>OU015495.1:60666166-61266166 GCA_907164885.2 Dolomedes plantarius | reverse complement strand
CAACATACATTCTATGATTCACTTCATGAAATTGTCATGAAAATGTTTTAAATACAGTAAGTAAATACATCTGTTTTGGACATGGAACAAAATATATTTCTGAAAAACAAATTTTTCACCTATTAATCAAAATGACCTAATTTTCTTACAAAAGAGCATTTCATTGCAACTAGACCCAGAAGCAAAAATTTTAATTCACATTTTATCAACTTAAAAGAAAACTCTTTTGATGACATTTTTTTTTATTCTTAAAGGATTAGATAGAATCAAGGTAAAAATGTCTTGCATTCGCATTCAAAATGTACCTTCAAGAGACAAATAATCAAAAAGTAAATTTTTATAAGAAAAAAAAATACTAGAGGAATCACAGACAGCATATAAATAGAAATTAATACTTTCATATATTATTCACTACACAGTATAAAAATAGAAAGCTTTCTGATATAAAGAGATGAAAATAAATACATATATATCCAATGTAATATTCCAAATATTTTCTCTTTCACATGAGTGAGAAACTTTGGCTAATACTAAGTCTTGTAATTTTTATATAAAAAAAAGAAAAAGTTCTGTCATAGCTAAATAAACTCTATGGAATACTTTGGCCTAGTCTGAGATCCACTTAACATAAATACTTATAATTAGTTATATACAATTTTGATAATCCAAGAGCCATTTCTTGGCTGCCTCCTCATCATTAAAATATAAATCAACTAAGTAAGATAACTTTGTCAGTTAAGGTGCTCCACAAAACAATATGTTAGGATATGCACAACAGATAAATCTGACTTTTGTCAGTGTTTAGCATGAAGTGATTAAAATTTGGAAGAATCAAATCCAAGTTTTTGAAAAGTTATGAAACTATATATATATATAAAATACTAAATACTCATATATATACTAAAATATATATATATGAACACAATGATATCCCTCTGTAATGTGACATATTTATTTAATTCTACTACCATGACACATTTAAAATTCAAACACACATTGAGAGTACTCGCAAAATGTCTGATTGTCTACTCATATAATAAGCATAAGTTCTGCGTGTCAGATGATTTTTTCAGGGAAGAAAAAGTATCCCAAATAGCAAACAAGAAAAAGCCTAAAACAGTAACAAGCAAGTGAAGCTAAATTTTAGTTTCTTAGAAACCAAAGGAATTCTGGTTATGTGATAGATACTCACAGGAGGCAGCTAATTTATAGACTCTTTACCCTATTGTCATTAACCTCAGAGGTGTACATGCATTTACGACACTTCTGGAGCCAATGATCAAGTTTAAGTATCTAGGAAAACAATTTTCCCTCCTTTAAAAATACATTGCAGAATTCAGAATGCTGACTTTACATATCTGGATCATCTGTTTCATTGTCTTCCATTAGAATTTTGGTGTCTGATTTTTTCCTACGACTGAAAAAAGGAAGTAAACATATGTCACAGAACAAACAATGAGACAACAAAAAATTACACACTTTACATATTTAAATGACAGAAATTTTAAGTTTCTCTCTCCTTTTTCAATATATCTTACAATAGTAAACTTCATTATCTATGCAAAGTTTTGAAACCTGGGTTTGTGATAACTAATAAATAAAAAACTCATGGCACAACAGTCCAAATGTGGACCAAGGCCTGCGGTGCCCATCTCCGCTATTATGACCGTGGGCTTGGGGTGCCATACAGCATATGTCTCAGTCAGGTGGTCAACCTGACGCAGGACCCCCAGAGTTAGTTCCCAAGAATGCTTGGTCCTCATTTTATCGACCCACCCAAGGGATGAAAGGCATGAGTCAACCTTGCCCAGTCGAAGGGTCGAACTTTGAACCTGTGGTGTGGCAGCTTGACTAACTAATAGAGACTGTATATAATAAGAGTACATGTAGGAGATAGATTTTAGTGGTCCAATTTATAATTTACCAATAGATTGATAGGTTGCAAAATAGGCTTGAGTTATCATGAATCAATTAAATTTTTATGTGTGGTGTGTCTTTCTACTCTTAAATGATTTTAATTCATAAATAATAAGTTCTTATACAATTTCAATAATTTCCTTGTTTTACTTTCAAAACAATAATTTTGTTTAGTGTCAGAATTTTACTGACAAATAATTTAAATGTCAGATAACTGTACATTAAATTTCAAGTAAAAACAAAATTCTTTTTTACCCAAAAATCTAAAGGTTTATGTTTTGGCAAAGTTCTCATAACAAACCTTAGGTGCTTTCCAATACTGTTTTTCCCCCCTTATTTATGAAGGCCAAGGGAAGAAGACATTTAAGAAAGAAGGAAAGGTTGCTACGTAGCTTAACTCTAAGCCTTCAGTCACTAGGTTAGCAACTCAATTTTAGAGGAATCAAGTAATAATGCTTAGAAAGCAACATGAATAATCATCCATGTCAATATTTTGAAATTTTCCCAATTTTTAAAAAAATTTTCACATTTCCTACACTTTTAAACCTGTAATTTGAAACTCTCTGACTTTTTGCAGTTTTCTCACACTAGTAGAAACCCTGCATTTGCAATGCTAAAAACCATATAGTTTCACTTTTTAATCAGTTAGGAGAGTAAACCTCAAGCAGTCCTTGAAATTTAAGGCAGGAAAAACATTTCTACAGTAGAAAAATGATATAATACAGAAATTATTTTGCTCTAGCTAACTTAGACATTATATAATATTTTTGAATATCATTGTGTCAACTTTAGCTTTAAAAATACATATACATAAATAAATAAATGAATGTTAGTTGACAAAACTACTTGTACAATTCAAACAAAATAAATTAAATCAGTAGAAATAAGAAAAGTTTATAAAACTGCTAACACATTTATTTGTGATTTAAGCTGTTTAAAAAAAATTAAGACTGTCCATTAGTAAAGATTAACCCCTTCCTTCTTGCTCCCATCAAAATTTATTACAAATCTTACCGCAACTACGACATTAAGTTATCGTCTTTCAGAACTTCAGCAATAAGCTTCAGCGATTACGTAACGCTCGTTTCCTAAACATCGGAACTTCATACATGTGTGTATCATTCACTTTAAACTTCCCTCATGTTCTTTATACTGCTCCTTAATTTTTGTTATTTTAAGTTAACCGGTCATTGTATTGTATAAGTCATTCATGATCAGATTAACCGGGATTGTTTCCCGTGTTTATGTCACTCTTTTACATTTGCATTTTTCCATTAAATAAAGTGTTTTCAGGAAGAAGACACCCTGCCTTATGTAAAATATCCTTGTTATTTAGCAGTTGTATTCTATGTGCATGCTATGTGCTGTAGCTAGTGCAGCCGTAGGTGCGGTTGCTACTGTAGGATGTTAGCTTGTTTTATTTTAATCTTTTATCTTATTATTTTTGAAATAAACTGTCGAATATTTTTAAAATTCAGTCCTGCTTAGTTAGGGTTATTTTCAATGGTGAAACATATCGCACTCTGCATTTTGGAAGTTATTTCCAAGATAATAAAACTACAGGGTGAGGTTTTGTCTTCAATTTCTTGTGCCCATGATATTTCCGGGCTGGAGTGTTTAAAAGTAATGCACCAAAAAGATTAAAACAATCCATTTCATTTACCATGAAATTTTTTTATTTCTTATTATAGATACCAGATGGCAGCACCAGACTGTTTATAATTGGGGATGTTGTTTTTAAAACTAGATGTGTCAGATCAAGAAATAAATGGAATCCTCCAGAAAAAATAGCCACTTTTATTACTGTTTTCTTGATAAATATGTAATTGTTAAGGGGTTAAGCAAGTTCAAGAATTCTTGGCAATCTAAGTTAATAAGCACAAACATTTAAAATCTCATCTGGAAGTTCACCACTACAAACAAATACAATATCAGTTCATTTCAGTTATAAATGTTTTGAAAATTTCAAAATAAATACCTAGATTTATAAAACTTATATTGAAATTGAGAAATATTACAACGCAGAAGACAAGTATGAAATCTCTTGAGTTCAGTTCAGTAGAGGAAAGAAAAAAGCATTTAAAATATATTATGCAATCTCCACAAAGGGCAAGAAAAAATACATAAAAGACAAGAGATTTAATATTTTCAGATTTCCCTTCTGGCCAATCTATGGCTGCTCTACATCTTGATGTTTGCCCTGCACTTTTGAATTTTAAGCCCCTTGTCTTGAAGTATTGGAGAGCCCATGGTCCAATGACCTTGTTCCGAAAAACCCAGTAGAGGGGGCTAATGACTGCTAGGAAGCAGAGCTAGTGATTACCGTGAAAACCACAATGTTATATTCAGTCAAGTAGCAGCAGAAAAAGTAAAATAACTGTAAAGTAACAGTCACCTATATGGCAACAGCAAAAAAAGAAACTGTTATTTTTTAGATGTAAAAGAGAATAAAGTCACTTGCATATAGTATATATGGCTATGTTTTATTTGATATGTGATTCTCTCACCGCATGGATTGGAGATTTTTGGAAGTACGGATAAGTACCCTCTTACATTATTCGTATTCATATCTCTTTTATTTGGTTTCCATATACCCATAGGTCGCTCCAATATTCGTATTCAAAATTCTATTTGTAGTGTCGCCATTTCTGCAATATGTTTTTGATTCTATTCGTATTGTTGCCATTTTAGCGACAGGCCTAGAGGCCAAACAGCATTTGTAAAATAAATAAATATATTCAGATATTTGATTCGGGTCGAATCTTGCATTTCATCAATAGCACCTTTAAAAGCTAGAAAAAAAAGCTTAGACATTTAGAATACATACTGTGGGTATTTTCTTTCTTTCTTCCTTCGGTTGATTACCCCATCTGGTTCATCCATCATGCAAATCAGTAAATTCTGATCACTTGAATCTAGTGGAGCCACTGAAATATCTCGTACAGCTCGAAATTTACCACAGTTATTTAAATGCTCATTTTCTAAACGGAAGAAATTCCACACAAACCTCCTATAAATTGAGAGTAAAATTATCAATAAATATTTAAATTGAAGACGACTTTCAATTATTCTGAACAAACATTTTTGAAAATCAATAGGAACAGTTGAAATTCGCTTTGATTTTGGTTTTGAAGTAAGAACTAAATGTATGAACAACAGGGATAGTCAAAGCAATATCCCTAGGACAGTTGGAAATCCAAGTGACTAAAAAGTATTATTTAACTCAAGAATTACATAAGTAGATAAAGTTTGCACTATCTATCTCCTTTTCCTATCATTTGGACAGCATTTATTATTGTAGCATGTAATCATTAACAAAGTCATATATCTTGTGCTAGTTATACAGGTATATCTAGCACATAGACTTGGGCTGTGTACAAGCTCAAGAGGACACACATATATCTAACAGAGTAATCTCTAGGTCATCACCTAACTACATTCAATCACATATTGTTTTTATGCTTCAGCTTCTATTAATTTATAACTTGGATCACTTCATTTTTTCTTATTATGTTCTTTAAACTTTTCTACTTCATTTTCTTTTTCTCAACAAGGTTTAAATTTATTTCTAATTTTTTTTTTTATTCAGCTTCTTTTGATTTTTCCTCAAAAAGTTATCTTTCTGTTTTAATCTATTTTGTCTCAGTTTTAAAGCTTCTTCTCCTATAACCCCTTTTTAATTCTTTATTAACCAAACTAAAATTTTGCTTGAAATTTCGTTAATGAAAACAAAATGTTAATATGAACATGATACAGTCATGAAACAATAGTCAACTGCTGCAATGTAGTACCAAATGTGATTACAACTTTAAATTTTATGAAACATGAAAATAAAATGACATGATAATCAATGACGTAACTGCATTTGAAAAGAGTAGCATCTTAGTGCTAATAATGCAAATATCTTTACATGTTTTCTTAGGTATCTTGAAACATTGTACAAATTTCATTTGTGACTACATACTGTTCTATCAGAAATTTATTTTCCCAAAGATCATTATTTAGAGCAGTGGTTCCCATCTCATAGAAGTCTGCGGACCACTAAGCCAGAAATCAAACCATGTGTGGACTACCACTATCCCCCTCCAACTTGAGGGGGAGAACCTTCCAAGGTGTGTGTGGGGGTATAGAATATCCCTCAAGCAAAAGGGATACAGGATTAATGAATTCACATTCTAACGTATTATATTCTAATAATAAAATAATTATGTTAAACTTTTAAGAAATTTTTATACAGCACCTGATATATAACCATATACATATACCTGACCTCCACATGACAACATCGTGTATATATATATATATATATACCTGATAGCTATCGGATATATTCGCCCCATCTAGTTCAGTGAACATTGCTCTCAAATTCCCCATTTACTTGGTAACTTTTTTATATGTGGTGATGGACCACCCCCAAGACTCTTGCGGACCACCAGTTGGGAACCACTGATTTAGAGTGTGATATCTAGGATTTTTTCCAATGCATATAAACACTTGGTAAAAATAATTAAAAATAATATGAAGATAGAGTTGATAATGAGAAGTACCTGCAATGACTTCAAATATTATGTTCTAATGTTCTAATAATAAATATAATGGAACTACTTTCATTATATATACATTCAAAACATAAACATAACTTTTCAAAAACTTAATATTTATAAAGTGGATTCTTCAATTAAAGGATCTGAACTGTAATGTAAAGAAATTCTTGAAATAATTTTGTTCTTATGTTTAATAATCATAAAAATACACTTTAGCTATACCTGATGACTTCAAGAGGGGCCAGCACAG
Source organism: Dolomedes plantarius (assembly GCA_907164885.2). NCBI lineage: Eukaryota > Metazoa > Arthropoda > Arachnida > Araneae > Dolomedidae > Dolomedes > Dolomedes plantarius. The sequence goes on along the minus strand of OU015495.1, from coordinate 61,259,455 downwards.
AAGCCATAATATCTGCATGAATGAGACCCATTTCAGTCAAAGAAACAGATAAAGTCCAACCAAATCGCAGAATTAAATCTTCCACAATCGCAAAATAATAATAGTTCTGAAACAAAAGAAAAATTACTTTAATTTTTGCACAAACATACTGTGAGTGAAATATGCTTTAGTTCTGTGTTCAATGATTAACCCTTCAGCAGGCATGCCCATGTACAAAATGCAACATATTTGAAATTTTGAATGGTTTGTTTTTACATGTAAGGTTCGAATGTTCTAAGTAGTTTCTATTTTTACTACATCCTTTCTAATGCAGGTCTGATTTTCTGACCCTTGTATTCCTTTCCATTCATTGTTAGTCGTGATTTAACCATGGTAAACCAATGATTTTACTGGACTACACTACGACAAAAGCAGGAGTTGATGTAGTCGATCCAATGTGCAGCTGTTACATGGTATACCGTATATCCTGAAGATGGACAATCTCATTGTTTTTTAGGTTTTGGGACATAAGAATCCATTCGCAAGTTGTCCTGAGATCCTTCAAACTGGACAGGTTTGAAATAAGGCGATTGTATCTACATTCTTTGGCCTTTAATTATATACATATATCTCAATATTATCAACATTTTATATCTTATCATAATATGCAGAATTATTATTTTCAATTAAAAAAAAAAGTTAATTACAAAAGGAATAATCAAGGTTGAAAGAGACGTTCCACTTTGTGCCACGCGCGCCTGCTGATGTTCAAAAAATTGGCACACCCGCTGAAGGGTTAAACATTCTGGAAAAAATTTCCCTAAACAATGCTCATATACAGATGTGTAACTTCGTTACATAATTTATTTTATTTTGATTCTTGGGTTGATAAGAAATTGTTGCATCACATGATCAAAATGTAGATAGGAGAGAATATTTATGATATCTTTCAAGACAGAATCATACCTCTTGAAATGATATAATATACATCCCATTCAATCAAAATATACTAAATATAAAAACAAAATGGCAGTACAGTTGGTCAAAGCAGGAAAAATGGCTATTTTGTCTATTTTGGCTTACAGTGTAAGCATTCTCTTACTCTGTTCCAGGAGAAGAGGCTGAATTTGCTTTTGAAATTTGAAAAAAAAAGATGTCAAATGATTTATTGATATGTTAATGATTTATTGATATGTGATATTTATTGATATGTTACTTATATTAAATATCAAATTTTTTCTATTCCCAATCATTTTTGTATTGGAAGATTTTTCAAGAGAAAACAACTATCAAAATATGAGTCATACATATAATAATTTAACACATCATGATAGCTTTGAAAATATGAAATTCTTGGTAAAATAACCTTACAAATAAGAAAAGGCAGAACTTTTACAAGCAGTATTATTTATCCATAAATAAACAAACCTTCTTAAAGGCACCTGCTTGAAAAAAGGTCCATGTGATCTGACTAAGGATGATTTGGACATTTTAAGCAAAATTGTTTAACTTTAGACAGCACAATAAAATGGTAAAATGATTTGTAGATAATTAGTCAAAAAATTTATTCATTTGGAATCTAATACATGTTTTGACTGTAATAAATAATTGCTCAGGCAGGATTAAAGCTGTATATTATACAATGTTCTAAAATCATCTGATATAAGAGAAAACTTACAGGTGAAGAATATACAATTTCTTCTCGCAGAAAACGATTCTCTCCACTGTAAGTCTCAAATAATCCCCAATCCATCCGTACATCCCAGAAATAAGTGTAAAGTGAACTGATGAATCCAAACACAATCCATAAGTAAAAGTAAGGATTTTGCCAAGCTGATCCATAATCATCTGTAAGAACAAAATATTTGGAACAAAAGAGATGAACAGATTTTCAACCTAACAAAAGCTTATAATAAAGATTTGTGATTTACTTTCTTAAAAAGAATAAACTATATTCATATATATATACAGATGGATATACCGTATTTTTCAGACCATAAGACGCACCTTTTTACATTAAAAAATTGACTTAAAATTGGGATGTGTCTTATGGTCCAAAGATAATATTAAAATAAAATGAATATATAATATATTATATATATCTATGGTACCTGGTATAAAGGGCTTAAGTCAAAAACACTGATTTAAATATACCAAGTTATTGGCTTTTATGCCAATAGCAGAACAATAATTTTGTCTTGAGTCTTTTGTACAAAGAAATGTACTTCTGTATACAAAATTGATAGACTTAAGCCTTTTATACCAGTCAAAAGAATTTTTTTATCAGTACTAACAAATATCTAAAAATCACATTTTTTTTTAACTTAAGCCCTTTATACCAGGCACCATAGATTTATTATTTATATTATACACATTTTTATAAATATTATTTATTATATTAATTATATTTTTTTATCTTTATTAAATATAACTAAAAGTAAATATTTCAACAGAGAATGATAATTACTAACAAGAAGAATGCAGACAAAATAAACCGAAATCACGCACTTAGGGCTCAACTAGGGTTTTCGATTTTGAGCAATTTTTTTAAAATTTCAAAACCAATTTTTAAAATCAATTTTCAAATTTTTCAAACCCGGGTTTCGGGTTTGACCGGGTTTTTTTTATTTAAAATCCAGGTTTTCCCGGGTTTACTTAGTTGGTTCCAGGGGGTCAATAACAAAGAACTAAAATAATAAATAGTTTAAAAGAGGCATTTAATTTATTTCGGAATTTCGAATATAAAAAATAACAGTAAATAAATTTAATGTTAATTAACATATACATATATGTATAACATAAATAAAAGTGGTACAAATACCTCATTTTTTATAAAACTGCCTTAAAACAATCATTGCACTCAACGTATCATCATTGACTTGGCTTCTGAGTTTATTAGCAAAGAGACCCATTACAGAAAATGGTCGTTCTGCTTCCACCGAAGTTGGTCGAATCGCTGTTAAAGACCTGTAAAGTTTATCTAGCATTTCGGGTCGGCTTTTTGTTGCCCGAAACAACTCAATTTCTTTTCTTATGATATATGCACCAGATTTTGATTTTATATGATTTTCCTTATTATCATTCTCCTGCAGAAACATACTAAGCTCATCAGATAGGGACATCTGTTTAGTACAAGCACCATTACTCGTAGCATCACCTTCAATTCCATCTTTTAACTCTCACCTCAACTGCTACTTCTGGTTCAGAATCTGAGCCATTATCATTTACGTTGAATAGGAATTTAACTGGTATTCTATTGTATCAGATAAATAACTAATTCCCCGGGTTTCGGGTTCGTAAAATCTTTGAAAAACCCGGGTTTTCGGGTTCGGGGAAACCCGGGCCAAAAACCCTAGGCTCAACGTACCATAAATGAAAGATTCTGCAGCAGTAAAAGAACTAAACCATATAATGAGGCAATGATTTAGTTCTTTTACTTATAGGGTTTAGTTCTTTTACTGCTATAGAATCTTGCTTTTATGGTGTGTTGAGCCCTAAGTGCTTGATTTCGGTTTATTTTGTCTGCATTCTTCCTGTTAGTAATTATCTTTCTCTGTTGAAATATTTACTTTTAGTTATATTTGTCTGTTTTCAGTATGAGGATTTGTTGGAACTGCACAATCTTTTATTGAAAAGTTAAAATTTTTCAACGCTAGGGTAGGTTTTCTGTTAATTTGTTCAACTGTCTATGCCTTCTTTATATGTATTATTTTGTGTTAAATTATTTACATTATTTGTGTTATCTTTATTAAGTAAGAAATTGAAAATACCTTTATATACCTAACAAAATACAAAATATTCTTTTCTAAATATCCTCCCATAAATTTGAGGAGCATCTTATCATCCAGTACATCTAATGGTTAAAAAAATTCATTACTTATATTCCTCTTCCTATGAATCAATATTTCAGTAAGCTCAAAAAAGTACTAATCCAGAAACAGAGAAAACTAATATTAATTTATATTAAATGCAATATTTAAATATCCTATTAACACTAATTATTATACTTTCAATCTTACCTTTAGTGTACACATATAAAGATGAAAAGGCCACATTAAAAAATGTGGTTGAGTACTTCCCAGCATTGGCAAGGTGAGGAAATGCTTCTTTTGTATCTCGATAACGTCGAAGGCATTGAGCAAAACGAAACCAAGCAGGAAGACAAGCTACAAGTGGTCTAGATATCAGTCCAATGTCATCCACACATTTATTGGAATCTGAAAGCAATACATATCTGTTTTCACTCAAAATCAAAAAATTAAAGATATACTACACACATTTTTAAAAATTTAATTAAATTAAAAATCACATCAGGAAAAAAGTCCCCCCCCCCAAAAAAAAAAAAAAAGAAAGAAAGAAAGACAGGAAAAAAAAAAAAAAAAAAAGCATAACATGGTTGAGAGAAATTCTTATTTCAGATACAAAAATTATTTCATGAAATATACATATATCTAAATACATACCAGTATTGACTTCCCAGTTGACATTAGTGGCATAAAAACAAACAAAGTATTGAAAATCAACCAAAACAGGTACTAAACTATTCAGCTGATCAGCAAGCCAAAAGTCTGCGAATCCAACATGAAAAAAGGGAGCAGCTATTATACGACCCTAAAATAATTGAAGAAAAAATACAGAAAAATCAACCACTACAAAAATTTTAATCAATAACTTTAATTCAAGATTTTGAGCAGAAGGAAAAGGCAATATTGAACAAGTACTTGTCTTTATTTACCCTTTATGATTAGGATAAAAAAATATTGAGATTTTAAAATATACCTATTTCCTTCATTAATAATAGTGAAGTCTTAAAATCAAACAGCAGTGAATTTATGATTTCTTAAGGTAGAGTATTAATTAGTAAAAGACTACAAAACTACTTAAAAATATTTACATATATATGTAAATTATATTAAAGGTGACCTCTTATTCTGAGAGTCAGCAAACTCTTCTTTTTATTTGGTTTATATATATAACATATACATATTCATAGGCATAGCGTGCTTCAAACTTTTTTGTGTGTGTTGGGGGGGGGGGGGGGGGGGCACAAAATGAATTCTGTTAGGGCCCTCCTCCACGCACTGACGGCCTTAAAATATGAAATAAGATTTTTTTAAAACTGAAAAACAATAGAATTGATGTTTGAGTAGTAGTCAAAAGTTATACAATGAGAAAAATAAATATAATATAAATAAAATGAAAAAAAATATAGCATCAAATTTTTGTTATGGACCATATCACTGTTAAAAACTATTTTAAGGCTAAAGACAGAATCGGAATCTTCAGTTTCACAGCTTGAAAAAGCAGAAAAAACCAACTTTCTTCAAAGTTTTCTACAATTTTCCGATTTTAACTGAACTTCTATTAATTTTTTAATTTATTTCATGTTAAGTTGGGGGGCACATTCCCCCCTGACGCTACGCCTATGTACATGTATATGTTTATATTATACAGTTGGCTCTCTGTTTAACGGCTTTCAAGGGACCGTGAAAAATCGTCCTTAAGTAGAGATCACTCTTAAACAGAATTTGTGAAAAAATAACATTTCCCTTCACACTTTACAGGACTGTCAATATATTTCTTAATGTATTGGGGTGTTTAAAAATGTTATTTTTATTATCATTATTATTTTATTCACAAATAGTTATTTTAAATTATATTGAAAAAAAGAGTACAAACAATACAATAAATTAGGTTTTAACAAAGTCAAAAAGTATTGATCCTTCATTTTTTGCCTTGTTTTCGTTATTCTCTTTATTTTCTAAAATGTTAAATGTGTCATCTTCCATATTCGATGTAATATAGCATCGGAGAACATCCAGAACAGAAGTTGCATCTGTCTAAGATGGTGGCAATGTCTCGTTTTTCATGTCTTCAACTTCACCTTCTTCGTCTGACACTGTGTTTTCATTTACTATATCTTCATAAATTTATTCTACATTTCTGTAATCTGTTGTTAAAACAGATTCATCACAATTGTAGATATCTTGAATTGAAACATCCTCATCTTCAACAAGACTTCTCCATTCTTCAGAAGTAATGTCAACATACTTCTGAAGTTATGTCATGGCATAACTTCAGAACAATACTTCAGAAGTTATGCCATGAATAAACAACTTCGTTGATTTATGCATCCATACTTTGCAGTTCCACTACAAGTTCTTTGTGAATTCCAGCAACGCGAAAGCCTTTTTTGTTGTGGATGAAGAAACTTCTTTCCATGCTGATGTTACCATGTGCATTGCTTTCAATCGTAAATTTTCCAATTTTCATACTGTCAGCCGAATTGTTTATTAATTTCCTAATTAAAGACTTTCTGTAGTATGCTTTCACACTGAGAATGATACCCAGGTCTAATGGCTGCAACTTTCTAGTGCAATTAGCTGGTAAAAAATGAATAGTCAAATCTGTAAGTCCAGCGATATTTGGAGTATGTGCAGTACAATGGACGATTAAAAGTAAAATTTTTCTCTTGATACATTTTCGCATCAAATTTTCTAATCCAGTCAATAAATATTTGTGATGTCATCCACGCTTTATTGTTATTCCGGTACTCACTAGGTTTTCCTGTTAATATTCTCTAAACACCTTGGTTGCTTTGATTTCCCTATAACTAGTGGTGGAAATTTCCCAGATCCATCCGAATTAGTGCACAGTAAAACAGTCAATCGTTCCTTACTGTGTTTTCCACCAAAGAACTTTTCGCCCATATACGTTAAAAGTTTTATTAGGCACAATATTGTAGAATAGGCCCGTCTCACCTGCATTGAATATGTTCTTCTCATCATATCCATCTAATAACCCCTTCAGCACTATTTTCCATTCTTCCACTATTTTTTCATCTACGGAGCCACTTTTGCCAGATATGCTTTTAAATTTAAGCCAATATCTTTCTTTGAACTTTGCTAGCCAACCAGCCGAAGCCTGAAAATTTTGCATTCCAAACTATTCTACCAGAACAATAGCATTTTCTTTAAATATCACTCCCAAAATGGGAATGCTGGATGCTCTTTCTTCATGAAACCATTGCAGGAATGCCTTATGAAACTCTTCTGATCGGCCAAATTGAATTTTCTGCCATTTGGATTTCGATGCCAAACTAAATTTTTGTGCTGCTTCAAGAATTTTCTCTTTGATAGCTAAAATGCCTTTAAGAGTAGACTCGGGTACCTGAGATTTTCTTGCGAATTAGACATTTGTTATTACAACACTTTCTTCCCAGTCTTCAATAATTTTCACCTTTTTCGTAAGATACTTGTCGTGTAGGGCCTGTCCTGACTTTATTTGATTTGGGCGTGAACTCTTATTTTATTTGTGGTAGTACATTTTATGTCATCAAAAGGGTAGTTGGGTGCATTGTGTTTAGGTATTTGGTTGAATAACACTCCAAGCTCTGGACATGATTGGCCTACGAACAAATTATAAAAGCTTAACCTACAAACTTTCTTCAAAAATAGCGGAAATCAACTCATTGACGAAAGCAAGTTTTCTTTAACACAAAAATTATAGTTTATTTACAATTACATGTTATTTACAGTTTATTTTAAAAAAATTGTTTATGTTCATATCCTCAATCCTTACATTTAATCGTTTAACTACTACTTTACGAGGTGCAGGGAGCATACGGAAAAACTACTCATACACAAGTATTCATCTATGACCCTAACTTTCCTTTTCCACACTCAAGCATTAAATTTTAAATGACCAGGGACTGAACGTATCAAAAATTATATTTCACTCACTCTATTTCGCAAGGGCAGGATAATCATCGAAACAGCAGGGTTGTGGTTCTCTCCTTCTAAATCGCCCGTTCTCGCCCTAGAATCTCAGCTGGCTGTTATCTGGAAATTGGGGGGTCTTGCTTCACAGGAACGTCACTGCTTATTCCTTATGCCTTACGTATTTCGTCTCCGGAGTTCTGTGAAGTCTAGTCGCTGTCTTCTGGATCCGGTGCTAGATATTTTCTTGGATCCTGCGAGTAAGGTCTGGGAACTATGTCGACCGGTTGTCCTCTCCAAAGTCGGGTCCCCTCCAAAAAGGAACGTAGGATCGGGCAAGTTCGCCCCGACAAAAACTCTCTAACGCTTCTCTCTCTTGACTCCCTTCTCCTTCCCTCTCTCTCGTCTTTTAATTTTCTTTCTTCAAATCTCATTGGCTATATTTTTCACAATCTCTCAAGATCACCCATTCAGGAAAGTCCCAATTTTCTCATTCGTTAGTGAGTTAAACGCCTCCTTGCGTCGTAAAGCAGACCACCCAAAGTCCAGTCCACGTGTTTTGCGGTCTACCTCCCAAACAGGCCCAATAAATTTGTTTACAATAGGGTATTTTACTTTAATGTCAAACCCTGGTGCCATCTCCTTATCTGCGTCTGCAATCAAACTATCCCCTATCGCGCACCGCCGCTTTTAAATTGGTTGATGCGTAAAGACGACTGTTCCGTCCTCTAATCAAAGGCGGCTTCCTAGCATTCTAACCAAAATGTGATGAAAACAGCCTTCGATCACTTTATCTCTCTAAAAAATTTAATTTTTCTATAAAATCGAAAGCGCTTCATCACAATACTTTCGCTTTGATGCCATTTTGCTCTGCTCACCTCGTATTCGTACTGGAATGAGCTCCTACACACAACCAGGAATTTTCTAAACATGAACACCTGCATCCCGGAAGGAGTGAGCTTGGGCTGCTATTCGACAGTTCGTAAGTCCCATGACAACAGATGGTAGGGACAATAAAGTAATTCAGCTCCCGCACTAAGAGCTCCATGAAAGAATATTCGATCTTCCGAGAAACAGTAATCCCACCCCACCCCACCCCGTATTTCCCACTGCAACAAGTCTATGATTGCAACATTGCAAACATCAAGGAAATGTCGGGTCTGTTATTGAAACCAAACTTGTTTTTCCCCACAGAAGGTTCCCAGATAAAATGTTGAAGAAAAAGTTTATCATGTAAAAAAAAATTCGTCGTTAAACAGAAACAATTTCATCTTTAAATAGAATTTTTTTGCGTCTGAGGGTCCAGGACTGGGAAATATCGTCTTTAAATGGAGATCGTCATTAAGTAGAGCGTCGTTAAACAGAGAGCCAACTGTATATATATATATACACTGAAGTGCCACTGAATTAGGGATAGCAAAGCCTATGCAAATTGTGTAGCGCTGCGCATCATGTATGCGCAAGTGAGGGCGCTGTGGTAACTGCATATATAGCGCGTACTGTGGTTGTTCTGAATTAGTTGTTGGAATTGCCAGTATGGGTAAACTGCCTGATTTAGACGCCTTCGATCGTGGACAAATCGTAGGTGCGCGACGCATGGGCCATTCAATTTCCGAAATCATCAGACAGCTAGGATTTTCAAGGTCAACAGTGTCAAGAGTATACCAAGAATACATGGATGGTGGAAAAAAAAATTAGCGATCGGGCAAACTGCAAAGGACAATTAGCCTTGACAGTGCGTGGTGAGAGACGGCTCAGGCATATTGTATGTAGCCAGCAAAGCCAAACATTAGCTCAAATTACCACCCAGTTTAATGACGGTGCCAGTCATACAGTCAGTAAACGGACTGTGTAATGCTCGCTTCACCGTATGGGTTTCGGGAGCCATCGACCTACGAGAGTACCATTGCTCTATACTCGCCATCGGGCTGCACGTCTTGCCTGGGCAAGAGAGCACAGAGACTGGAGTGTAGAGGACTGGAAACGAGTAGCATGGAGTGATGAGTCTCGATTCCGACTACTTAACGCCGACGGGAGGCTGAGAATATGGCGTCAGGCTCATGAAGCCATGGATCCTGCATGACTGGCTGGAACTGTACAAGGGCATGGTGGCTCAATCATGGTCTGGGGTGTTTTTTGTGGCACAGTTTGGGATCTTTGGTGCGTGTACCAACCTCCCTCAATGCAATTCGGTACGTAGAGTTGCTGGGTGATCACCTCCATCCGTTTATGCTGTTCTGTTATCCGCACGGTAATGGAGTTTTCCAGCAAGACAACTGTACCTCTCACAAGTCCCGGTTGGCTACTGGCTGGTTGGATGAGCATTCCTCTGACTTCTCTGTCATGAATTGGCCACCTAGAAGCCCAGACTTAAATCCTATTGAGCATCTTTGGGATGTTTTGGAACAAGGCATGAAAGGCCATCATACAGCACCAAAGAACCTTACTGAATTATAGACAGCTTTAGCCAATATTTGGCAAGCCATTCCCGTGGAACGTTTCCAGAAACTTGTTGAATCTATGCCTCGTCGTGTGACAGCCGTTATCAAGGCCAGAGGAGGCCCAACTCGTTACTAGGTAGGTATCCCTAATTCAGTGGCACTTCAGTGTATATATATACACAAACATACTATATATACACACTGTGAAAGGTACAATGAATAATCAAATAATTATATAAACTTGATAAATATGAAACTGACAATTTTCATGTATTTTACTTGAAAACAGACTGCTTAGCAGAATGTTCCCTCAATAGTTGCAACTGCAGGTGATGACAGTCTTTCAAGCTTGTATTTTGAACCTATGATGGTTGTTTGTACATTTAAAAGCTGAAAATTTGAGCATTTATGGGGATAATAAAGCTGGGATACAGTTTATTAATGTACAAGAATTGCATTAAACAAAACAAATTTTCTCGTAAAGTCTGACAATAAAAATCATTAAATGATGTGTAAATTTTAATTTTACACCAAAAAATGAGCCATGGCTCTCCACCAAAGATTTGAATACATTGACTTGAAGAATTTTTTTTTCTAGGATTCTTAAACAAATTCATCTAAATCAGTGGTTCCCAACCCATAGAAGTCTGTGGACCACTAAGCCAGAAATTGAACCATGTGCGGACCACCACCACCTCCCACCGACTTGAGGGGGGGAGGGGGGTACCTTCTGGGGATATGGAGGTATAGAATATCCCTCAGGCAAAAGGGATACAGGATAAATGCACGAATAAATGAGAAATTTTATATATTGTAATTTCTTTTTGCAAAATTTCGATATTTTTTGTGTGAAATTTATGCACCCCTAGTTATGTATCAGCCTTTAGTCATTCCCATCCCAATATTTCAATATTTTTAAAATCTGTACTACAGTTAATTAATAATTTGAGCAAAACTTTTTCATACCAGAACCCTCAGCAGCCAAAATCTAGCATGATGCCGCAAAGTTCTTGTAGGATTGAGAAGGAATAAAAGAAGAATTCCAACAAGCATCAGAGGATTAACATATGCAGGAATGGATAAATCTTTACTGAACAAGAATGCAAGTACACTTAGTGCCCACATAACGCTTGATATGGCAGCAATCTAGACAAAGAAAGACTAAGTTATACAATCTTCAATACATGATTACAGTAAAAACATTTGTTATTCTACTGAAATTAATACACAGTACATAGAAAAGAAATATCTTATAAATGGAACAGAAAAGCATATCTCTAACATTCAAACAAGAACTAGAAAGATATTTTATTCTAAGAAAGAACTTTCTGAGATGAGCAATTCTATAAAAACAGCTTTGAATTTTTCTAAATGATATTTATATATTAACATTTAGATCAACTTATATACACATGAACTATGATTTGCAATATTAAAAAATCACAAAGGACTAAATTGCTAGCAACAAGTTGTCAAAGGCACTGCCTCTATGACCTAAAAATAATTTCTTACATAAAGTGAAACAGAACTGATATAAAATGTCAAAAGCAGAACTTAACTAACATTTTTAAATTGATTTGCCACAGTACTATAACTAAAAATTACATAGATCAACAATACAATTAAATAAATTATTGTTACTGTTATTATTAAAGTCAGATGTAAGAATGGTGCTTACTTACTAGCATTCACCTACAGGCAGAATTTGAACTTTTCTATAAGACATCTCTCACATACATAAACGCAAAAAGAGTGACTAAAAAGGTAACATACACACACACACACAGAACAACAACAACAACTTTATCCTTTTATTGTTTTGCTTGCAAAAGGTATTAGCATTATATATTCAAGAGTGAAGTTAATATGATAGCTAGAGAAAATGTGCAAAACTTTCTAATGAATTCCCTTTTTTACAGTTTAATTAAGAGAATGAATTAAGAAAAGGATTAAATGAAATGGTGTTGTATTTTCTTGCATCAAATCCTTAAATTAAAAATGGCTATAAATATTTGTTGACTAAATGAAGCTGTGCTATCAATTGCCTATATGAATTGCCTAGGTATAAGATATCAATTTACTACTAACAAATACTCTAAACTTACTTCCATCAGATGCTGTTCTGAGAGATGATTTCTGGGATCAAGTTCAAATATTAACACATGATTGACACCCGATGTTCGCCAGCCATACACATTAATCCCAATAAGGAATAGAAATAATATAATCAGAAGACTGCCTCGATAGAGTCGGACTGCAATGCGCCAGTTATCAGGAGTATTGGTAAAGATTGCTACAAAGATTAAATTTAAATTAATCACATTTAAATAAATAAATTAAAGGACATTGATATTAAGAAATTTATAATGAAACTAAGATAGTCATTTTTAATGAATTTAAGAAGCTAACTTGAACATAATGTGCTGACATAAATTCAATGAAGATGAAAATAAAGTTATTAGTCTTTAGACCAGTGGTTCCAAACTGGTAGTCTGTGGACCACAGATGGTCCACAAGAGTCTCCGGTGTGGTCCGGCACCACATATAAAAAAAATTGCAAAATAAATGGGGATTTTGAAAGCAATGTTCATTGAACTAGATGGGCCGAATATATCCGATGATTATCAGGTGTTGAATTAAAATTTTTTAAAAGTGCAACATAATTATTTTATTATTACAATATATGTTAGAATGCGAGTAGGTTAATCTTGTATCCCTTTTGACTGAGGGATATTCTATACCCCCATACTACCCAGAAGGTTCTCCCTCAAGTCAGTGGGTGGTGGTGGTGGTCCACACATGGTTCAGTTTCTGGCTTAGTGGTCCACAGACTTCTACGGGTTCGAAACCACTGCTTTGGACCAAGCAAGATACCCTCAATATTAGCAACTTTTCATCATAAGCTTTACCAAAATAAAAAATTTATGCTTAAAAATTTTTTTAGCAACATTATCAAAAGGAATTAGCATAATAAAAATTTAAAGTATCAAAAACACTATCCAGAACCTTTCCTGCCTCAAATGACAGGAAATCAAGTACTTTACCAGGTGTTATGAAAATAGATACAGTATACGAATATCTTTATAAATGACCGATAAAAACTTAATCAACTATAGATATATTACTACTACCAATTAGATAATGCTAATACAGAAGTTCCTCAACTTATAAAATAATTTTATAATGAATTCCTCTGTTTTGAAAATCATTTCAGGTCCAAACTAAAATGCATAAAACCTTATATAAAATCTTAAATAAAACAGAAGCCAATAATTCTCAGAAAATTGATTTATACATAAATGGATATCTGAAGATATATATATATTTATGAAATCCAAAGCAATGATGAAATTTTTTATATCTGAGTAAAAGAAATTCATTGGATCCAGCAACTGATCAATTACCGAACTAAAGATGATACTTTAAAAGGACCATAAATAACAAAAAGAAATGCATAGTGCCACTCACAGGGCAACAGTGGTTTTGGTGTCGGGGTATTTGGAGCTGATTTCATATAAATTTGATGCCCTGAATTTAAATATGGCGTTAGTTTTTGCCTAGGAGCTCAAATTTCTAAGATATAACATTTTAGTGAAATATACGTTACACTATTTTAAGTTAAATCCGTGGATAAAATTAAAAAACTAAACACGGTATTTTTTATTATTATTGTATATTTTTTAAAATGTTAAAGGAACATAAAAATCATAGAGAATATTGCAGTAGTTACTTATCTAATTACAAAGAGCAAGAAAGAGGAAAAAGTCATTGATGAAACTAACTAGTCACTGAACACTTCGGAAACTTCTTTTCCGTGACATTATTGAATGTATTTTGGAACAGTCCCTTTTTAAACTCCAGCAGTAATCTGCCATCATGTGCGTATCCCATCTTCCTTGGTAGTGGTCCTCCATAGTTTTAATATCCTGGTGAAATCTTTCACCTTGTTTCTCACTGTTGTTTCCGAAATTTTCAGGAAAATTGTCCAAGTGGCTGTGTAAATAGCGCACCTTAATGCTGATGTTACCCCCAAGGGATCTGATACTATTTAGCATCTCGTATACCACTTCAACATAGTTTTCAGCTTTGCATTTGCCCAGAAAATTTCCGACAACTGCCACAAATGAAGTCCAGGCTTTTCGCTCAGCCTCATTCATGGAATTTACGAAGGCAGGATCCTTAATGAGTTGGCTTATTTGTGGGCCGTTAAATATTCCTGCTTTAATTTTTTCCATACTCAACTTAGGCATTTTTTTTTTACTTTTTATATGCAAAGCATAATCCGTTCTTATCAAGAGCCTTTACAAACTGCTTCATTAGGCCCAGCTTGATATGCAGTGGTGGAAAGTTGATTTTCTTTCGTCCAACTAAGGGGTTGTTAATAACATTCTTTTCCCCAATGTCCATGTTTTCTCTCTTAGGCCACTCTTTTCTAACCCAGTGGTGTGTTTTGTCTCTGCTGTCCCAGAGGCACATGATGCAAGATATTTGATGTAGCCACTTTGCTCTCTAAGGAGAATATTTACCATTTTTAAGTCCACACAAATCATCCATTGATGTTCATGATACTTTATCTTCTTCAAGACCCGCTATGGTGTCATATTATTCTTTCATTTTCGTTGAGTGAGAAATTGGTATTGAACCATATTTGTTCCCATTGTGTAGAAGGACACATTTCAAACTTCGCTTTGAGCTGCCAATAAATAGATGCCAATCATCTGGGAAACATTCAGGAAGACCCATTTTTTCCAGGAGTCAGGTTTCCCAGGAGGACAAATTACCCATACTTGAATGTATTGATAATGTAGAAAAAAATATTGATAGATAAGTGAATGTACAGTAAAACCTCGTTTATCCGGATCAGATTTGCAAAGATTTTTATTTAATGTTCACATTATATAATAATTTTTCACTATGATAGCAAGAACGTCACTACAAGTATGCCAAATATTCGCTTTTTAGTTTGATTCAATGTACAGTTCCTGCAGAGATTGTACAGAAAACTTCACCACACTTACCAATTCTTTGTTAAGAAATGATGTGAAAATATTTTATTTTTTAATGTTTTGTAAACAATACTATGTAATTTTGTTACAAAACAAAGTAAGTCTTCTTAGTTAAGGATTTTGTATTGTTTATTACCCATATTACACGGATTATCCGGATTTTTGATTGTCTGGATTGCCTATGGTCCCATTTAGTCTGGATAAACGAGGTTTTACTATATTTAAAAAAGTTGAGCTGATAGAAAAAAACGGATTTCATATTTAGATTCAGCACCCCAAATATAGCTTAAATCAGTTCTAAAATCCTAGGCACCAAAAAAAAAAGTATTTTTTTTTGTAGCCCTGTGTAATGTATTACAAGGCATATTGATAAATACGTTTCTTAGGCATTAAAAAAAAAAAAAATACGAAACTGCCGTACGAAGCAAAAATTCAATAAATAGGTATAAAACCAGTTTTCCATTAAAATTTCTTTTTACAATGAAATTTCTGTGTTGGGATGGATTTAAAAAAAAAAAAAAAATCAAGTTTACAATGAATTCTGTAAATTAAACTAAAAATTTTTTTAATTTAGCTTTGAAATAAAAGTTGTAAGAAGACAAGTGAACAAATAAAGTTTGTTATTTAGAACATTTCAAGCACAAATAAAAAATGAGTGTAGTCTATCTATTTTGTTGAATTATAAGGTGCAAGAAACTGAGTGTGCATTGAAAATTTAGGATTTTGAATTTTTGAATATTTTTGAAAAAATAAATGACACATATATTCAAGTATTTCAATACAGATACAAATAAAAATTCTGAAAGCTCCAGGTAATTTCTCAAAAAGTCACATAATTCTGAAACAAACATCCCCAGTAAGATATAAATGACAGTAAAGAAAACAAAACACATAAGGAAAATTATCTGGTGTATTTCTATCTTAAAGTATTCTTTCAGTATAGTTTGATTCTAGTGAATTGAAAGAAAATTTTAAGACACCTGAGTTAAAAGACAAGCAAAATTTTGTTTTATAATACACCAGTCCTTATCAAAAATATTAAAATATTTCATAGTTATTAAATTAACAAAAAATTATTATAAGATATCTGGGAAATACTGATCTACCAGCAAGTACATGACAAAAGGATCATACAGAAAAATGAATTAACCAGACAAAACAAATTTTTAAAAAATAATAAAATAAAATAAATTCAGAATTTTCTACACAGATTAATTTGTAACCATGAAGCAGATGTGCATGACTTGGATAGAAAGTACTAGGAAGGCCCAGAAAAATATGTGAACAAATACACACAGTTATTACTCTAAATGCTTTAACTTAAAACCTGAACAGCACAAAATTCAAAATTTTTTTAGATGTCCACTATATCACTCGCTGGTAAACTGCAAAACTGAATTATGTTACAAAAACAAACTGTCTCCATACATGTGCAGTTTTAGTGCCTACTCAAGATTAGAGTATACATCCAGTTAGAGTTGGATATAAACTATTTTTTAAAAAAGGGGGGAGGAAATTAAAAGTTATGCAAACATTAATTAAATGATCCACATAAGATGAATCAAAATTCCCACCAATGTGCACTCTTCCCCTGAAAGTAGATGCAGTCATTATTGGAAATGAGCCAAGCTATATTTTAAATTTCAATATTACTTTCTGTATACAAGCTGTAATTCACTTTACAAAGATAAATGTTTGCTGATCTTTTTCATATCCTAACAGATAAAAATTTCTTAAAAAGTTATTTATCACATGAAAACTATTTTAATTACAGTCAAATAATTTTATTACTGGCAAATTTCTGTGAACAGTAATTTACACTGAAATTGATTAATATATGCAAATGGCAGTCTTCTCTGACAAGCCCATTTTTTTTAAAAAATGTATTTTATTAATTTTTTCACCATAACTAAAATAGGGTACATTAATTTAGTTATGTAAAAAATGTCCCACAGTTTCTAGATACCAACTGAAATGTAGTTTTTCTTAAAATATAAATAAATAAAATAAAATATTTTTTTAAAATGCAGAAATAAGTAAAAATTATTATTAAAATTATTATTATTATTATTATTATTTTGCAATTTAAAACTAAAATAATGTATTTATGATTTTTTTAAAAAAAGGAAAATATTTCTAGATACCCTAACCACTTTAAAAGTGAAATAGCCAAAGACAAAAAAAACTTTGTTTTAAGTAAAGTTAACTTTTAAAGAAATAATTAATAAAAATATGCTACATAAGCATAAAATTTCAAAATTTCATACTATTATTTTCTCCAGACACTTCTTCATACATATATACAAGGCAGATATAGTTCATAGAAAATTCATAATTTCATACTAGCTTCACACTATTGGAAAGATCACAGAACACTCTGAACAAGAAAACACATTTTAAAGGCAACACAGCACTTTCTTAGAAATCACCCTATAAAAAATAGAAAATAATAATGAAGTAATCCCTTACCTATGTGAGTAAAAGACTTAATATTATAAAGCTTAATAAACATTTCATTTACGATGATGATTTCCCCAAAAGATAATGATAAAAAGAATTTGGCATTCCAAAATTTGTCAAAAGAAAAAAAAATACAATTAAATAGAAACATATGTTCAGACAAAAAAAGATGTGCTAAATATTTAGCAATAAATATTAACACTTTTTCAAAAACATTAAGTAAAAATAGAGACTATATATTTTTTTCGTTTGAATGAATTAACAAAATTTTATATTATCAGTTTTAAAGTAAATTGACAATATTATATATATATATACATATATATATATATGATACAAACCTGATATTATTACAGCACATACTAGAACAACAAAGGCACCAGAAAAAAGTCCAACTTTAAAAGTTACCCATGGAGATTGCTAGAAATAAAAGAATTGTTAAACAAGTAGAACAAACTTAATAAAAAGTACAAATGCTAAGTGATAAAACCTGAATATTAGTTAAATAAAACATTTTTATTACTAACACTTATAAGATCTGAACAAAAGGCATGAAGATTTACAAAAATTCATGATGAAAGAAGATCTATAAAGATATGGTATGCAATTTAAATCAACAAACATGCAACTTAATATTTACTCCTTATTTATGCATAAGGAAGTTTTTATTTTGCTGTAAAACTGTTTTAGGAATTTTTATGCTTGATGAGCAAACACACACTTTCTGATATTATTAAAGAGTTAATTATGCTGAATTCTGTGATCTTATCACATGGTAAAACTTATTTAAAGCTTCCTTAACCATCTAGCTAACCATAGCAATTAAGAGGTTCAAAATTACATTGATCCATTATATGGATCAAAGTGACTGTAATTAATATCATCCTCATAGAAAATGCCTTCATATACACAGCATCCTGGATGTAAAACACATTTCCATTCTTTGTAGAATTTCTTAAATATTCTTCTCTCCTACAATGGTTTCATCAAGTCTTCTGAAGCATTTTATTAAGAGACTATTGACATCAACAGCTATGGCAGGGGTTGACAACCTTTTTCACGAGGAGGGCATCTCTATATATAAAACGTGTAGGTATGCGGCAGCAAAATTAACGATATTTCTACACTCTGAATGGCAATGCCTGCAACTACCAGATGTAAACATTAGCAGCCATCTGCAATTTGCAACCGCGTGTCAATATGGATTTGCGCACTGAAATCAGGAATGCTCGAAAGCGAGCTGCACAATCAAGTGAAAATTGGGAACAGTCGCAAGAAAGTGTGGAAGAAATAATTCATTAATATAGAGGCGGTCTCAATCCCAATACACGGTACCCTGGCCGTTTTATCTTTTTGCTGATATTTTTTAGATTTCTGCCAAGTTAGCGATAAAATGCAAAATGTGGGTTGTGTTTGTTAAATGCTTTTTAGTTAGCCCTATATTGCTCCCACATATATTCACAGGTTGGATGTTCCTTCAACTTGCACATTCTTTGATGTCTTAATTTTTTTTTTTGTTCATAACAAAAAAAAACTTACTATTTATTTAAAATCTCTTGCATGAGATGACTATTTCTATTTCATGCATCAAAATGTTTTAATCTGTGCTTTAAACTTAAATAAAAAAAAAATAAAAAAAAAATAAAAAAAAATAAATTGTATTACAAAACATGAGTATTTTCTCTAGTGAAACAACTTAGAGGAGCTAGTCAAATGTTGGTAATATAAAAATAGTTTTCCCAATGATCGTGATTTTACTACACATCATATGCTCTAGAGAGCAAATATTGAAAATACAAATATGCTTAAAAAAATAATACATTAGGGAAAATTACCTGGTCATTTAAAGGAGGCACTCTTAGCCTTTTCATAGCTTTCTGACGGTCTCCACCTTCCAGATGACGAGTGACAATATTCTACATAAATAAACAAAACTATGTTTAATAAATGAACTTATAAATTAAAGGTTTACAACTTTAATTAATAGAAAAATTTAAATAAAATAGGTTTTCTATCAGAATGTTAAATGCTTAAATTATCTACATCTTACTAAAGTTATAAAACCTAAAACTGTATATGCAGTAAAAATAAACATTAACATAATTTTACTGAGTTGCATACACTATCTTTATCCAACATATTCCTCCTAAAATAGCTTAATCTGTATATATGATTATTTGGTTTTGTATGCTATGGTCATCTTTTGGAACATAAATATCAAACTGACAACAATCAAAAGCTTTAAGTCAGTTCTAAATGGCTATAAACACCTATGCCTAATGCTATATTTGAACTTGCAGACTTTGATGATGATGAAAACTAGCACCCTAGCTAGTTGGCCATGATACAGCTTAATCTACATATATCACTGTTAATTATATAGTCATACTCATCACAAAGAGTACATACATAAATTATGGATTTACTAAATTAAGTGCTTTTTAAATTAACATGTTAAGTTAAAATATTTCAAAACTTGAGTGATAAAGCACACACAGAACCATGAGAAAGATTTACAATTTTTCATTCTAAATCTCCCTGGCAGTGTTATTTTATGATCATAAACATAATGAAATTAAACTAAATACAGTTCTTTACATTTTTAGGTATAACAATAAAACATGAAAAGTAATACCACATTATTTTCACCGAGAAGAAAGAAACAATTTTACAGTTAGAATACCAATTCATTATGATGAAAATTATATCATAACAATTAGTATGAACACAAATCATGTATGCACTTTTCCAGATTAAATGACATTTCAGAAAATTAAACATATATCAGATATTCTACTTTCTGCATTACAACAAACAACTTTGATAAGATCTTGGAAAGAAGTTCACACTAAAACAATTCTTCAAGAGGTTAAAAAGTGGGCTTGTCTCAATGAAAAACTGAAGAAACTCCCCTATGTTATTCCTAGAACCATAGATGTTAGGTCAAAGTCTTAACCTGACATGATTATCACCAGACGTCCTAAGATTGCATTGGTTTAGAGCACACTCCAACCTGCTCATCATGTGCGCATGATCAGAGATATGCTGTGCTCTGGACTGAATGATGTTGAGTTTTTATATCTCTACCTCCTTTTGAAGTGATCTCTATTTTGTATAGGACTGCTAGACAGCTCATACCTGTAAGGGCAGCAGTGGGAATGAGTTTAGAAAAAAAGAAAAATATTTGCTGAATCTGATACAGCAGTGGTTCTCCATTCTTGTCTAAAAATCTTATTTACTTTACATAAATTTATAGATGCAATAAAATTTAAGTTTACAGAATTGAAATAAAATAGTGTTTCATTAACAAGAAAAAGTTAAATTTTTAAATAAAAATTACAAACCTCGGTATCATGGATCAATTTATCAATGTCTTTGTTGACATAAAAAGGAGCAATTTCAACCCATTGTTGTCTCCAACTAGCACCAGCATCAGTACCTAATAGCTAAAAGATACAAATATATGTATAAAAATTGTTCTTTAAAGAGTTGCAGTATGTTTTTCAAAAAAGAAACCTTATCTACCTTTCATATACTTGTAATGAAAATTATAATAGTAAAGGATATCAAGATAAAGCAGTATAGACAATAAACATACTTTAAAAAAGGTAATTTTTAATTATTTCATCTCTCCCTTAGAATCAACAAACAAAGGGACAATTCAGTATAAATTATTTCAGAATTTATAAATATCCTCTTAGTAATTCTTTTATACCCTTTCTGGGTTCCTCAATAATGCTTTTGATTACCTTTCATATATAACACACTCAATGGAGCTCATTTACAATACATCTCATTCTGATTTTGCATGAACCTTTTTTACACAAATTTGATTTAACACGAATTCAAAAAAATATTTCATTCTCTTTTTACGCGAGTCATTTTGATTTAACACGAGTGGTCCAGTCCAATTTCTCAATTATTTTATCTAAATTCTAAGAAAACAAAATTTTATTTGTGGTGCATTATTTTTGACGATAGTGTATCCAGTTGTTTTGATTCAAGAATTCAGTCTGCAAAAACATTTTCTTCTTTTATTCTATCAAAATGGAGAAAATGATAGAAAATGATCCTATTCTAAATACAGATTTAATTAAAGAAGATCTGGCACTGGCCAAAAAATTGGGTAATCATTTTGTCAAACATGACCCTAATGAGGAACGTGCTGGAAAGTTTCAAAGTGAACTGAAGTTGTTGACAGCCTCTTACAGAGCTCCCTAACCAAATCATGAACACAATGGATAATAACTGAATTTGTTCGTAAAATCGGTGAATCATCAGCAACAGAAGAAACTCGTGCTGATTTTGCTCAAGAGATCACAGAGAGAATTTCATTAATAGAGGAAGAAGATGATGTCCACAACATTTCTGATGATAACAGAGATATTCCAGTCGTATGAAAAAATAAGCGCCATTTATTGTCAGAAAGTGAAAATGAAATTAAAAAAATTTATGTGTAAAACAGATTTTTTTTTGTTCATGATGAATTGTTTTCATTTGCATTAGATATTATTACATGTGCATTTTGTTGAAATAAAATAAGCTTAAAACGAATATGTTCATATGTTTTTTTAAAATTATTTTTATTGATTTTTTCAGACCCGAAACCAATCTTCTTTTCTTCCACAGATACAATGCCTTTTTTTTACACGTATTCTTCAGGAATGTATCTATCGTATAAAAACAGAATTAGGTGTACATTGTATTTTATTAATTATACATTTTTATAAAAAAAAATAATGCTATATGCATGTTTAAAACTGATTCCTTGAGGAAATATGTTTGGAACTTTTAAAATCAGGTTAAAGAAAAAAAAAATTATAAATTCAGTGTTAGACTATAAGCCATCCCAAGAATCTATCAAGATTATTTTATAGTTCTTAAGAGCAGCATTCAGATACTATATTACACAAATGGCATTTCAATTAATTTTATTAAATACTACATTAAACAAATAACATGTAAAAAGATTATTGGTGAATATCATTATAATAAAAGAAAACAAAATTTAAAATATAATTTTAACACAAAAGAATTGTCTGAATTTTACAATTTGAAAACTTAATGAGATTGATATTTCCTCTTGCTATCTTTAGAGCCTTAATTTTAAATATAAATTATACTAGGGAGATGGAATTTAAGATACTGGAATATGCATACACAATATCTGTAAGAACAACTTGGAGAAAAAAGGTCCTAAATTCATGTAAAAATGTTTAAAATGACAATATAGAAGAAAACTATAAAATTCTAATGCAGACAATAGCTTCAGTAAAGCTTTGTATAAATCAGAATTAAAAATGACCAATTATGTGTTAAATTAGAGTTAGCATGAATTCAACCAACTTTTACACACATCAATACTGTGATATTTTTAAAGTAATTTTCACATCACTTCTTACATAATTAATTACAAAGGTTTGTAAATATATTAAATTTAACATATTTTGGTTCAAATACTTCTTATTGTAGAACACATTTATACATGATCAACCTGATAACAACACACATTACATATTGAACCCCCAGTAAGTAATTTCAACATTAAATAAAGTAAATAATTAAAATAAAACAGTAGTAGTAGTAAGGACATTTTAATAACCTACAAATTAACAGTAGAGTGCTTTTAAATTAGTAAACAAAATTTCTAACTTCAAATAATGGATATAAATCCAAGCTAATAAGACTAACAATCTAAACCAGTGGTGTGCAAACTTCTTTCGACAGCGACCCACTTTCTTTATATAAAAGCCACCCGGCCTCCATTGAAAATATTTTGGTAGAAACGCAATTTTATATATAAAAAACATTTTTTTAAATATTAAAAAAAATAATGAAATGTTAACAAACTAAAAAGGAACAAAACTACATTTTGGGGATATATTTATTGTACATAATAACAATTAAAATAAGGTCTTGATTACCATCTGCACTTGTTTTTAGCAAAACTATTTGACACCTTAACAATATCATATCAGAACACATCATCAAAAATATAAATAAAGATATTAAAAATATGATAATTATAGAAAATTTTAAGCATTTCTTTAATTGTATGATTCAATAAGACAAATGTACTTCAAACTATCTGCGACCCCCTCGAATTTTTTTCATGACCCCCAGTGGGTCACTACCTACAGTTTGCACACCACTGCTCTAAATAACTCATTACATAGTAACCCAGTTTCCTTAATTTCGCAGATGTGTGGAGTAAGAGAGAAATTTGAATACACTGCTATTGGTCTCATTCGTAAGTTGGAAGATATTTTTGTACAGTTTTCTTTCTCCTAATTTCCCCATAAATCCTCCAAAAATAATCCCTCTATATATACTTGGCCCAAGTGGACTGGCTAAAAATCTAATGAAAATATCCCTATTATTTTAGTTAGACCCTATTATTAGTTAGACCCTATTATTTTAGACAATTTTATTATTATGTAAAATAAGTGTGCCCAAAAAGGAGCATCTGTAGAGCTACCCACATAATAACATTATAAGCAGTCTTTAAAATAAACTCAGATGTTCAGTATACAAACCTTAAAAAAAGTTTCAAGTCTGCAGCAATAACATAAAAAAAAATTTATCCTTTTTAAAAGTGAATAGTTCATAGCTTGTAACTTTTTTAATGCCTAACATAAAAAATGTACTCACTTTATCATGTTTCTTCAAAATTTTGCGGAAGCCAGTAAAATTTAGATTCTGATAGTTTTGCAAGAGAATCAGACTAAGATAAAATTCACTAAAAGCCAATCTTAATTCATGCATCTTTCTGTACTGAATATTTCTTTTCACTTGTCTGTTTAAAGCTTTTTTCACTGCAAATCTGTAGAACACAAACAGTAATTTAAAAAATTACAAAGGAAAAAATACAGTACAAGTAATTAATTGAAAAAATTTTTAACACTGTACCTTTTTCCACCCCCATTTCCAACACCCTCATCCACATTAACAGCATTATGGAGTTCACTTTTTAAATTGCTAGATTTGCGAGTGGCTTCAGCAATTTTCTCTGTAAAGATTAACACAAGTTAGATGCATCCTTAGACAATGGTAATTTGTGTTTAAATATCAATCACAGAAGAGGTTTTGCAACTTGATCCCTCATTCATTTGAAAAATTACATTTATTTAAATTTAAAAATATTAATTGCAAATACCTGAACTCAGTTCTTTCTACACAAAAATGTCTGTATATCCTTACAAACAAAGCTTAAGTATCTCGAACATTGTTTTGTTACAGTACATTTTCAACTAACAAAATGAAATTATTTTATCTACAATATTTTAAGTTTTTAAATTTTATACAGCTATAAAACTGAATTCACTTCAAGCAGTTCATTTTTTAGGTACATAAGTTTCAAATGCTATAGTTTTTAAATAGATTATTTATAACGACATCCTTCTATTAAAGGAAGAAATGTAAAGTTTTATCAAAGTTACTGAAATATAATTAACATTGTTAGTTTTTGAATTCCAAAAATCAGTGTCTGATTGTTACATGTAAAAAACAGTTCTCATTTAGAAAAAAGATAAAGATCAGAGTGTAAGGTGGTCAAAGTATAAGATGGATTACAAAGTTTTTTTCATTCCTATCTATTGGAAGGAATATTGAGCTTAAATTTTATGAGTTAAAACAAGAAAAATTTTGGATTGAGAATATAATATTTGAACTCAATATAGCTATCAAAACTGAAAAATTCATATAAAACAAAAATTTATTGAAATATAATTCTTAGTGCTAACTTAAAACAAATAAGTACCAACCTCCTGTGAATAAAATTTTTAATCATGACATTAACACACACAGATATACACAAATTGATTGTTATAATTTTATTTAGATTATTTATTTCATGCATACAGCTAAAGTTATAGTCTGAAGTCTTAAGATATGAAATGTTTACATATACAAAGAACATTCTGTGTTAAGGAGTAGATGATGCAGATTTTTTATTTGTACATATACCAAAAAAAAGAGCTATAAAAGACACCATGACACCATTTTTTAAATCAAAATTTTTCTTTTAAACGAAAACGTATATTTTATAAAACCAAACTCATCATTGAAATGCTACCTTGAATATACTTGTGAGTTTTATACGTTTATCTATTAGTACAACTAAACTAGTAAGCAAAACTAACTCCTGAAGATTGAAATGCTTTTGTATATTACCATTTACCTGTTTTTCTTAAATGTACGTCAAAATATATCTGAATGGGAAATGCAGTTTTTTTTATACTATTATTTTGTAAGTAATCTTGCCTTTGTTTTTCTATGATAATGCAAGTATATAACCAGCCAATAAGAAAGTATATGTGCCCAAGCAAGAAAAAACAATTACACAACTGATAACTCATCAAAATGCTATGGTATACTATTATACATAAACAGGAAGTTTGCAGATATTTTTGTGCTTGGCTTAAAAAGACCTGCAAACATCCCCATAGCACAAGTAAGTGATACCACCAATTGTTTCCTTGTACTTTACCTATCAGTGACAGAATATCACAAACCTGAAAATGTGGTTTAGTGTGTATCAAAAAGGATACTTGCAGTGTGTTAAATGACATATATCTCAGCTTTTTAATTAGGAGTCTACAAGATGTGGACTGAGATTAACAAGCAACTCTTAAAAACTTTTTGCATAAATAATTTTCACAGTCAATATAAATGAGAAATGAGAAAAGCAAAATGAATTCTTTGTCTTACCAGAAAAGAAAGTATTGATCTTTCTCAATTCTTTTTCACAGTGATGAAAGAAATCTTCATCAAAGTTAGCATAATACCGAGCTATATCACTCTGCTCTACAACTAAAATAAATTTAAATAGCATTTAATTTATTTTTGACAATCATATAACTAATACTTTGATAACAAGTTCAACTATTCTGAGTTTGAAGAATCATACAAAAATGGTATATTTATATAACAAATTAATTTGATATATTAAAAAATAAACTACTTAATGCTTTAACAAAAATTAGTCTTCAAAACCAATTAAAAATATAAACATGAATCAAGTATTAATATTCAATTTCAACAGATTGTTATAAAGTAAAGCTTTATTTTTTTCATTACATATTATATTTACATCACCAGAAATCTGCACAAATATAATTAATGGACCTACGAATAATGAAAATATAAATTTTACATTCACAGCATTAAGTTTACTGATTTCTAATATCATAAATCTAAAAATACAAGAATGAGATGTAAATATTTTAGAATAAAATAAAAAGATAAGTTACATTAATGTTAAAGTTGATTCACAAAAAAAGAAGATGAATTTGACATGGAATAACAGAATAATAACACTTTTCTGCAATTGTTAAGAAATTTTGAAAGAAAAATAAAGACTGCAATCAGAAATAAACCGGCAAATGAGACTTAAAAATAAATAAAATTGTTATCTCAAAACACAGAAAACTATGAAAAAGAGTACAGACCAGTATCTAGAAGTAATCTAATATTTTTCAAGCTTTGAGTAACATTTACAATTATAAAACTTGTTTGATAGTTCTCCAAACTACATGGTTCCTTCAATGTAGCAAACAAAAATCAATTAAATATAACTAACAGTTGAAAAATATAATAAAAATAAAATTTTCATTTTAAAGCAAAGCACATAATATGGGTGCATCTGAACAGTCTAGAGAACTATTATAAACTATCAAAACATAGCTTCTGTTGTTGTGAACTCCTTGATGTGATCTGTAAACCCCATAGGGTGTTCTAACATAATTATCATGGAATACACAAGAGAAAAATGTTTTCAAACAATGCTGAGTGATTCTCTTACTGCTATCATGATGCAACCATATTTTAATTTAAAGTGATGAATTACCACAATATTTATTTCATCATTATGAAATATTTTCTTACATTCTTGTAAACTAATATTTCTCAAAATTACTCTATATGTAGTAGCATTTTAAGGTCTGACTAATCACAACAGTAAAGTTTTTGATGAATTTGATCAGTTATATATATTTTTGGACTGTATAATAGTTAAGAGATATGGTACTTAATATGCTTAAAAATTTTTTATTTAAGAAAAAATATGAATTTTGCCTTTGAGACAGGATTTCAAACATATTTTTTCATTTCCTAGGTACATTTTAAGTATCTTATGTACCAAATATTATTTCTAATTTTGAAATTTTTTCTCCATTAGCATTTCAAAAACCATTTCTGTCATAAAAGAAACTTTTGATCTGCATCAACCACTATAAGATAATTAGCAATTAACAGCATTAAAATTAAAGAAAAATTTATATACAGCAATAATAATAACGCATTAAAAATATTTACAAATTAGAGGAAATTTTAATAAACCTATTTTATGATATTATGCAATACAAACTTGTATGATGCAGATTTAATAAATTAATATCTGTATAGGTCTCCTATTTCAGTACATGCATAATACAATTTCAATACAAACCTCTATCACTGTATGATGTTTCTAATTTACTCATCTCATTAATACATATTGTTTAATGGGGAAAAAAGTACTACAAAGTTATCCCGACTTTAAATAAGCTTTTCATGTAACTCTAGTGGTAGAATCTTAAATGTTGTCAGTTTCAAGATGTTATTTTAATAAAGTTATATAAAATTAAGAATTCAGATTTATTTTCTTAATATCATAGTTCATTGCTTCCCCAATCAAACCATCAAAGAAACAAGTAGTATTACCTATCCATTTTCACATTTTCAAAGAAAAAATTTGATATTCAGTAACAGAGACCAAAGTCAAAATTTATATAGATATCAACTTTTTGCAAAATTATTACTTTCAGATATTCAACAAGAAGTTATAATTCAATAAATTCTATTTAAATAACAGTTAATGATATAATGAAAGAGAGGAATCTCTCTTTCATTGTAATATTAACTATTATTTTCCTTGTTCAATTACTTTTGCATGAGAAATTACTAAAGAAAAATATTTAAATCAATATGCTTTTCTATCAAATTACCTTCTGCGGAAGGAGCTCTTTCAACCCCAGAATACAACATGGATTTCATTTCCTGAAAGCAATTTAAAAAAATATTAATTTGAGACAGTATAAAACAAAGTACAAGATTGTAAATAAAAAAGGGATAATTATATCTTATCACAACATTTGCTTCTGAACAAAACACACAATATGTTTAAATCTATTTTTTATATTTTATTATTTAAATGAACTTTCTAAACCTATAATCACAGCTATTATTGACAGATAAAATATAAAATTAGCTTGCTTAGAACTAATAGTTAAGTTTAAAAAATTGTACTAAAATGCACTTAAATTATTTTTTAATTAACAAAATGGTCAGAACATTACTACTAAGCTGAAAATCGCATGATTTCCAACATTAAACCAATAACTATTATACAGGGCTGATGCTTAATTGTATTTGCCACATAAATTAGGTTTTTTTAATCTAAAATTTCACACAATTTCCAAAGTTTTTGCAGGTGCAAATCAAATTTGATTGATTAAAATCTGCAGCACTAGCAGTTCCTCTATTCATTTTACACCAGCCGGACTTCGCCTAGCTACGCTCAAGTCATCAAAGGAAGACGATGAATGAATCAAGTGAATGAATGACTCAATCGTTGTTTACAACCCATGGGGAGAATTTGCCGTTCTTCGCGTTTGAAGAACCAATAGAAAATTTGTGTTAAGTATCGTTCTTTAAAATTCAATTAAAAATCAAAATTTTAAGATAGAGACTTAAAATGAGATTTATATGAATGAGAAAGCTTTCATCTTCCAGATGAGGTAAATATTTTCTTTGTAAGATAAAAACTCGAAGATCATCGACTGTAGCTCCTCAAAATTTCGTAAATTTCTCGAAAAAGTGGGTTTTATATTTTGATGAAAATATTAGTCTGTTTTAAATCATTTTTAAACAAATGAGGTCTTGTTTGAAGGAGAAATGTCTGTAGTCTTAGATTGTAAAAAGATCAAAATTCTACGATCATTTTTTGCCGAGATATCGTTAAATTAAAGTTAAGATAAAGTTAAAAAAACATAAAATATCCCACAAAACATAAAAAATTTTCTAGAATAAAATTTAAAATTCGGGCTTCGAGGTGCACTTTCCCATAGTCTGCACTACCTGTGTGCCAAATTTCATAGGCCGCACACACGCAGACAATGAGGCGGTACACCCGAAGAGTGTGACCGACAGACAGACCCGGACTTTGCTTTATTAATATAGATAGGGCTAGCTGTTTGATTAACAAAAGACTCATGCTCACTCCAGACTCTGTAGATATTTTTTTATAAAATGCAAGCAAGAATTTTATGATAATTTATTTTGATTAATTTCACACAAATATTTTGCACTTAGTGCTATTTTAAATTATGAAACTATTTTAGGAATTTACTGTTTATTACTTTTATTTGAACAAATTTTGAAGTATTTTATTTCAATAAATCACATCCATTTTCATCCTATTAAATATTATGTAAATGATTACTCATCACTTAAAATAATTTAAAATTCTCTATAATCCCTTATATAATAAAATTAATCAAGTTTTACTGTACATTATTTTTAGTATGTCATCTTTTTACAAGAAACAAAAGAAAAGATGTTTAATTTTTACAGAAATCAATGAAATTATACATAACTGGTATATAATAGTTATCAGTATTTTAATAAAATTAAAAATAACTTTTAATTTATTAATTAAATAAAAATTGTCTCTCACTTTCTGTAATTTTAACATTTGATTCTTGAGGTAGTGAGTCAATTTGACTTAGTTTTATGTATCCAAACAATAACCAAATTAAATATATATCTATCTTTATATCCTTTCAGTATGAGCCTTTAAGTTATGTTTATAAATGCATGGATTTCAGACTTAACAGGCATGATATTGTGTAATCAGGAAAGAATGCTATGAACCACTACAAAATATTTCTATTCATTTGAAATGGCTAATTTATTTATTTATTTTTATTATTATTATTATCATTTATCAACAGTGTTTCAGTTACTATTAAGCTAAAGTAGGTCTTCCATGTACTAATCTGCATGACAAATATAATTCATTTTGCCCTTCCATGACCCTTCTTAAAATTCCTGGGTAAAATTATTTTTGAAGACGCATCCACTGTTAACAATCAGATTGGCAAATAAAAAGGGATTTGTTTTCAGTTTTAATGTAAAATAAATTTTTCATAGATATAAGTCTCTATTTCAAGATCTTAGATGCTACTTGAGCCCACTACTTATTTGAATTGTATATTTCCTGTAAAATGTAGGTTGGGTCCAAGTAACCCCAATCAGGGGATTACTTGAACCCAAATTTCAATAATTTATTTTATATATATATATATATATATATAATTAAAATTTTGGTTTGAAACAGACCTAAAATTCTGGGAAATCTTCAAATGAGTTGTTAAAATCAGGTTATCAGCACAAATATGTTTTTAAGGCTATCGTTGGATAAGAAATGTATAAAAATCTTCCCTTTTTGGGTCCAAGTAACCCCAATCTACGGTAATATAAAACGCTAAAATAGTTATGCTATTTAATATTTAAAGGGGCATAGAATAATTTAAATGCACCAAATGCAGGATAAAATTTAATTTAAATGGACTGTGCAATGGCATCACTAAATAAATTTAACAAGAGCATTTTTTGTATTTTCAATTGAAGTTTCTAGCTGATATATAACTATTTTACGCCTTTTAATTGGGATTCATAATACTCTATATACCATAATATTTACAAAAATTTTCAATAGATTCTTTGGAAAAACAAAAAATATAAATCATCAGATTAAAAACACATATTCATTACTAAAATCAATCTAATTTAAATCAGCAAAGCTTATTTTATTGATCTACAGAAATTTCTTTAAGCAAAAATATTCCATTTTAAATTATATTTTGTTGGAATCACATGATTTTTATTTTTTCAAACTTTAAATATTCAGTAGGTATGTTTATCATCTTGATATAGAGTGAATAATTCCCTTTTAAAAATTTTGAGTTAATTTTAATTTTTATCTTTTTTTTTTTGCTAATAGTAATATAATAATAAAAGTTTTCTATAAAGAGTAACTTAAATACAATATGTCCGTGGTATATTAGAAATTTTGAGTAAATCTGAATGATAGTTTTAAATCTAGGGTGCTTGGATTCATTAGTTTTGTTTTCACATGCAATCTCAATACATAAGTAAAAGTTAAATATTCTAAACCAATATACTACATGCTTAAAAATTCAAAAATCCAATATTTGAGTTTTTTATAATACCAATTTATCAGCATTTATTAATAAACAAAATTAAAATGCTTTTTGTTTGCCTCATACTCAGCTTACTAGGCAATGGATCAATGTTTGTGCTATGGATTAAATGTCTACAGAAATTAATACGCTTACTGTGTACAACTGTATTCTTTCAGTAGATTTTTGGGAACATTCCATATGTATCATATGAACAAAGAAACAAACAAGCAAAATAAATTATCGGATATGTGTTATATATTGGTCTGTGAATAAATTCGATATCCTACAGATCATAGTTTTAAGATAATATTCTCTTTATTGATTAATGCACCTTTTCCCTTTAGATATAACGAGTATCAACAAGGAAACGAGCACCTCAAGAATAAAAATTAAAGACAAACCTGATGAGAATACTCCCTGGTGTGGTCTTCAAACGATTTGCGAATATGACTATCAAGTTACGCTTTAAAGTTTATCATTAGATAAACTTAAGAGTTCTGGTTATTCCAACAGCCACATCTCAAGAGACGATTTCTAACTTAATAGTCAGCTCAACTACTCTACGAATAATAAAGAAGCAAAATTAACTTCAATACTTACTTCATACTGAATATACTGTTTCCTCCACTCCGGAGTAATATGAGCTGCCAAATGCTCCGCAAACTTCATGTTTCTAATAATTTACTTCGTTGGAAGTTAGTCACACCATTTTTTAAAATATACGCTGCTCCCCTTTAGTCACTTAGCATACGACATTGACAAACTCTCTCATTTTTAACTCACGATTATGTTTACTTTTCTCATTACACACACGCATACCAAATTATCTACCAACATCTAAGAGACATCGGAATCATATCTTCTGTTTACTTGACAGCTTCAGATTAAAATTGCGCATGCGTCATAATAATTTTTTTTTTCGGTAATAAACCGGTGAAAGTAGTAGGAGCAGTTTGATGATAGTGACAACATTTCGCATCTAGGCTGGATAAGGGCACATTAAATCCGTGGACTGGAAAGTCCTTTCAATTTTTTTTAAACTTGATTCATTCCTTCCTGGACCATGCGTGAAAAGCTTCAGTGCTTCCCATATCCATACCGAGGGCAAAGAGCTTTCTTAGCCCTATTTGGAACTTCACGAAAACTTTTTGTCCATGTCCATGTCCATGTCCAGTCCTTTCATATCGTCAGAAGGAAGGGAAGGTACGAGCCTTACAGATGTAAAATTAAAACTCCTGTAGGTGCTTGGATCTAATTGAGATGACACTAGGTGGTAGTGTTAGCGACGTATTATTTTGGCTGAATAATAACGGATAACGTGACGATCCGCCTTTAAGGGCCTGTTTACATAAAAGTCCGTTGCATAGCGTTAAGGGAAAGATGACGTTGAGACGAAAATAAAAAAATCATAGGCGTTAAAAATTTCATTACTAATCGTTTGGAGGTTTGTCATTGGTTAAATATATTTCAACATTTTAACGCTCCGCAACGGACTCCTGTGTGAACAGGCCCTTAGTCAATCTATTCTATGTAGATTTCTTTCAGTTAAATCCATGAAGCTATAAGATTCCTGATAAAATATTGGAGGGAGACTCTAGGGTCCATAGAGTCTCCCTCCAATATTTTACCAGGTTATGAGGATCTGTTTAAAATTTAAAAAGGCATGAATTTAGTTAAATTATCAATAGGATTTTGGGGTCTGATGATCAAGAAATTTTCTTCTTTTTTCTCGCTATGCCAGCATCCATGTCAAAGGCAGCAATGGCTGAAAAAATACACAGGTAAAGACAGGGGCGTAACTAGGCATTTAGGGGCCCCGGGGCAAGGACGCAAATTGGGCCCCCTGGGTAAATAATGAAACACATTTTTTTGGAGTCCTCCCACGCTTCATAATTTTTTTCCCAATAAAACAGTAAGATATTCGATTTATATATTCTATTCACTGTAAACTAAAATTACCATTTATCCAAAGAAGATATTTTGCATTTTTGACTATACAGTCAATATAACTATTAATATAGTTACAATATTAAATTGAAATGAGCATTTGAAATGGAAAATATCAGAAGCACAATCTTATACCTAATAAGGTCAAGGAAATTATAAGGATAATGAGAGAAACAGAAATCTAATAGCTATTTTATATAACTCCATAAATTTATAGCGACAATGTAAACATGTGTTGCTTATGATTAATTGATTACACGAGCTAGCTGGGTAGTGCTTGGTGTTCGACTCTGCCGAGCCGTTGTCAAACAGGATGTCTGTTGCGGCGATGGGTCATCGGTGGTTGAAATTTTGCTGTATATGGTCACGCAGTGGTCGGTTTTCCATTCCGAACTTATCAGATTATAAGTAGAACTAATAACCAGAAAGTAAAAGCAAAACAGAACTGCACAGAGCACATAGAATACAGAATGACAAACCACCAGTCGACATCCGACATGGGTCGTGCTCGTCTATTGTTCACGAAATGGCTACCGTTGTTAGGCAACTGACAAGTTGTTAGATTGGCTAAAATGACATGCTGGCATCTGATGGCAAACTAATGAACTATAACCAAACCTTGCTGAATGCATCCGAAAATAGAGTACGAAAACAAAAGAGCTAAAAATCACGATTACAAATCCGAATGAAATATTAAGACTTCATTTTTTACCCCTTGTCTTGGGGGCCCCCTTACCTGCCCCGGTTACCCCAGCCTAGTTACACCCCTGCGCTCATCGGCAGATGGAGCGACATGTACGCCTGTTTTTGAAAATTGTTTTACAAATTTTTTAATTTATTCTGTGCACAGATATGCCAACATGTTTTGCACCTGGTTGTACTAGTGGCTATCGATTTTAATAAACTAAATAATAAATTAATTTTTCAAGTGATCAAAGAAATTTATATTGCTCCTCCTATGTCAATAATAGGTTGCAATGAGCAACATAACTGTTCTGACTCGAGATTGGCTTCAACTTACTATTTATTTTATAATATATATTCGTACATCAGAAAAGATGAAAGTTATATATATTTCTTAAACTTAATATTACATATCGTAGCCTTTATCTTAAAACTTATAACTTAAACTTAAAACTTATTAACGAAACCAACAGAAAAGAACATAAAACACAAAAACTTATTGTCGTTGCCAGATTCGCAAAACTCAGAATATAAATGCAACTCAGTTATTAACGAGAAGCAAACAGGAAGTGTTAAACTTAAGTTGAGTGGCAACATTCTCCCACCTTTGTATTGAGTGCAAATTTTCTCTCAAGCAGTGCAGAAAATAGAGACAAAGTTATAGACATTGTGATAACTTTAGAATCCTGGTAGCTAAAAATGTTCAGAGTCAGTCTACTACATTAAAATACAATTTTATTAAATTTAAGTCGGAAACTTTTTACACTATTTACACCTGTGTTGATCTACCTCTAGATATAGAGGGAACTGGCCTTCGTAATAGCCAAATAATTTCGATGAGAAGATGCAAGTACAGTCACAGCGGAACTAGAAGGTCGGTACACAGCCTCTAGAGCGTACAGCTCTGAAAATAGAATAACTTCGTAAAGACAGTTCTAAATCACGAGAAGATTATAGAGCGGGCTGCTCTGAAATATGAAGATAACTTCTTGATGAAGTAACGAGCTAACAAAAGCCTGTAGAGCAGGATGCTCTGAGATAGCTATACTTCAGGGTGAAGTATTCGTTGACGAGAAGCTTCGAGCGGGCTGCTCTGAAAAATAAAGTTCAGGATGAAGTCGGTCGCTCCAGGACAACGTAGACGAAAGGTGCTCTCTAGATGAGAATCTCGACCAAGTCTGTCCAAAAACTGGATTTCTTCTCCCGGCGTTGGCAAACGTGCTTCCGGTCACGTGACTGCAAAAGTTTAGGTTGGCTGCCAAAATTTGTGACGTCATGTCCGTTGGCTGTGATTCGCTTGACAACGAAGCCATGTGGTCGATTCTTATAAATCAGCTGATCTGAAAATCATTAGTTCACGTCGAAATAGTCATTAGTTTACGTCTCCCCAGGGGCGGCGGCTAGGAGCAACACTATTCTCTGCTTCCAGACACCTTGACGCTGATAGATAGAACTGTTCGCTGGTCACCTGCTGTGGGAGGTCCGGCTGTCTGGGTGATTTATTCGGAAAGGTCGTAACGGATTCTTACAACATGATACTGCAACACTCCAAGTAATTAAAAGTTATGAGCAGTTCACAAGTTCATTCGTTTTACAGGCACTATTCGACTGCCACATCGAGTTGTCTTTGCTTTTTCCGGAACATCAATTGCATTTTTAAGGCTCTCTGTCTGGAATTTCTGTAATCCCAGATGATAATTTATTGTGGCATTCAGAAGAAAGGGACTGGAAGAAACGTCGAACACCACTTGGCAGTGTCGATAAATCTTCAATTTTGTGCGTTCAGCGTCTTCCCACCACAAGAATCTTAATACATCTAGGTCTTCGACTCTTAAACGTATCTGTAGAAAGGCTTTTCTTATGTCGGCAATCACTCCAAAGGCGCCTGAACGGAATCTCAACAGTAGTGGCAGTATCTTATGTATAAGACTCGGTCCCACACTCAAACATTCCTTCAAGGAAGCAAATCCAGGTTTCTTGAACGAAGCGTCGAAGACTGGGCGAACCTTCGTAGTACTGCTGGATAGCTTGATAACAGGTATGTGAGGGAGATAATGACCTGGTTTCGTAATCTGATCTCTTGATACAGTTTCTATAATGGCTTCTGAATCCCACTGTTTAAATTCAGCATCGTAGACTTCAAAGTGATTTTCATTTAACAAACGTTTAGTTGCTGTGCGAAGTCTGGACTCTGCTATATCGTACTTATCATAAAGAGCAGGATGTCCAGCCAACTATGGCAAAGCTACTTCACATCTTTGATCTTCACTAATCTTTAATGTTTCCCTGAAATGGGTCAAAGTTTCTTCTTCAAGAAGGACCTTATTTTTTCTTTTTACGGGACCTGTAATGCCCAAAACTTCCCAAATCCCATATCTTTGGTAACTCCATATTTTGCAAGCTTAATGTGACTAAGTTAACCACTTGTCTTTTACTTCCTAGTCCTAAAATTGTCCAACCATGAAAGGTCTCTACGGCAGACACTCCCGAAATTAATATCTCTATTCTTCCGGTCAAAATGCTTCCAAGTACATCAGCTCCTAGAAGAACTCTTATAGGTGGAGTATCTCTTCCAACATCTGTTAGTTTTATTCCTCGAGAAGCTAGCTAAGCAAGTAACTTTCCATCATGTATTCTAGGTAGTGATGAGCAGATCTTCGGTTGATCGAGGAGAGACAATGAAGTTGAATATTTGCGATTTAAACTTTCAACAGTTACCATATATCTCCTATGCTCAGAAGCAGGAGAAATTTCCCCGCCAAACAATCCTTGAGAAAACATCTCCCTTCCAGAGGGAGAAAGATTTAGATCTGCAGCTAAACTTTTTTCAATATAGGAACGCTGTGATCCATCATCCATTAATGCTCGAATACAGACTTCCTTGTCTCTGTTTCGTAGTCTGATTGTAATTGTTTTGAGATATATTTCCCGTTCAGAGGGAAGATTTGTTAATAATATTTCTGTAGATTTCTGCTCATCATTTGCTATTCTGTCCTCAGATGAAGAATTAATTCCTTTACGTAAATCCGAGCAAAGTAATGGATAATGTCTCCGTTTACAAATCAAACATCTTACATTACTGTGACACCTTTTTGCCATGTGACCAGACTTGAGACACACAAGACAGCATCCCTTCCGTATAACTTGTGATTTTTTGTCCTCATAACTCAACCTCGCTATTTTCTGACAGTCTTGACTTGAATGAGGACGGTCACAGAAAATACAACTATTTTTTCCTCGAGAGGTGTTGGCGATTAGTGTAGCAGCGGTAGATTCATCTCCCTGGACCGATTTATGGTAATCCTTTCGTTTTTCACCGCTTCCCTTATCTCTTCCAAATCCTTCACGAGCTAAACTGATCATTTCCTCAGATTCGACCTCATGGCGCAAAAAACACATTAGTTTTTCAAGGGATCTCTGACTTGTACGTCATCAGTATTTTCCGAAATTCTACTTCGTTCCCACGCTCTCTGTAATGTGAGTCGAGTTAACTAAATATTCCTTATCTTTAAACTTAACATAAGCTTTAATCAACATTAACAACACACGTGCACAACAGACATATCAGTCATCTTACGATGATAAAACTTTCAGTCTTGTTGCCAAAACGACCGCTGTAAAAACAGTGTTGACACTATGATAATAATATACTACATTCACCCCTACCAAAATGTTAATTTAAAATATAGTCAGTCAGGTAGGCAGGTTTTCGTTTCAGTCTTCCATGATGCGTTGGTCCATCACAAGAAGTTCTCTGTTCAGGTTTAGATAGTTCAGGAGAGACATCTTCACAGGGCAAAGCACCTTCTTTAGAGTTCCCTTCAGTTTTTCCAAACTCTCTGATTGTTTCAAATGACCATCAAACTCCTCACCACTCTGATTAACAAGCAAAGCTCTCTCACTGTCACTCTCATAGGTAGGTTCGATGATTTTCCCTCTAGGAGTAAACGTTTTCTTTCAAGTGTCGTATGGACACACTAGTCTCATGTCCATCTGGAAACCTTACATATGCATATTCTGGATTAGCTTCCAGAAGTTCAACTTCTTGAATAAGTGGCTCATACTTACTGGTTCGTGAATGATTTTTCATCAACACTGGATCAGCCTGAAAAAGGCAAGTAGGTAAAGAGTTCCCATTATATGACCTCCTAGGATGAGAGAACATGCGCACATCTGGAGTAACGTTAGTTGTCGTGCATAAAAGGGAACGAACAGAATGTAATGCAGATTGTAGGACCTCTTCCCATAGTTAAATTTTCTTGCCTTTAGATCTCAATGCCAACTGAATCGTTTTCCATATGATACCATTGTAATGGTCCACCTGGTAATTCCCTCGTGGATTATAGGCAGTGGTATGACTGGTCGCTATACCAAGAGATGTTAGGAACATTTTTAACACTCTGGACATGAAAGACGACCCTCTGTCTGTATGAATATATGCTGTATGAATATGAA
The DNA here is from genome assembly GCA_907164885.2 of Dolomedes plantarius. Taxonomy (NCBI): domain Eukaryota; kingdom Metazoa; phylum Arthropoda; class Arachnida; order Araneae; family Dolomedidae; genus Dolomedes; species Dolomedes plantarius. The sequence continues at coordinate 61,220,519 of OU015495.1, read as the reverse complement.
TATGTCTGTATGAATATGGAGAAGATATTCTTTAAATGCGAAATTACAGTAGTTGACGAAACGTCTGAGCAAGGAATTGCAAAAGGAAACCTGGAGTACTCATCAACTACAGTAAGAAGGAATCTATTTCTGGAATTTGATAGCAAGGGGCCCTTAAAATCTAAATTCAATCTTTCAAATGGAGAAGTTGCTTTTATCAATTTTCCTTGATTTTTAAGGAATCTAGGTTTTACTTCACAGCAGATGGAGCATGAATTTGTAAGTCCTTTGATATCTCCAAGGAAAAGGGCAAGTTTTTGGATCTAATCCAATGATGCATCCTAACAATACCAGGATCACATGTCCTCATGTAATTGTTTCAAATCCACTTCAGGTTTAATTGATGCAGTTATTCTTGAAAATGCTTCTGCAGTAGCATTTTTACTTCCAGGGCGGTAGATGATATCAAACTTGAAGCACGACAGTTCTAGTTTCCAACGCATAATCTTTTCATTCTTGATTTTGTTGGAATGATATTTGTCAAACATGAATGAGACAGACCTTTGATCGGTGAATACCCCAAAAGGTCTACCAATCAGGTAATGTCGCCAGAAGCGCAAAAATTCCACGATAGCATATGCTTCCTTCTCAACAGATGAATGATTAATTTCAGACTTGTTCAGTGTTCTGGAAAAAAATGCTATGGGTCTACCAGCTTGACTGATAGTTGCTCCTATAGCAAACAGACACATCAGTCTCAACTCTGAATGGTATGGTATCATCTATCGCGGCTAATGATGCTTTGGCTATATCTGACTTTAAGTCATTGAATGCATTTACAGCCTCCTCTGAAATAGGGAACTGATGGTTTTATAGCAATGGGCGTATCTTCTTTGAGAATGCTGGTATCCAACGGCAGTAGTGAGCGAACATACCTAATGCTCTTCGGAGAGATGCAATATTGTTAGGTATAGGCAAATTCATCAAAGGAGCAAGTCTGTCGGGATCAGGCTTGATGGTTTTGTTTTCGACAGTGTATTCTAATAGCTTAACAGATTTAGAAGAAAACTAACCGTTTTCTTCATTTAAAGTTAAATTGTACTTCTCGGCAGTTTTTAGGAATCTTTTTAAGTTCCGATCATGTTCATCAGAGTCTCTTCCACAGACAGTAACATTATCCACATAAGGAAATGTACCCTCTAGGCCTTCATCTTGAATGATCTTGTCAATGACTTTCTGACAACATGCAACACCATTAGTGACCCCAAAAGGAACCCGAAGGAAATGGTATAATTTACCATCAGCTTCAAAGGCAGTATAATGTTTTTCAGCATCATTAATAGGGAGTTGGTGGTATGCACTTCTCAAATCAATAGTACTAAATAAGTCATACCTGGATATTTTAGAGATTAATTCTTCAATTTTTGGAAGAGGATAGGCATCAAGCATCGTGAAACGGTTAATCGTTTGAGAATAGTCAATTACCATACGTGGTTTGTGATGTTCTCCTTTCACTACAAATGCTTGAGCACGCCAAGGTGAGTTGCTAGGTTCAATAACTCCCTCTTCCAGCAACTTCTTTACCTCTGCAGCAATTAATTTTTGGTCTTCCTCAGTTTGGCATCTGGATTTGGTGGCCACCGGTCTACAATCAGGGGTTAAGTTTGCAAACAGTGAGACTGGAGGTATTGGAGCAACAGCTAGGAAGCAGATTTTAAGGGGTGGTCTCTCGCCATTAAATTGGATCTCAATCAGAGAAAGATCCTTCAGAATGTCATGACCAATGAGAAAATCAGCACAGAGATTTTTCATGATTAATACTCTTACATCATTATACACATGTGATTGCAATTTCAAAATGACATCACAGCAACCCTTGACATCTGAGCTTAGAGAGGAATTAGCCATAGATATTTTACTCGAGTATGGTTTCACTTCTATGTTATACCTTTTAACGAAACACTGATTTATAAAGCTGAGCGAACTACCGGTGTCAATAAGGGCATTCAATTCTATCCCATTAATTTGTATTTTAGTCATAGACTTTTGCAGACAACTAGGTGAGACCGACACTATAGCTAAGGTGTGAACTGATGCAACAGGATTGTGGGAGACACGCTGTGGCTTAGATTTGCACACTCTTTGATAGTGTCCTTGTAATGATGCGCCTTCAATTTTAAGAAGAAGAAAATTAAATGTAGAAAGAATTTAAAATCAAAGGCTGGCTTCATTACATTGATTTCGGATAGGAGGTAGGAGTGCGGTCTACATGGGAGGTCTCGAAGATGGTAGACTAAGATAGCAAGTTAGGCGCCGGTTGTGACGTTAATTTAGAATGCCCTTTTGTACTGAATATATGAGAGCGGCGTAAGTGATCGATGTGTTTGGCCATCGGCGGCGTAGAAGATGACGTAACAGGATAGCCAATGAGATTTGAAGAAAGAAAATTGAAAGGCGAGAGAGAGTGAAGGAAAAAGGAGTCAAGAGAGAGAAGCGTTAGAGTTTTTGTCGGGGCGAGTTTGCCCGATCCTACGTTCCTATTTGGAGGGGACCAGACTTCCGAGGCAGAAGGACAACCGGTCGACATAGTTCCCGGACCTTACTCGCAGGATCCAAAAAAAATATCGAGCACCGGATCCAGAATACAGCGGCTAGACTTCACCGAACTCCGGAGACCAAATACGGAAGGCATAAGGAAGAAGCAGTGACGTTCCTGTGAAGCAAGACCCCCCAATTTCCAGACCACAGCGAGCGGATATTCTAAGTGAACGTGCGATTCGGAGCGAGAGAATCACAACCCTGCTGTTTCGATGATTATCCTGCCCCTGCGAAATAGAGTGAGTGAAATATAATTTTTGATACATTCAGTCCCTGGTCATTTAAAATTTAATGCTTGAGTGTGGAAAGGGAAAGTTAGGGTTATAGATAAATACTTGTGTATGAGTAGTTTTTTCGTATGCTCCCTGCACCTCGTAAAGTAGTAGATAAATGATTAAATGTAAGGATTGAGGATATGAACATAAATAATTCTTTTTTTAATAAACTGTAAATAATATGTAATTGTAAATAAACTATTAGTTTGTGTTAAAGAAAACTTGAATTCGTTAATGAGTTGATTTCCGTTATTTATGAAGAAAGATTGTTGGTTAAACTTTTATAATCTGTTCGTAGGCCAATCATGTCCAGAGTCTGGGGTGTTATGCAACCAAATATCTGAACACAACGCACCCAACTACCCTTTTAATAACATAATTAGTACTACCACAATTAAATACGAATTCACGCCCAAACCAAATAAAGTCAGGACAGGCCCTATACGACAGTCCTTTTTTCCACATCTTCTACACAGTATTTCCTTCGCTGGACACAAACTTCTTAGGTGGCGATCATTTCCACAAAAGAAACACTTTCCAGATTGAAGCTGCATAGCTGCAGCCGAATTACTATCCTCAATATTGTTGTCAGAAAAATCAGTGGCAGCCACAGGAATATGATGCGAGGTATTCATGTACGATGCTGAGTGATGTTTGTTAGAAAAACCAGTTGCAGCCACAGAAATAGGATGTGAGGCATTCAAGTACGATGCTGAGTGTGATTCAGCTAGTTCCAACGCCCTAGCTTGATCGAAAGCATTTTCCAAGGTAATCGTAGAATTTTCCAACAAACGTTCTCTGATACGTGGATTTTTTAAACCCGGATAAACGAGTCTCTGATGTACTCACTCTTGTACTGATCGCCAGTCACCGCTTTAAAGTTACAATCCTTGCTAAGTTGCTTGAGTGTTTGTAAAAATGCAGTAACAGACTCACTAGTTTCTTGCATTCTAGAGGCTAGGCAATGTCTTGCAAAAATTTCACTTCGTTTCGTAACATAGATTGAGTCCAAAACAGTAATTGCAGCTTCATAGTCGTCGAATCATTAATATACAGGAACACATTTGAAGAAACGTAATTGCATAGGAGCGGGAATTTACTTGTTTCCGTTATGTTAGGAATTTCACATAAGAAGTTTGAAAAAGTTCGTTTGCAGTGTTTCCATTTAGCCTCTGCGCCAACACTCGTGGGATCGACGTCAAACTTTTCAGGTTTCAAGAGCTGATCCATCGTAAGGAATGTAGAACAAGTAAAATTAATGTTGATTAAATTGACAAGACCGAATGTTTTATCATCGTAAGATGGCTGCTATGTCTGTTGTGCACCTGTGTTGTTAATGTTGATTAAAGCTTATGTTAAGTTTAAAGATAAGGAATGTTTAGTTAACTCGACTCACATTACAATTTAATCAACATTAACAACACACGTGCACAACAGACATAGCAGCCATCTTACGATGATAAAACATTCGGTCTTGTTGCCAAAACGACCGTTGTAAAAAGAATGTTGCCACTGTGATAATAATACACTACACTCTCATAACATCTTCAGGCAAACATGATTCTACAAGAGGCTCTCTACAAAGTCGGCAAATTTCTCTTTTGTGCGCCCCAAGCTTTCCAAAGCTCTTAGTTTCGTTTCCAGCATATCGTAGAGGGTCGCTAAATCAGGTGAATTCTTTCCGGCAGTAGCATTATTCATAACAAGAGAAAGAAGATCTCGGATGTAAATCTGCACTAGGAGATCCTCCCGGCCATATATAATTTTAGCTGTTGAATGGCCTTTTGATTTAATTTAAAATGTTATTAACTTTTTCTCATTACGCGCATGCATTTTATATGCAAACAAGAAAATAAAAATTCTCAACTCTGCGCTGTTAAAAAATTAAGAAAACAATCAAAATTATAAATCACATTATTTATCATTAAATTTAAGCTTTTACTTTATATAACTTTTGAATTGAATTATTCTACTCATTTAATAATTTAACTTGATAATATCTTTTATTATACCACTAAAATTAAATATGATATTAAATCTAACTGTATTTCTATTCAATTAGTAAAGTTATTCCCTTGTCAATATCAATGAATAATGCTGTAAATATCTGTAAAACCTATCATGTATAATTTTTTGTTCAAATTTATCTATAATAAATTGTATATCAAGCATTTAATTTTAATTTTATAATAATGTATTAATAGTGTATGTTGCTAATTTCATTTCTTTATAATTATGAAGTACTTTTCTTCTATTCAACATATTTTGTGGTTATGGTAAATTACAATGCATGTCTAAGCTAAAGCCATCTTTTTTAATTGTTCACAGAAATATAATATTTCCAATTAACATTTCTACTTGAAATTAATGTTTTTTTGTTCGCTAACTATTAGTCAAAACTATTTAGTATCTCTTAATAATTTTTTTTTACTATGATAACTTCATAAAACTGGTGAATATACCGGAACCTTAATATAAAATTTAATCACTGTTGAGTTAATTTCCATAAATAAATAAGTTTTCTTTGTATAATAAACAATATTGTCGGTATAAATGCCTATGCAAAATCTGTTGTGTATAATTTTTAAAAAATTTAATACTTTCCGATTTTTTTACTGTGAGTACAATAAAACCCATACTTTGTGAAAATGCAAAAATATAGCTGATTTGTCATTGCCAATGTTATTTGGTTTTTTTTCTTCTTAATTCGCTAAAAAAAATTGTATTCATTAATTTACCAACTTCATGGTTATACCTCCAGTTTTAAAAAGTGTAATTTGATATGCTTTAATTGATCTTTTTTCCAAAGGAAGATAATTCAAAGTACTGTGTGATTAAATACTGAATTGACTTCCTATTTTATTAGTCCTGATTAGAATTTATTTGTGATTATTGATAGAAAATGTTGCTTTTCTTTTTAAAGGCTGTTATGAATGATGTATTATTCATACTTATCTGCAAATAAAAGTATTCTTATATTTGTGTGTGTGTTTTGGTTAATGAGTAGTATTTCTCACATTTTTTTCTATAAGAGATTTCCTTCACAATTCTTTTCTGTTATTTCATTTCCTTAATTATTCAATTATTACAAAATTCTGAACTCATTTATTCTGAAACTAATACACAATTATTCTGAAAAAGTTTGTATAATGAATTGTGACTCTTCATGTGTCAGATGTTAGGACATTGCATACTCCGTAGCTTCAGCTAGTGTGGGGTCTTATAAGTGCGTGTAACTAACTAGCTCTAGAAAATTATGTATAATTATTTACTCGTTTCCTTTAAGAATTTTAATGAAGTTTAGCAAGAAAGGGAGTCCAAATGAACATTTTGAATGAAAAAAAGCAATTGTTAAGTTGAATAAATAAATTCATATTAAATACGCACTAAACTAAGCTCGTTTTCTCTTTAAAAATACGAAAAATCCATATTAAAGCAGTGGGACGATCGGTGCGTGCGACACCTAGTGGCGGCGAACAAATATGAGACACTTTTTTAACACGGAGCTACTCCTCCTTCTGTAGCTTCACACATGGACATGGACAAAAAGTTTTCCTGAGGTTCCAAATAGGGCTAAGCAAGCCCTTTACCCTCGGTATGGATATGGGAAGCACTGAAGCTTTTCACGCATGGTCCAAAAAGAAATCAATCAAGTTTAAAAAAAGTTACAAAATAAATTACAGAAGTTACAAAAATAAAAACAAAAATGTTGGAATTTAGTAAGTTAAAGTTAACACAAAATTATACCAGCAAGACATGTCCAAAAAAAGTCCCAATATAAGATAAAATTAAAAGCAAAATATAAGGTAAAGAACTATAAAGCAACCCGTGCTTGAAAACAGTCCGAAAAAGGAAGCAAGATGATGAATTTGTATTACAGAGGTTAAAAAAGATCAAGCTTAACTACTGGTCGAGAGCAAAATGTGTCCCGCAACCTCATTGATTGACAGAATCCAGGAGCTTAGAAGAAGATATTATCAGGGAGGACAGCTCAAAATTTGACCATGAGGATTCGCAGAGGCATAATACACCAACGAGACGACACACTACCTTTTTTAAAAAAGCGTAAGAGGATGTGACTGCATATAATTAGGATAAATGGGGAGGGGAAAAAAGCGGTCTAGAAAGAATTTAAGAAAAACGGAATGACAAAAAGAAAGAAAAAGAAATTTTAAATTATGGGAAAGAAGAGTTGGGAGTAATCCCAGTGTCAAGCACTAGAGTCGCTCTAGGTCTACTATTAAATTATCTATTGTCATAATCCGGAAGATTGGCAATTTCTTCTTTAGGGGTGGAGTAAAGACTATTATAAAATTTAGTGGCGAGATTAATTATAGACAGGCGAATGGGTTCAATACTTAGATCTTTGTGGAGGGAGTAGTTAGTTTTATATCTATTGGCTTTAGTGATTAGACGTAAGGTTTTATTTTGTGTGCATTGCAATTTCTGGACATGACTGTTAGCCGCTGACCCCCATACAGGTACTGCATAAAGAAGTATAGGTCGAAGTACTGTTTTGTAAAGCAGAAGTTTATTTTCTATACTCATCTCCATCTGGAACAGGAGATGGGCGATATCTTTTCTAGCTTTAAAAAATTTGCAGATAATATTATTAATATTTTTTTCCAAGTAAGCTTACTATCCATGAAGACACCCAAATATTTCACTTCCCTTTCAAAGTGAATGAGCTGACCATAAACGTTAACTGGGGGTGGGGGAATCCTATTGAATGAAAAGAAGATAGCTTTTGTTTTACTGGGATTTAATTTAATACGCCATTTATCAAACCAGCGCTCAAGAATGTTAATGTGACGTTGGAGGTATGCATATATCTGACATTATGGTTTTTAGCGACAATGGCTGTGTCATCAGCATAGAGGGCAAGCGAAGTGTTCGGGGTGGTGGGGATATCATTTATAAATAAGTTAAATAAGACCGGTCCGAGTTTCGAACCTTGAGGAACTCCCGCATTAACAGGGCGTAGGTCTGAAGTGGTACCAGAATAGTTTACAGCAAAAGTTCTGTCCGAAAGATAGGATTGTATAAGTTTAATTAGGGCAGCTGGTATTTTAAATTTAATGAGTTTATAGATAAGACTACTGTTATAGATAAGGCTTGTGAATTGGGAAAATAATGGCCGATTTCCAGGGATGCGGGTAGTATTTAAATTTAAAGATGTTATTAATTAAATCAGTTAAATAGTTGGCATAATGAAGAGGGAGATTTTTAATGGCATTATTGGTGATACCGTCTTGACCAGGCGCTTTTCTATTAGGGAGGGAGTTAATTGCATTTAACACTTCGCTAACAGTGGTTTTTTCGATCTCACTATTGTGATTACTGGACTGAAAGTTCTGGAGGATATCATAGATTTTATCAATTGTAGTTGGGCAAAAAACACTAGAGTGGGGATTGAATTGGGTTTCATAATTAGCTGCTAAGGCCTCAATTTTGTCAGAGTCAGTAGTTAAGATAGAAGAACTGGAGTTAAAGGTTGGAACCTTATGGGAACCTTGGGGGCTTATGGGATTTCCTAATTCTCTTAAGACATTGCCAAACTGAGTTATCAGTGGGAGCTAGTGACTCAATAAATTCTTTCCATTTATTATTTTTGAAATTTTTGATTTTAATTTTAACCTGATTGTCAAGATTTTTGTAATTATTAAGCATTCTGGGGTCCCAAGTTTGCTGCCAAATCTTCCTGAAATGGTTCCTATATTTAATTAGGTCAACAATATAATGGGGTAGTTTATGATGGAAATATTGGGGAGAGTGGACCTTAGCAAATTCCAGCGCGCTTAGTGGTCTTAGTGGTAGAGGTAACAGCAGCGTCTATGTCATCAGGACTGTTAATATCATTAAAGGGTGGGGAGGAGTTGTTAACGAATTTAGTGAAGGACTGCCAATTAGTATGATAAGGAGAAATGATGGAAGGGAGCACGGGGTTGCAGTTAATGTCAAGTTTAACAGGTAAGTGGTCAGAGGATAAATCATTAATAGTATTAATCTCATACGGATAGTGAATGTTATTTAAAATGGCAAAGTCAATGATGGATTGGGAGCCTGAAACACCAAGCCTGATGGGATAAATTGGGAAAGCAATATCAATAGAGTTATCAATTGAGTAGGAATTAATTTCAGTACCATATCTGGTTACTGAACGGTCATTCTGGCAGTTCCAACGGGGGTGGTGAGCGTTAAAGTCACCAAAGAGTATAACTTTATGGTCAACATTAAAAAGTTGAGAAAATTCATTAATTACGGGTCTATCATCGATAATTCTTAAGTAAGTGGGAACAAGGGGGAGAGTAGTACTAGAGTTTATTCAAATTTTAACAATTGTGTTTTCAATGGTATGTAAGTTAATACTGGGGAGATGGTTATGTTTAATATTCCGTTTGACATAGATCGCCATGCCACCGAAACGTAGGGGAGCGTTAATATTAGGGTCAAGGCGGGGAGTGAAGTACAGACTGTAGTTTTGAATTTTAAGAGTTCTGGGGGTCGGACACTTCACTTCCTGTACCAGAATAAGATCAACGGGGTTCTTAATAACAAACTCCCGAAGCTCATGAATACGTGTACGCAAGCCATCAGCATTCCAGCTCAGAACAGAAGTTGCAGAAGAAGTAGAGGGGAGCATTAAGGGGAAGAAGAGGTGGCTGCCTCTTGTGAGACAGCAGAAAGAATGTTATTTATAGACGGTGAGTTAAGTTTATCAACTAAGTAATTAAAATCTGGTATATTCATTTCGTAGCAGAGTTGTTTAATTTCTTTAAGAACATCCCTAATTTTTAAAAGTTTATTTAGTGTGCCATCAGGGTTTCCCATTGGCGTTACTCTAGAGGTTGGAGTTTCAATAGTAGAATTAGCAGGAGTTACACTATTAGTGGTTTGTTCAGTCGTTATAGTGGGATAAGGGGAGTTATTGGGTTGAACAGCCTGGTTGTAAAAAATTGTTGAATTAACGGGTTTGCTAGCAAAGGTATTTCCTGAGTTTGTTGAGACATTTAGTTGGGGAATATAATTACCGGCTTTGGCCGCTTCTTTTATGATCCTAATTTGGTTACGTCTAATTTTTACCTGTTCCGGGTGAGCACTGCAACCACGATAGTTTGATGGGTGGTCACCATTGCAATTAGCACATTTTACTGGGGTGTCAAGTGGTTTAGTACAGGCTGCTGATGAGTGTGCACCAGCACACTTCATACAGACAGGCTGTAGAAGGCAAACTTCACTACTATGGGGGAATTTTTGGCAGTTGAAGCATTGCTTGGTACCTTTGAATTTGTAGGCTTCAACCCTAACTACGAAACCTAAAAAGTGTCGGATTTCATATATACGCTCAAGAGTCTTATATTGTCGGAGGTGGCATAGGAAAATCGGGAGAGGTTTCTTGGTGTTAAATCGTTTCAGTTGTGAAACTCTGTTCACCTCAAAACCAAATTCTACGAGTTGTTGTCTGACTTCCTTTACTGGAATGTCAATGGCGATACCTTTGATTAGGACTTTAAGAGGCCTTTCAGTCTTGGGGTTTTTCCCAAAAATTCAGTTTTAGTGGCGATAAGGTACCTTTGGATATTTCTAAATTGATCGATGGTGGTGGGAGAGATCTTAAGAAACTGTCCTGAGACAGTTTTGGGCAAATTAAATTGGATTAGGTTGTTTATATTTTCGATAATCTTTTGATAACCCGGAACAATTTTAATAAAGAATGGTTCTGGTTTAGGCTCTCTTTCTACTTGGATGGTATCATCTGTTACAATTTCATCATCAGAATTTTCCTCAAGGGGGGCAAATTTATTTCTTGTTTCGATGACATCCGATTTTACCTGGTCTAATAAGTTTTGGAGAGCAACTCGTTTACCTTGTGGCTCATTACCTTCATTACTTCTTCTATTTTTTTACTAGATTTTTTAACTACCGGAGTAGTATTAAATTTACTCACAATCGCAATTAGGTTTTTAAATTATCAAAGTTAGGACCAAAGGTGAAAGCAACAATGTACTTTCACATACCTGATAATTTGCTGATCTCAAAGTCATGGTCGAGTTCAGTTGAGCTGCAGATGTTCGCCAAAGTCTCATCCAAAGTTTGTATAATGAAGTCGATCGAACTCTTGAAGTCCTTAAATTCAGGTGTCTTATCACCGCAGATCTTGAGAAAGTTCAGGGCGTTTGGCATTTCTTCAATTTAAAGATGATGAGGGTCAAGCTTTTGAAAAGCAACAGCTGGATCTAAATCGCATTCCATAACAGCATTCGCCAAATAAGTCTTCTCTCTACCGAGACAGAAGGGATAATCTATCGCAGGAGTGGCAGTAGCAACATGAGAGACGGAAGGGTCAGGAGAAGTGTTTTCTCCAACATTCGTAATCCGTAGGACATGGACATGGATATGGATAAAAAGTTTTTGTGAGGTTCCAAATAGGGCGAAGCAAGCCCTTTACCCTCGGTATGGATATGTGAAGCACTGAAGCTTTTCACGCATGGTGCAAGAAGAAATCAATCAAGTTTTTAAAAAAATTACAAAATAAATTAAAGAAGTTACAAAAATAAAAGCAAAAATGTTAGAATTTAGTAAGTTAAAGTTAACACAAAATTAAATCAGCAAGACTTGTAAAAAAATTTTTTTTTAAATGTTCCAATATAAGATAAAATAAAAATAAAAATATAAAGATTAAACTCTCAAATTCGAAGACGAGCCACAGAGGACCGCGAGCAGCAAAGATATTAAACGTTGGGATCAAACCCAGGATGGGAAAGAACTATCAAGCAACCCGTGCTTGAAAACAGTCCGAAAAAGGAAGCAAGATGATGAATTTGTATTACAGAGGTTAAAAAAGATCAAGTTTAACTACTGGTCGAGAGCAAAATGTGTCCCGCAACCAGATTGGTTGACGAAACAGGATCCAGGAGCTTAGAAGAAGATATCATCAAGGAGGACGGTTCACAATTTAACCATGAGGATTCGCAGAGGCATATTACATCAACGAGACGACACACTACCTTTTTTAAAAAAGCGTAAGAGGATGTGACTGCATATAATTAGGAAAAATGGGGAGGGGGGAAAAGCGTTCTAGAAAGAATTTAAGGAAAACGGAATGACAAAAAGAAAGAAAAAAGAAATTTTAAATTAGGGGAAAGAAGAGTTGGGAGTCATCCCAGTGTCAAGCACTAGAGTTGCTCTAGGATTAAATTCACTATTGTCATAATCCGGAAGATTGGCAATTTCTTCATTAGGGGTGGAGTAAAGACTATTATAAAATTTAGTGGCGAGATAAATTATAGTCATGCGAATGGGTTCAATACTTAGATCTTTGTGGAGGGAGTAGTTAGTTTTATATCTATTGGCTTTAGTGATTAGACGTAAGGTTTTATTATGTGTGCATTGCAATTTCTGGACATGAGTGTTTATCCGTAGGATAGTTGGCAAAGATGTGGATTTCATTATATTAAAAATATTCAATCCACTGCTGTCAGAAAAAGACTCCAAGTTGACTTCCTTTCTGTAGCCAAAATGGCTTCAAATATGCAACTGAGCTCAAGCTATAAGAAACGATATTGAAAATATGAAGAGACATATTGCAGCAGATAAAAATGTACAAGCTAACAAAATCAATTCTGTAGCTTCATGTTTTACACGTTGTTCCTTTGTCTCCTGTGAAAAAAATAAAACAGCAAAAAAAATATTACAAGATGGCTGATAGTGCCATATAAACTAGATAACCACTAACTGTAAATTTCGAAGGTGTAATTTTCAAGTAGTTACTGTTTTATACTGGTTTGGACATTTTTGAGCTTTGGACTGTACTATGATGCAGGCCTTTCTCCACCTATCACACACACACAAACGTGAGCAGAGAGGGGCTCATGGGGGAAAATCATGGAACACAAGTAAAAGTAAAGGAGAATGAGAAACAGAAACAAGGAAAACAAAAAGCCTAAGCAGGGCCGTTCCAACCCGGGGGTGCCAGGGGTGCGGGGCACACGGGCGGCAAGTCAAGAGGGTCGGCAAGTCAGCCTCCCGGTTAAAAGAAATCTAAAACTAATTTATTAGTAAAATAATCTATATAAAAATATTATCATTATGCTAGGTAACTACATTTGCAGTTATACTTGTAAAAATGCATTTTACAAGTATAACTGCAAATAAACAAAACCGCATTGGTTTTAAAAACGCTACTCCACGTCGCAACTAGTTGGGAAATACATTATTCGTTTTTGTTTTAACACGTTTTAACCCATCATCCAATCAAATCGTGTCGGTGCGGGCGGTTTTTGTCAAGTTTCAGGAAAATACTCGTTTATGCCCTGAGCCTATAAACACACGGATCGGGATAGTTTGCACTAGATTAATTTTGAACGTGTCCATCTCAACAACTGAAAAACAAAGCTTTTTGTCTCTAATTTTTGTGCTTGATTTTGTGTTTGCTGACTAATAAAAATATTTCACAGGTAAGTAAACTTGATGATATTATTTCTTTTGCGCAGTTAGCGGTTAGAAATTGAAATAATACATTTATGGTTTGATATTTGTTTTGCAAAAAAAGCGCTAGGATTCATTGCTTAATTCTATTTTAAATGTTTTTTTATTTTGCAAATGTTAAACATATACTACAGGAACAAGTGTAAACTTAGATTTTTGAACTGCATCACCTTATTTTTTAACAGGTGCCTGAAATATGGCAATTTTTTTCACAAATCGGGAAAATACGATTTTTTTATTAAAGTAAACGTAGGGGAATTGTATTTAAAATATGAACAAAATTTTAAAAAAAATCGATTTGGAACGTTTCTTTGCAAAAGTCAATCGTTATCGAGAAACAGCATAACTTACATGCGCCTTTTTTATAAGTTCTTTACGAAAAGAACAAATATAACTAAAAATAAATAACAGAGCTAGATAATTATAAGAAGAATGTAGACCAAAAAACAAACAGAAATCAAGCACTCAGGGCTCCACGCACCAGAGGCAATATTCTGTAGTAGTGCCGGAACTAAACCAGAAATCGAGGTAATCGACTGGTCTCGTCATCAGGGAGCCTAACCAAATCAGTTACCTCAAGGGGAACTTTCTGAATAGGATGCAGGTATAACCAAAAAACATCCCAAGGCCCCAAGATCCCCATAGAAACAGATAGTCAAGAGCAAATGAAAAGATGTGGACAACATGCAGTAAGGGCTCAACGCACCATATATGCAAGTACACGTGTAATCCTAACGAAAAGACAAGGATGCATACATACCCTAACTCAGTGAGTGACGGTAATTGCGAAACAGCAGCCAATTTTTACCCTAGTGGTTACGTCACTGTAACAACACCACAGCGCCACACCCCAATGATGTAAAAAAAAATATGGGTAAGGATAGGGTTTCTGTTTAAAATATGAAAACAGAAACCCTATCCAAAACGTCTTTAAAATATACCCGAGTCTAAATGCCATTTTTGCTGAAATTATGAGGGAAATTGTTTTTACGCAGGTTTTTCTCGAAAATGCCGCATGCCTCCAAAAAATCTTCAGCGTTATTACAAATGTTTTTTATTCTGTATAGTTGTGAGTAAAAGATATTATAATAAATTTTATAGTTCAAGTTGCTATGGAAATTGGTAAACGTGATAACCTCAAAGTTAAAATCTAACCTTTTATCATAAATCCCAATTTCTAATTCGTTATTTTGAATTTTAATTTTTATACCCAGATAAGTCGCAAAATGATTATTTTCATTAGTCCTGTTTAAAGTTAGTTCATTTGAGTAGATTTGATTAAGAAATTCCAAATCGTTACAGTTAAAATTTATAAGTTCATCAATATACCTAAGTCCGGTAACATTATTTGAGTTAAGAAATTTAGTTTCGTAAGAATGCAAGAAAATGTTTGCAAAGGCACTAGAAAAGCTATTACCCATTGGGATACCCTTTATCTGTTTAAAGAAACTCATGCCATTAAAGAGGTAGTTTTCAAAAATATTAAATTTACATAAATGAATCCAGTCACATTTTAAGATTAAAGTACTATCCAGATAGCCATCATAAATTTCTGAGCAGATATTCATTAAGTTATCATGGGGAATACTAGTAAAAATGTTTTTAAAATCAAACGTGTTTATGCTATCTATATTCTTACTCTTTAAAAATTGTAGAACATCGTGGTCCCTAATAATTTCGGCAATTTAAAAGTTTTTAAAAAATGGCATTTAGTCTCAGGTATATTTTAAAGAGTTTTGGATAGGGTTTTTGTTTTCATATTTTTTTAAACTTCATTGGGGTATTGCGCTGTGGTGTTGCTACAGTGACGTAACTACTAGGGTAAAAATTGGATGCTGTTTCGCTATACCGTCAGTCACTGAGTTAGGGTATGTATGCATCTTTGTCTTTTCATTAGGATTATGTGTGTACTTACATATATGGTGTGTTGAGCCCTTACTGTAAATTGTCCGTGTCTTTTCATTTGCTCTTGACTATCTGTTTCTATGGGGATCTCGGGGCCTTAGGATGTCTTTTGGTTATACCTGCATCCTATTAAGAAAGTTCCCCTTGAGGTAACTGATTTGGTTAGGCTCCCTGATGACGAGACCAGTCGGTTACCTCGATTTCTGGTTTAGTTCCGGCACTACTACAGAATCTTGCCTCTGGTGCGTGGAGCCCCGAGTGCTTGATTTCTGTTTGTTTTTTGTCTACATTCTTATAATTATCTAGCTCTGTTATTTATTTTTAGTTATATTTGCCCTTTTTCAATATCAGGATATGAAGCAACTGCGGAATCTTTTATTGAAAAGTTATATATGTTTTCAATGCTAGGGTAGGATTTAAGTTAATTTGTTTGGCAGTCTATGCCCGATTTTTAATATTTTTGTCTGTGTTGTTTTGTTCATATTTGTATACATTACGAAAATAACCTCATTTTTTTACACATGTCTGATAATCGAAAAAAGCTTTCTGGGGCCCAATACAGAAAAAGAAAACTTGAAAAAGAAGGCTTGTGGTTCTCTAAAAACATTTTTAATCCCAGCAAGATCGCATGAGCCGCTATCAAGTGCCAGAGAGTTATTATATCAATACATTAATAATTATTATGTAAGGTTGTAAAATTAAGGGGACGGTGGACATCAAAAATTTTTTTTTAACTTTTCATCATACACATACGAAATCTCGTACATATATACATTTCACTATAAATATATAGAATGCCTTAAAAGAAATTTCCAATCTCATAACAAATTTAAAAAATTTTAAAAATTTAAAATTTATAACCAAAATTTTAAAATGCTCCTTGCGAAATAAGTTTTGAGATATTGCCTCTATTTCATATTTTAATTACTTAAAACTGTATAACAAACAAATCTGTGCATCAATTATTTAATCCCTTGAGTAGTTAATTTTTGAGAAATTTTTTTCTGAATTCCATCCCGATTTTCATCAAAATTATGTCTTTTAATAAGTCATAAACCAAATTTAATTAACTTAATGAAGTCGAACTGTAAAATGCATGCCCAGTTTATTTGTAAACAGTATCAGGATTATTCCTTATCAATTTCATGAATTTTGAACAAAAATTAAGTAGCATGGAACATTTAAAAATTCTAAAAACCTTGGAAAATGTGTTTTGAGAAAAACGGATTTGAAGTTTATTACTACACTTACCCTTTATAAATGACTTCGTAGAAACTTCGTAAATGATTTTTGACTTGAAAAAAACTATTTTGGTACTATTAATTTACAGAAATATATATATTTTTTTACAATAACACAATCAATATTACAAAGACAAGATTTGCTCAAATAAAGGTCCACCGTCCCCTTAAAAAATAAATTGAATTTATAATATAATCTGTAATTCGTTACTTCATTTAAGGTAAAAATATTTCAGAGAAATTTCAATTAATCCATATGGTATGAGGGGGGGGGGGGCAAAATTATTCTCGCACACGGGCGGCAGCTACCCTAGGAACGGCCCTGAGCCTAAGCAAACTGTTGTAAAATATCCATAAATTTGATTTAATTTGTGAATCAGCTGAGACTTTTCTAACATTTAACTGAATAATTTCTCAGACCTACGCCCTGTTAATGCAGGAGTTCCTCAAGGTTCGAAACTCGGACCGGTCTTATTTAACTTATTTATAAATGATATCCCCACCACCCCGAACACTTCGCTTGCCCTCTATGCTGATGACACAGCCATTGTCGCTAAAAACCATAATGTCAGATATATGCATACTTACCTCCAACGTCACATTAACATTCTTGAGCGCTGGTTTGATAAATGGCGTATTAAATTAAATCCCAGTAAAACAAAAGTTATCTTCTTTTCATACAATAGGATTCCCCCACCCCCAGTTAACATTTATGGTCAGCTCATTCACTTTGAAAGGGAAGTGAAATATTTGGGTATCTTCATGGATAGTAAGCTTACTTGGAAAAGAAATATTAATAATAATATCTGCAAATTTTTTAAAGCTAGAAAAGATATCGCCCACCTCCTGTCCCAGATGGAGATGAGTATAGAAAATAAACTTCTGCTTTACAAAACAGTACTTCGACCTATACTTCTTTATGCAGTACCTGTATGGGGATCAGCGGCTAACAGTCATATCCAGAAATTGCAATGCACACAAAATAAAACCTTACGTCTAATCACTAAAGCCAATAGATATAAAACTAACTACTCCCTCCACAAAGATCTAAGTATTGAACCTATTCGTCTGTCTATAATTAATCTCGCCACTAAATTTTATAATAGTCTTTACTCCACCCCTAATGAAGAAATTGCCAATCTTCCGGATTATGACAATAGAGAATTTAATCGTAGACCTAGAGCGACTCTAGTGCTTGACACTGGGATTACTCCCAACTCTTCTTTCCCATAATTTAAAATTTCTTTTTCTTTCTTTTTGTCATTCCGTTTTTCTTAAATTCTTTCTAGACCGCTTATTTCCCCTCCCCATTTATCCTAATTATATGCAGTCACTTCCTCTTACGCTTTTTTTAAAAAGGTAGTGTGTCGTCTCGTTGGTGTATTATGCCTCTGCGAATCCTCATGGTCAAATTGTGAGCTGTCCTCCCTGATAATATCTTCTTCTAAGCTCCTGGATTCTGTCAATCAATGAGGTTGCGGGACACATTTTGCTCTCGACCAGTAGTTAAGCTTGATCTTTTTTAACCTCTGAAATACAAATTCATCATCTTGCTTCCTTTTTCGGACTGTTTTCAAGCACGAGTTGCTTGATAGTTCTTTCCCATCCTGGGTTTGATCCCAGCGTTTAATATCTTTGCTGCTCGCGGTCCTCTGTGGCTCGTCTTCGACTTTTGAGAGTTTAATCTTTATAATTTGCTTTTAATTTTTTCTTATATTGGGACTTTTTTTTTTTGGACATGTCTTGCTGATATAATTTTGTGTTAGCTTTAACTTACTAAATTCCAACATTTTTATTTTTATTTTTGTAACTTCTTTAATTTATTTTGTAACTTTTTTTTTTTTACTTGATTTATTTCTTCTTGGACCATGCGTGAAAAGCTTCAATGCTTCCCATATCCATATCGAGGGGAAAGGGCATTTTTAGCCCTATTTCGAACCTCACGAAAACTTTTTGCCCATGTCCATGTCATGAATAATTTTGTAAATATACACTACTACTTCGTTTGTTGTTATGTATACTGTTGTTTTTTGACTGTCGTTTTGTTATTATGGCGGCTCCAAATTCGTATATTCAAGACGGATCAGGTAATTTTTTGGTCATATTTTATGTCTTCAATACTAAGTTTAAATTTATTTTAATGCATTGTCTTAAACTGTAGTTAAATATTTTTACCTTTTTAATATATGAGGAGTCACCATAAACTGGGCCGCATGACATTTTATAGCATCGTTGTTATCTTTTTTAATTTGTAATAATCCAGCAAAAATAAATTCGTTTGAATTTTTTTGTCATGTATTGAAACTTCATTTACGCATTCGAAATAACTTTTATTCAAATTGCTCTTTCTAAAGTTGCTCGTTTAGTTTAACCGTTTATATATTGCTCCACGACGTGACTGAAAATAGGAGACCAAAGCGATTTACTAAGCGTGATTTTTGTTGTGGCAGTGAAACACTATCTTTATCGTACATTGTTACTCATCATGCTTACACGTGTTAATTTTTTTTTTTTATCTCTTTTGTATATTTAGGGTAGCATATCTTATGACCTATTTATGAATAATGCACGATAGTTGTGAACAGAGTTCTTAAATTTAATGTGAGCGTAGCGCATTTGATGGTACACATCAACTTATTTATATTGAAACTTCTCTATAAACTCATAATGAAAATTAAAATATTTATGAAAAAATAGCATGAAGTAATAGGATTATGATTATTGTACAAGTATTAGGATTATTGAACTATAAAAGAGCATTTTCATATCAATAACTTTTTACTCTTCAGAATGTTCCATTGAATTGTGTTGTGAGTGGAAACCACCTTTGTGTTTTGGTTGGCAGTTTAAAGTTATGTTATTCAGAGGAATAAACTAACTGATTGAGATAATATGCTCTTCCTCATCATAAGTATTGATGGACAAAGAACTAATTATTCTTGTTTTAATTCAGTATCATTGTTATTAGAAATTTGTTTTAATTGCTATGAAGTATATATACCATTTTCTATCATATACTTCATAAAAATTTATAAAGTTTTATGTACCATGTCATAAATACTTATTTATATCTTAGGCAAATTTCTATGTATACTCTTACACATTAATGATCTCTCTTTTTTTCTTTTAGCATCTAGCTTTATCTTTATTAATATGTTCATTTTTACCCTAAGTGTATTTGTTTTAAAATAAATATTAGCATTTATTTTAAAATATTTTATTTGGGCTTATATTATTTGTATTGAAAAGATGTTTTGATTATATACTATCAAAATATTATGTCCATTTTAGTATTTCATATATATTAATAACAAGGCTTGTTTGAGAGTTTAAGATTCTTAAGATAGTCATTTAAAAATTCTAATTTTAAACTAATCTTTATTAAGATGAAATTTTTTTTAGGCAACTGTGTATATTATTCAGAAACTTTATGTTTTTAAAAAAATTTAATTTTTAGTATATTATTATGTTGTGGAATTGTATTGAAAGATTTATATTGAAAGGATTTGGTACTTTTCCGTTACCTGGGCACATTTGGCTTTCGTCCTATTAAGTATCGCCATTGGCAAGTATGAAAGTCACCAACATAACAACCCTAGGAAATCAGTTTAATAGGTAATGGACAAAATTTTGAAGAGGCATTGTCACACACAAAACGGTGGAAGAAAATGATAGATCAACGGGTATGAATAATGTGAGAGAACACAATTAAGTTCAGAGACCCAGCTATATAACCCCGAAATTCACATGAATAAAAATTGGAAACAAATTAACCACAAACTTTATTAGTTTTCTTCACAAATGCACAAAAGATTGAGCAGTTGCGATGAAGCACCGTATGGCGACATGAAAAAACACTCAGGAACGGCACGCCACCATTCGCAATCTTGGCATTAAAGATTTTTGACCTCCTAACTAATTATTTACTTAAAGAACAAAATGAATACTTTCTTATATCTTTTGTTCTTTCACATACACGTATCACTGGAGTTACAGTTAATTAAACAAAATGTGACTTAGAGCCATATTTGGCGTTATATAACTTGCGCCCATCTAACGGAAAAGTACCAAGGATTTTTATAGTGGAAACAAATTATTGTCATTGAGATGCTGTGATATTACCCTTAAAATTTAAACTATTAGACATAGTTTTGACTTTTCATGTAGTGGCTATCTTGCCCTGTCTGTGTCGGACGATGGGCATATGGCTAGGGTGCTGGCATTCAGTACCAGAGTCTGTGGTTTGAAGGTCCCACTCTTGGCATGAATGTTTGTAGCCATTCGGAATTGGCTTTAAGCTGTAGGTCCCAGTTTAATGAGCCCTTGCGTAGCAAAAAATGACCGTAATGTGCCAAACCTGCCCTGTGTGCACTCTTGACTAAAACGTTGAGACTATTCGTACATCAATAAATGGTGACAAAAGTCTTTCATTATGTCATTTTATTTTGCTAAAACTTGTAAGAAAAAAAAATGAACTTCAACTGCACTTGGAACCACTATAATCCAAGACAATGAAGCATAGTATACTCAATAGAATTCTTTATGAGCTTTAAATTCTATGTTAAAAGTAGGGACTGATTAATCTCAAGCGTTGGCAACCTATAATGCACAGTACCATTTAAAATGACTGACTAGAAAAATAATGAAAAATAAAATAGAAATAAGTAAAAAGGTTTTAATATATCCTGTTCTGTTACGTGCTTAAAAAATTTTTATATACATGCAAATAATGAAATTTGGCTCTAAGTAAAAACAATGTAGTTAGCCTCCAGTATACAGGCTATTACAACAGAATGATAAATATTTGACAATCACTTTAGTAAATAACTATGTAGATATGGGCAAATGATATCAGATATAAAAGATGAGGAAAATGATACTGGAGATAAAAGCCAAGGCAAACTTCATTTTTATGGAAAGCAGACGATTGGGAAAACTTATCAGATTCGGGTACCTCTCAAGTAAGATTACTAGTTCAAGTTACTGTTGCTGATTTTGATAAAAGAATTTTGAATTTTCAGTCACTGTTGTAGAAAAATGCTTTTTTTTTTCAAAGGAGTAATTGATTATAATGAAATGCTTCTGAGTTTAATTTTTGCTGATTTCAACCCTTTCAGGGCTTGTGGTGGCCCTGTGGTACAGCACGCTGGTTTTCGGTGCTGAGGGTGCTCGGATCGAATCCCAGTGTTGCGCCACGAAAAATGCCTCCGTTTGTGTCGCCCCTTCCTAGGGAATAGTGCTGTCCGCCTATACGGTGCCCCCATAATAAAATGGACAGTAAACTGCGGTGTTGTATAGGCGAATGTTTGATGACAAGTGCCTCCACTTTAAAAAAAAAAACCTTTTCCCTTAAAAAAGTGCTCAAATCTTACATGGAAGTGCCCTTTTAATCTAGATATGCCCACTCTTACAGTTTAGAGCAGAGTTTCTCAACCTTTTTCTGACTGCAGCCCTTGTTCTACAGGGAGTCAGACTAATACGTCTTCCTGCCAATTACGCATTAAAAGAACCTGAAGATGTGCGTCGCTGTGTGCAATCCATACCTGCACAGAGTAACACAGGTCCAATTTAGTTTAATAGAGCCACCTTACTCCCTGTAGGAGATCCTTAAGTTTTTTTTTTAACAATTTATATTAGATATTAGAGAAATACCCTTTCGCTATATCAGGATGTAACTTTTCTTTCTTAAACAACACTTTTATCACAACAACACATTTTTATTCAAGTTCATAACTACGTTAACTTTTAAAACACAGCCTCTCTGACTCATGTCAACATCCATTTATCTTTTTTGAACAAAAATCTCTCTGTGTTGCCATTCAAGAACGCTACAATAAACTCATAATTAAAAGGTGCTCATGGAGTTAAACATTTGCCGATTACAAAAATAAATTACATTAAAACTTAAAGAATATCTCAATCAATATGACCCTTGTACTTGATGACCAGATATGAACTTTTTTATATCCAGTTTTATTATTGTGAGGGATAACAGAAAATGACCTC
Organism: Dolomedes plantarius; assembly: GCA_907164885.2. Lineage (NCBI taxonomy): Eukaryota > Metazoa > Arthropoda > Arachnida > Araneae > Dolomedidae > Dolomedes > Dolomedes plantarius. The sequence goes on along the minus strand of OU015495.1, from coordinate 61,198,027 downwards.
TGTCGATTATGGGATGGTGATTCCACGTTTGCCTAAATAAATAATTCACCCGAGTAAAATCTGGTTCTACCAAGTAAGAAGTACAAAATGTAATGAAAAAGCAATTTTGCTTTATTCCTAAGATACAGAAATTGTTTTCATGTTATTCTTTATCCGTATATTGTGTAATGATGACTGAAAGTTACTGTGGCTTCTATGTCATTTAAAGCTCTATGAGCACTTCATACAAAGAAACATCAAGCATTAGGAGCATTCACAGCAGAAGGATCAGCTACCAAGATTGGAATAACAATGTTCAGCAGATCACAGAAACAAACTTCGATATCATGGCAAAGCTCCATCAAATTATTCTCATACACAATAATCTCATCACGTTGCTTTTCATCACTAAGTGGGAGTATTCAACAATCTGTATACCTTATGCTGCAGTTTGCTTCCCTCTGTGGCCTCCCTAGAATATCTAAAGGCTCCCAGGGGGCCATTTGGCCCCCATTTAAGAACTACTGGTTTAGAGTACCCTGCCCCTTTCTGATCCTCATTCTTGCAACTTCAAAAATGATTAATAAAACATAATCTTGAAGCATAAAATGATCATGAGTGTTGTTTTTAACGATTGAAACAAATGATTTATATGTTATATACACCGAATTCTCTTTTTGCATGGGGGATACATTCCAAAGACTACTGTGCCCCCCCCCCCCCAAAAAAAAAGAAAGTATAAAAAAAATTTGAAATAGGTTCCATCCAAATATACTTAACTATTTTTTATTAATTTTCATATGAAATTTAGGTTTGATTATCTGAGCTTTTAATAAATATATGAGCAAATCCACAAATCTTATTTTAAGTATGCTTGTATGGATTATTTTGTCAACTGAAAAAAAAAGGCGGCAGTTTGAAGTGGTTAAAAATAAATTGTTACATGTATGTATTAAAAAATTCATTCAGTCATTCAATGTCACTACTAGATAATAAACGTGCCCGTTTAATGTTTTTTTGGTGGGGAAAAATACCTTTTGTCACTGGATCACATATTTAATGGCGATATATCTACAAGTGTATCTTGAATAAAATTAACATGTTGTGTTTCTATTGTTTTACCGGGTTTGAATATGAATTAAGTTATCAGATGCTATGATTTTCTTTTTGTTAGTTCTTTATATGATTCTTGATAATGTGCCATAATCATTTTTAAATCATGTTGGCACATCTCAACATTATCACTATTTATAAGAAAATTAATTCCAAATTTATTGGCTAGTTGTTGGCCTTCTAGAATTGTACTTGGAACCACACCTTCATCATCACAACTATATACTAACTTTGAATCATCTACATTCTCTGAAATACTTTTTAGAATTTCTTCTACTTTAAGAGTTTCGTCAATTGTTAATTCTGAAATATCTTCAACTGTTAATTCTTCAAAGCCCTCTCTGGCAGTCTTATTTCAAAGTGATGATAACACAATGTAATTCGTTTGTATTTATATTATATAGAACACTTTTAGGCTTTACACATTCTGGCCAAAGTGCTCTCTAGCATGCATTTAGGGTTGATGGGTTTAATTTGGATAAAGCCAGGACAGCATATTTAACTGAATTCATTATAGTAAATTAACAACAATGAGACAAAGACTCCTGAACAAAACGTTCCAGGAATCAGGAGCTAACCATATGGGCTAGAAGAGGGACCACAAAGGCATTTACAAAAAAAATATAAAACAAGGAAAAATTGTCACAACATGGGTAACATCCGCATAAGCTACAGTGCAACACAATATTATAAAATTCTTTTTAGATTTTTAAACTGTGTTAAAGTAAAAAAAAATAAGTATAAAAAATACCATGCAAAAAGAGAATCAGGTATATATGTATATATATATATATATATCAATAAATGATATATATTGATTTGCAATTTAGCTAGCAGTCAATATGAATTTAGGCAATACAAGAAATTTTTATTTGTGAATATTTGTTATAGTTCATGACATATATATTATTTATCTTATATATTTTTATTATTTCTGTATTATGTGTAGTTACTAAATGTTTCAATATTTGCTTGTAATAGTTATCTAGAAAATATGTTCAGTGTAATTGAAATGTAACTAGTTTGTTTAAAATCTGATTTTTCTTTCCTTCCATTTTTAAGAGAATGTATTAAATATTGGATTTAAAAAATATAAAGACAAAGATCTTAGTAATATTTTGCTTTTTGAATAATTTGCATAATCAAGCAGGTAGTCACAATTTAATGATATTGTTTTGTAATTTATTTATTCTTATAATGTAATTACTTCAAAATTTTCATACCTGTATATAATAAATTTTTAAATTTGACATTTTAGGTACTTACATACCAGCTACTCAAAGACCAGATGGTTCTTGGAGAAAAGCAAGACGAGTTAAAGACGGTTATATTCCACAAGATGAAATGCCACTGTATATAATGATTTATTTTTTTATTCAAACTTTAAAAAATAGTAAAATTATATATTCTAAATGTAACTTGTGTTGCAAATCTCATTTAAAATATATAAATATGTAAAATTATAAATGTTTGTCTTATTTCAGTATGAAAATATTTATATGATATAACAGCATTTAAGTCTTGTAACTCTGAATGTTGTTGTAAAGAATGTTTGAATTTTAAACTCTTATTCATGCTATTACAGATAGTTATATTAAATTTAATAAACCAAAAAATTGTAAAGCTTAATAGTAAGACAAAAATGTGTGGGGTCTGAACATTATTAACAGTACCACAAAATGATTTTAATAGGAAAAGGATTACATAACAAATTTTATGAATAATACAAAGTAAAATATGAAGATTATGGTCATATAATATTTCAGTACATACAAAATATAGGCTAACACTAATAAAATATTTTATGTTCAGATTAAAGGCATGTAAGTTAAATAAAATGCATCAAATGCTGTATTTCAGAGCACCACTGAGGCCTTGTTCACATTGAGTCTGTCAGCATTGTGTAGCATCTTCATTACTCAAATCAGAATAAATTTAACCAATCACAGACCTTAGCAATTTCATGTCTAATCGTTTGGAGATCTATGATTGGTTATAATTATTTTGATACAAGTAACAATGATGCTATCAAATGTTGATGGACTCAATGTGAACAAGGCCTAAGAGTTATTGTCGCATCCTAATTGAAAATTGTTGAATTAAGAGGATGTTAATTTTATAAGGAATATACTGTGGCAAGAATTGTGTATTCTATATCCATCTCAAAAAATTATTCAGATTTTATGTACAAATACAAACCTTTAATGTAACTAAATTTTAAGAAAAAGTCAGCAGTCCTGACGATTACTTTCTTTCTTTCTTTCCTTTTCTTATTTTTTACAGGTATGAAAGTAAAGGAAAACAGTGGGCTAAAAGTCGGCCTACTTTACCTGTTGGTTTAGATCCTAGTTATGCTATTCCAGCAAATACAAAGAATAACATGAAAACAATTCCTGGGCTCTCTTTATCTAACAATGAAACAACAGCCCCTTCTAAATCATCTAAGAAGAAAAAGAAAAAGAAGAGTGATAGTCCTAAAGTAGAGGACCTTACAGATGAAATCGGAAAAATAAACATTTCAACATCTGCTAAATCCAATACAGTTTCTGAAAATTCCTCACAAAAATCTCAACCTGTCACAACAGATCCTGCTAAACGACTGAGGAATTTAAAGAAAAAAATTAGAGACATAAATACTTTGAAACAAAAGATTGAATCTGGTGAATTACCTAATCCTGATAAAGATCAACTGGAGAAGATCGCTAGGAAAGAAGCAATTGAGGCAGAGATAGAAGAGTTGGAATTAGAAATGGCATAATGTACTGAGAAATGTTTCCTGTTTGAACTCCATGTTTTTTGTTAAATTGAGTTCATCATTTCATGTTTTCTACCATGAAAACTTTTAAATAATACATTCATTATTGAAAAAAAAATGTGCCACACAATATCAGTTTTACTGCATTTAAAATTCAAATATTTCTTTCCTTCCTAGAATAAATTCTTTCTAAGAATGAAATTATTTGTTGTTATTAGTTGTTCCACCTGTTTAAAGCAGACACAAATTTATAAGAATTTTTTTTCTAAAGCTTTAAAAATGCATATTTTAGTTAAATTATACTAAAAGCATTGATTAATTTTGCAAAATTTTTGTATTTGCTCAGGATCATGCACAGTGTTTTGATGGTGCTGTATTTCTACACCTTCTAAGAGAGTTTCTGTTTAAGGTACATTCAAATACTAAAATTATTTTAATCCATACTGTTTAATACATTATTTCTTACTCATTTTCTATAATAAGAATTATTATTATAAATCAACAATCACATTCTATTAATTTTCTCTAAATTGGAATAAACATTCAAAATTTTTCATTTTAGAATCAAAATTGATATTAGGATCTGTTCATGGTTTAGTATAAAATTTTGGAAATAACCTTCTCTGACCATTTTGTGAAATGTAGGAATCTTACTGGTGGATACTTTTAAAAATTTGAAGTAAATATGTCTGAAATGGTCCTCTTATTTGTTTCCACTCTAGAAATTATCTAGATATTTTACAATATGTCATTAGCTAGTAGCACAACTGAACATCAGGTGCTTCCAACTCAAATACTGAAGTAATTCACAAAATAAGAACAATGACAAATTATTGAAATTAGATTTTGCTTGTAAAGAATGTGCCAACAGTCATGTATATGCCATGTCAGCTTGTAATCACTGGTTAAAACAAAAATTTGAGGTATCAGGTAATAATGTTAAACAACCTGAAAAATCATTTTTAACTTTGAATGTTTTAAAATTTTTTCCATGTTTAGATTTTCTTACTTCTTGAATAAATGTAACTGAGATTTTGAAATTCTCTAACTTTTTTAAAAGTCTCTCTGACCTTCTTTTTAATAAGTGAAAGTGACTTTGCCCTTGCACATGTATTTAAAGGTCAGTTTGATAAATGGAAAAAGGGAAATACTTTAGAAAGTAACATTCCTTTTGAAACAGGCAAATATAATCCTTGAATTTCACACATGCTGAATAATTTTTATACATACCAGCCACATTAAATGTTTTATCCATGCAGTGGAACCTTTCAGCAATTACCAGTTAAAATTAAATTTTGAACTTTGTTCATAAGATTTCTATAGAGCATTATATATCAATTTCAAGCATTAAGATAATAGGCATAATCACTAAATAAAAGATGACAACAGGTGTTCTTTAATTTGCTTAAAAATTCTTCAATAATTTTATCAACATTGCTTAAAATACACAAGCTAAAAAGATGTTTATATTATTGATCGCCAATCTGTGGACACCAGTACTGCTTGAAGAAAAAATTATATTCAAATACAGGAGTCATATTTAGTTTTGTATCTCTTTAAATAACTTACAAATACGAGGGCTATTTTTTTTTTCAAGGTCCGATGGGTCACTAAAGGAAAGCTTCGGTGAAAATCTGCTAGGTCTGTGCGCAGACGTCTTGCGCTGTGTCTGTAGTTGGCCAGGGGAACGCGCTGATTCGCGGCTGTCATTTCCGAGTACATAGGGAGCGCATAAACATGCTTCGAAAAATAGTCTCCCACCAAATGTGCGTTGCGTTCAGTCATTCGATTTCTGCATGCTGAAGGAAGCAATGCAGCTGAAATTCATAGACGAATGAGTAAAGTGCACGGAGAAATGTTCATATCTGACAGCAAAGTGTGGAAATGGTGCAGTAACTTTGATGCTGGACGCACAGATGTTCATGATGCAGGTGGCCAGGGAAGGAAGCCAGTGTCAACCGATGATGTTGCTCAGCGCGTGGATCAGGCGATTCGTGGAAATCGTCGGTTCACAATTTCTGGGTTGAGTGATTTGTTTCCGGAAATTTCACGGTCAGCTCTCTATACCATTGTGAGTGAAAGACTACAGTACCACAAACTCTGCGCGAGATGGGTTCCCAAGATGCTGTTTGACCATCACAAAACTCAGCGAATGGGCGCCGCATTAACCTTCCTCCAGCGCTACCATCACGATGGAGATAAGTTTTTGGACAAAATTATCACAGGAGATGAGACATGGGTCCATTACAAAGCTGAAGAAACGAAAGAGCAATCCAAACAGTGGATGCATTCACACTCCCCGAATCGTAAACCAGTGAAGTTCAAGCGCATGTTCTCCACCAAAAAGTGTATGGCTACAGTGTTTTGGGACCGTAAAGGTGTTCTGTTGGTGGAATTCATGCCACGGGGCACAACCATCAATGCAGCTTTGTACAGCAAGATTCTTCAATGTCTTCGAAGGGCAATTCAGAACAAGAGAAGAGGAATGTTGTCGTCAGGCATTGTCCTTCTTCATGACAATGCGAGGCCGCACACTGCAGTTACAACAAAGATCCTCCAGGAACGTTTTGGATGGAAAGTTTTTGATCACCCACCATACAGTCCTGACTTGGCTACCTCAGATTTTCATCTCTTTGCCCACATGAAACGCTGGCTAGGAGGACAAAAATTCGCCACAGACAACGAGCTGTAGACTAGCGTACAGAATTGGCTGAAAACACAGGCGGCTGCTTTCTATGATGAAGGTATTGGAAAATTGGTACCACGCTATGACAAATGTATGAATCGGAACGGCGATTACGTCGAAAAGTAGCTTATTGTTGTATCACATTGTTCCATATAAAATTTTCTTGATTCTGACTGTGATTTTCATTTAGCGACCTATCGGACCTTGAAAAAAAAAATAACCCTCGTAGTAAGCTGGGAAGGAAGAAGTGGGAATTATATTAAGAATACACCCCCCCCCCACCTTGTTCACAAAGTATGTTCCAATATTCACTGTGATTACGTAAAACCATAGATAATACCAAATGCTATGTATGTTATATAGACACATATAAATACCAAAAACAGTAAATGGGTTCATACAGTTTGAAGAAAGTACAACATTTTTAAGGACTTTTTTGGCTTTTAGTAATTTTTCATCTGCCTTAAAAGCATTTTTTATTTTAGACATTGAACCTTTATTTCAATGGGCTTAAACCATAATTAAGGGGAGATGGGAGCAAATGTTACAAATGAATTTTCATTGAAAAAAAGGTTATTTTCATTGTATTATATTAATTTACTTATTAAATTGATAAAATGCTCAATTCTGTGTTCACATTAGATGATTAATAGATTTTAAGCTGGTAAGGAGAATATAACTTAAGAGTTATTAAAATAAGAACAAGTGTTTTACTGTTTACACATTTTTCTTTATTATTAACTTTACAGTTTTCTTATTAAAAGATTATAAGTGTAATATCTCAATAAATTTCTTTGAAGGAAGGGTCTGTCTTGGCAGAACTTTTTCCTTTTTAAGATAATTTGCAGAAGACTTATAGTCATATTTTGATATAGGATTATCAGAAAGCATATTTTAAATATCTTTGAATGATTGAGGAGAACATTCAACGGCAATATTCCATTAACTAGAAAATTTCATCAGTTTTATTGTGTAGATGGATTACAAAGCTTACTAATCTATGTATGAGATAACAGTTATAGAAATTCTAACTTTAACCAGGTGCTTAGTAAATTTAATGAGGGAACCACATGGCAAAAATGCATCAATAGATAACATGCGAAATGACAGAAAAATTAATTTTGCTATTACTGTCATTCAACTGAACTCTTAAATAAAACAAAGCAAAAAAAGTTTTCAGATTAAAATTGATGCATGGTTTTAACATTGTGAGAGAACCAATAGTTTGTCTTTATTTGACTTATTTCTCAAACTAATTTAAGACTTTTAAATACTCTGTCATATAATATCTGAAATTATGATGACAAAACTCAGGAATATGAAGCCTTAAATCAATCTCTTTAAATTCCACATCTCAAAAGCAATCAAGGCCTATAAGTATAAATTTTTAAATTTTATGCCAGGTAGAATAAAAAGTTATTTTCATTGTATTATATTAATTTACTTATTGAATTGATAAAATGCTCAATTCTGTGTTCATATTAGATGATAAATAGATTTTCAGCTGGTAAGGAGACTAACTTAAGAGTTATTAAAATAAGAACATGTGTTTTAACGGTTTATATATTTTTCTTTATTATAGAAAATCCACTTTTTAAATTCTAATGATGGTTAAAGGAACATATCTAATCCCACAAAATGCAACAAAATAAATAGGATGGAGGAAAAGAATGTCGACATTTTCTTTCTCATCTTATTTCTAGTCGAATGTAATTTCCATATTATTTGAAACCTCTTTCATTACTTTCCTGTTTGGTACAATCCAGTCGTGGAATAAGAAATAAATTTAAAGCCATTGGTTGAGCTTCACATTTATTCCTCTTTCATAGACCATAAAAATATCTACCTGACAATTGTATTTGGTTATATCATTATTTCATTTATTATTTTTGCTGTAATTATTCAATTCAACACACAGGATACACAGAGAATGGAAAAAGGAATTTTGCAACAGCGACTGTATACCTTGTTTTAACAATTATTTTAAAAATAAAATGTGCTGAATAAACATATGAGACCTTACCAGATGTACAATTCTCACACAAGGGCACTCTTTTATGCCCTTTAGCATCTGCATTCAGAGTCTGAAGCCCCAGAGCTTACAAGTTTACAAGAATCTAAATAAACTTTTCATATGAAATGTTTTAGATGATACCAGAATTGTGAAATTGATAGAAATGAGCAGGCCAGTATATAAGCAAAAAAGGACAGTTGGAGTTTGGAAAGAAATGGATGTCCTTACTCTCAGCTAACAGCTGGGGGAAAAAACAAAACAAAAAAAAGCTAAAGTCAAATTGTACTGAAACGTCTGCAGGATCTGATAAACTATATCTTCTCAAAGAACTGAGGTCCTCACGCAGCACCCAACTGACCTTGTAAATACGTAGACATGTTCTGCCCAAGACTGAACATGATTTTCTCTTTTGCTGGGATCAAGCTATGCTCTTACTATCCTTTTATGAAAAATTAATGAGTCTTTTGTCTAGAAAAATTAACAATGTCCATCTCATAATATAATGCAGAATAAATCCAGCGAATTTATGTAACAGTTGATTATATAATCTACTGTTGCATTATTTATTGTCATTGCCTATGAAGTTGTACTAAATTATCTTCTTTTCTGAAATTGTAAGAAACTTGGTTGCATGGTTATGTTAATACTATGAGCAATTTTTTGTTTTGGATAAACATTAACCTAGCAGCAAATGATAATAATTTTTGAAGTAGAAACCTAGAGAAAATTTCTTAAAATCTAAAAATATTTTTTCCCTTGCCATATAGAATCCTTCTCTGCATATTCATATTGACTTCAGTTTTATTGGATAATTATTAAATTTTGGATGGAGTTATTAATTTGAACATTCACATCTAATACAGATGTTATTTAAATGTAAATATTACCATATTGCTTTGAACAACAGTATTAGTAGAAATAGGTTAGTAATAGTTAAAATGGAGTTCTGTTGACTCAATATTCTTATAATTATTTATCAGATACGATATTCCAACTGAAAATTAGTGTTTTGATTGAGAAAAAAAAAGAGTTCTCATACACAATAAGATCATGGGTACAAAAAAAAAAGGAATTATATTTAAAATTAATAAATATCATAATAGGAAATATTTAACTAATTGTAAAAGTACAGTCAAATCACAATAAACAATATTCTTCAGGTTTCTTCATGGCCCACTGAAAATAGAAAAATAAAATAGCATCACCATGAAATCACAATTATAACCATGATTTTGTAAGAGAAAAAGGTCTTAACAAAGTTCTGTTATGCCTTAAAATCCCACATTTTATAGAATTGGATGAATAAAAAAGTTAGATTACTATATTTTTTATTCCATACACAGAATTTTTTTTAGGTATTGTGAACAAACAAAACTACTAATCATAGCATTTCTCTTCTAAAATCAACAGGCAATAATAAAATGAACTAAATTTCAAGGTCAATTTTCTAGCCGGTTTGAAAAAAAAATTTTTTTAGACTTAAAATACTTTTTACAACAATGAATTCATTTAAATTTTATATCAACTACAATACTGCCTATATACTAACAAAATTTAAAAAGTGGAAAAAAGTAGTACTGTGATATAAATTGAGTATGTGTCAGTACAATTAAGTCTCATGTATAACTAATTACACAGTAACAAAATTTTTTTTAGCATTTTCAAGAAGATTGAAAAATATAAGATGCACAGCTTGTGGATAATTAAGTTATAGATATCTAATTTATTTAACACATAACAACATTTAAAAATAAATAAATAAATATAATTTATTTAACGTTTTAACTGAAGTTATTTTGATGATTTTGGTATGGAAAATCTCAATTTTTTATATTGCAGAAATCAAATGTTTAGTACAAAATAACATATATAAACTGCTATCTACTGAATAGCGAAAAAATTCACCTCCCAAGATATGGTATAGAATACTAGTGCTCCCATCTATTGAATAAAGCCTAAATCAACCTGTCCCGAGATAGATTCTGGTTTGACAATAAGATGCAAGAAAAAAAATCTTAACCTGAAACTATCTCGGGCACAACATTTTAGAACGCAAGTGCTGCGCCCAAGGCTATCTCAGGCACAACAATTAAAAGGTTAATTTAGTTGTTGGTACAGCTAAATTGTGATAATAACAGTCACCTATTGTTATAATCGTCCCTTAACTTTAACCCTTCTATCTGGAAATTAACTAGGAGCAATACCCAAGTAAAGTTTATTATATGGGATCTAATTTTATTAGCATTATTGCTTGTTTCAATAATGTATATAATGTTCAAATTACCTTTGTATGCATACTCCAAAGCACTGGATATTGTTTGCATGTCATTTTCAATACTTTTAGCCCAGTTTTCCACATCACCAATTTCCTGATTAAAAGCAATAGAAGAAGCAATTCCAATGAAATAAGCATAAAACAATTATGAAGTTACACATAAAACTATAATAAATAGATGTTTGAACAACTACACTATCTTTAAAGAAGAAAAAAAATTTGTTAATGCAGTAAAACAATTTACTTACTTATATAAAATATAAAATCACTTTAACCTAGATATTAAACAACTAAATATAAAAATTAAAAGTAAATTATCATGAATCATCCCTAAAAGTCAAATTACTCCAGATGAAAAAATATTTTATTTTGAAGAACGTATATTTAAGTCAACATCAAATTTTATAGTTAAATGTAATTGTAAATACCTAAAAGTCAGGGCTTAGCCCTTCATACTTTCAGTTTGAAAAGTCTAATTATAGGAGCTTTGAAATATCATTAGAATGGAGAGAGGATTAAAATTATTAAATAAAGGGGAAAATGTATATAGATTGAAGGCAGATGGGGTTAATACAAGCTTTCTACTCTATATTAAAAATAAAAACAGTATTTTTAAACAATAATTTTCATGGCTAAATTTCATTTCATCTCTGGCATTTCCAAAATTGTGGGACACGCCTACCATACAGTTATGCGTAAAATAACATATTTACAATTAACATAAGATAAAACTTTCAAATTTTCTCTCTGTAAATAAATAACAAAAAAATAATGAAAAAGAAATTAAGAATTTAGATTGACATGAATCCTTATATGTGATTACAGAGCTACAAGGAAAACAGATGCTCAAATTTTCAGCATCATTTTCACCACAATGATGTTTATAAATAATTCCTTTGGCTGAAAGAATTGCAAGCAATAATATCTGATTTAAAATAAATAATTCATCCTCACAATATCTGTTTTGTTACTGTTCTTGAAATAAAAGAAGACAAAAGAAAGAAAAAAAAGTCAAAGTCATCAAGCAAATTTTACAGATAGGATAAAAATGCTAAAAAATATATCTATGTAGTAAAGTACACAGGAAAATCTATTCAAAGCATTAAACACTTATTAAGCACACTTATTAAGCATTTTAAAGTGCTGTCTCAGCAATAAATTAAAAATATACAAACAAAAATAACTTACTTTTAAGACTTGACTAAAATTTTCTACTAGTTGTAACCACTGAGCTGTCTGCTTGGCAAAGTTTGTTACATTCACATGCAATTCCTTAGATTCATGGTCTAATCTCTTCTGATTAAGGTATGCCTGAGCCACCCTGAAAATATGTTTAGTATTTTTATTTATTAATAAAAAAATCAAGAAAAGAATCATTGAAAATCATACAGTAGGTCACATTTTAGGTTAATTTTATAATTAAATAAATGGTATGTAATGAAATAAAACTTTTCAAAACCATTCTAAATATATCTATTAAGTTGTCAGTTAACTGTGTATAGATTGTAGACAGAGAGATTGTACAGACTATATATCTGTGTATTCCCGAAACAGATCCATGTACTTGCTTCTGCCATAGGAAAATTCAAGGCAAATATTAAAAAAGGACATTGGTGATTATACTAATATGTGTGCTGATAAGAGTTTTTGTGGTAATTGGGATTTCCATGCAAACATATACGAGAAAATGTGTACACATAGATGACTTTAATTTTCAAAGGAAGATTTGTGCAAATATATCAAAATGGGAAGTAAAAATACTGTAGATGCCAAATGTCATACAAGTATATCTCTATATTTCATTTCTAGGTCAAAGGTATTGTTATTATCCTTTCTAAATCATTAGAAAACAAAAGAACTGTCATGAAGAAGTTGAGAAAAGGATAACAATTTTGTAACTCCCCACTAAGATTCTATAACTAATTTAAAGTTCTGAATGTATCATACAAAGTACAGACTAATTTAAAAGTGAGCAGAAACACTGTTAATAATTTTTTCCTACACTACAAAAATAATCAAACTTTGATACATAATTTAAGGGAAAACAAAATAACAGTATTTTCTTAATGAGCATTCAATAAAGCTTTCCACAAAAGGTTCATGAACAAAGAATGTTAAAAAAAATTTCATGTTTGTGATGAATCAGAGAATGCAACATACTAACTAGTCATTGAAATTTGGGCAAACATATTTTACCTGTGACATCATTTAACATTTATTATTTTTTTAATATAAAAGTTGCTTTACTTTTGAATTTAAAACACACTTCTATAAATAAACTGAATTATGAGTAAACAATTCTAAAGTAAAAGTGCATGTTACTAGTGACATTTAAAAGCATTACAGTCAATTCATTTTATGGAAGCTAAGAGCAAACTAACAAAATTTCAGTCAGAGTTGCAACTAAATCCTCTGAAAAAAAAAAGTTTATGTCAAAGCAAAACTAATTCACTCACACGATCTGAAAACTTTCATTAACAAAACAAGTTTTTGGATATTTATAATTTCTTATTAACTTGTGAACTTTAATAAATAAAACTCAAACTAATTTTATACAAGAAAAATTGAACAATGAAAACAATGCAGGATAAAACTTGGATGAGATAAATGAAATTTATATCATATTATTATGTCTGTATTAAAATGCTCAATGTCAAATACGATACTTAAGTATTTCTTTAATTTGATTATTCATTAAGCATTGTTTATATTTTGGCATCATTCTTTAATAAAGGTTCCTCCACGGTCTAATCCTATTGAATACAATTATATAAACACTAAGAAACTTAGAGATAGTTTTAATATAAATTAAACCCATACCCCATACTAGGTATCTAGGTTCAGTTAAAGGAAAAATTTCAGCCTCAGAGTGAAAAATGCAATATTTTTGATGCACAAAATTTACCTTACAATACATTTTCTAGTAGGCAACTCATTACTTTAAATGAATAAATAAATTAACTCATACAGGCTATCATTATTAATATTTACACTCAAAGAGATCTTAAAAGATTTTTCACTTCTGTGGGAATCAGCCCCCAACTCCCACAAACATGGAGGGCCGACAATATTTTTTCTTACAGCATTCACCATTCAATACAACATTATTGATTCAACAAGACCCAGATGAAGTCATTATTGTTCCACCAATGTTATTTGTGTTACCACAGAAAATAACTTCCTGTATCACAATAGGAGTTTAAAGTCAGATGAAGAAATTTGATGATATATCCATATAGATTCGAGTTTCAAGTAAAAGATTTAATTCTATATAAAAGCTACCAAGGAGAGGAGATATTTTTAAAGATAGAAATATTAAAAGTCATTTTTACCCAACATTTAAGTGGTCAACTAAAGCAGATGTTAAAGTGCTTGCAGCCACAACAGCATCTTTTCTTTTCCTCTCTGAAAGGGATAAAAAACTGTTCGTTTACTTTTTGGATTTTATTTTAACAACCATGCTTAAGATACATTATATAAAGAAAAAAAAGAGAATAAAATCACTCCTTGACATGAGAAATATCATTTAAAAATTTTCAAAGAAAAGTTAACTATATATAAAAATTTATGCTTTAAGAAATGTGTTCTTATGATTTTATTTATTTTTTTTAATAAAACTATAGTCAAAGCATTTTGATAATTTTTGGAAAATACTACTGAGGCATCATAATAAATATACCAGGATATAGTCTTGAAATTTTATCAGAAAGTCAAAAGGAGTAAATCAAACTTTTTTTAACACTATCTGTAGTATGACTATTAATGGAGTTGTGCTGATTTTGCAGCAAACAAATACTTGACCTGATATATACCTGTCATGTTTCCAATCAAAGCTAAGTTCAAAGATACTTTTAAAAATAAGTGATAGTGCCACTAGCAATTTGCCATAGATGTGAATTATGATGACATATGATTTACAACAATATGGATTAAACATGATAAAAATGTTAAAGTTACAAATCATTGCACTATATTTTTAATAGACATATATAAAAAAGAGTAATTCAGAATATTAAAATAAATACAGTCGTCCATAAATTCATTTACAATTAGCTGAAAGGCTAATAATGATATCCAGCCTTTAAGAAAAATAATATATAAGATACATACATACATAATTTTCCTTGAAATTTTCTTTAGTATTAAAAAAATTAGGCTCTGTTCCAGTATACAGATTGTGTTTTAGCTAATTTTGCCTAGTAAACAATATCTTCCCCAAATGCAGTTATCTTTTGTTCTATTAACCTTTAAGATATCTTAAAATTTTTACCATGTTTTTATTAACTTGCTTTCTCGTTTGTGTGTGTGTTTGTCTGGTACAAATCTTACAATAAATTTTTAACTAACTTCCTGACTAGCTAGACATTTGAAACTTTTAGAATAGCTCAGAACACGATGACAATGCATTATTTTAATACTTTTAGCCATCTTTATTCCATATTTTAAAATCCATTACGTAAAAATACAATTAGCATCTGGAGCCAAAAGTAACTGCGCTACAGGTGCCATCTATTAACGTAATAGTGAACCAAGCATATTACATTTTCATTACAATGGGATAATTTTTAGGTACTTACGTATTATAGCTGAAACTTGGCAGCTTTTTACTCTTGGCACAATATCTGCCCGCCAACACCTAATTTCCCAGTGGCAACCTATTTTCTAACCGGAAGTTATAAAAAACATTTCCAGCAATAGCATGTATAAAAATTACAAATGTGTGGAAAATGTGTCAGATGAAGAACAAGATTTCGATTATAATTAATTTTAGCTTTAATTAAAAATTGCATACTAATGACAAAACATAAATGCATGAAAACTATTCAAAATGAGTATGTTAAAACAAATGCAAAACTTTCGAAGCTTAAGTCTTAGGATGCTAAAATTTTGCATGGTGGTTACTACTAAGTCTTACGTGCCCACTAAAAAATATTTTTAAAAAATTACAAATTTTAAGGGTGTTAAAAGGGGCTTAAAACCTTCCCCCTTTAAAATACATCCAATGTATCTCTTGAACAAAAGAGTCCGGGAAGTTGAAATTTTGTATGGTGGTTCTCCTTAAGCCCTAGGTGCACAGCAATAAATCTTTTTTTTAAAGTTCAAATTTTAAGGGGTTTAGCCCCCCCCCCCCCGAAAAAAAACAAACCCCACTGTATCTCTGGAACCATAAGGCCTGTGAAGGTGAAATTTGTTTGGTTGGTATCCCTTAAACCCTAGGTGCACACCAATAATTTTTTTTTAGTTCAAATTTTATGGGGTTTAGCCTCCCCCCCCCAAAAAAAAAAAAATAAAAATAAACCCATTGTATCTCTGGAACCATAAGGTCTTGGAAGCTGAAATTTGGTTGGTTGGTTGGTTTCCCTTAAACCCTAAGGGCACACCAATAATTTTTTTTTCAGTTCAAATTTTAAGGGGTTTAGCCCCCCCCCCCCAAAAAAAAAGAAATAAACCCACTGTATCTCTGGAACTATAAGGCCTGGGAAGCTGAAATTTTTGTTGGTTGGTTTCCCTTGAGCCCTAGGTGCATACCAATAAATCTTTATTTACATTCAAATTTTTAGGGGTTTTAGTCCCTCCCCCCCCTTAAAAAAAATCCCACTGTATCTCTGGAACAATAAGGCCTAAGAAGTTGAATTTTGCATGGTGGTTCCTCTTAGGCTCTAGGTGCTGGCCAAGAAAGATGTTTAAAAAGCAACTTTTTAGGAGGTTGTAAAGTGGTTTTAAATCCCCAAAATAAAAATGAAATATCCAAAACTTGCATTTAAATTCGGATCGCTGTCGTTAAATTCTGCGATGAACTCCTTATGAGAAATGACCCCACCTTACTGCTAAAGTTAATTTCAGTAAGGTGGGGTCTAGGCCTTATGGTTCCAGAGATACAATGGGTGTTTTTAGAGGAGGTTAAGCCCCTTTTAACCCCCTAAAAATTTGTATTTTTCAAAAAGATTTTTTAGTGGGTATTTAGGGCTTAAGGGGAACCACCATACGAAATTTCAGCTTCCTGGGTCCTATGGTTTCAGAGATACAATGGTTTTTTTTTTTTTTTCAGAGGGTGAGGGGGTTAAGCCCCTTTTAACCCCCTTAAAATTAGTACTTTTTAAAAATATTTCTTAGTGGGCATGTAGAGCTTAGCAGTAACCATCATGCAAAATTTCAGCATCCTAAGACTTTTTCTTTGAAAGATTTGCGTTTTTAACATACTCATTTTGAATATTTTTCGTGTATTTCTGTTTTGTCATTAGTGCGCAGTTTTTAATTAGAGCTAAAATTATTTCGAATCGAAGTCTTCTTCTTTATCTCCCGCGTTTTCCACACATTTTTTTTTTTAACATGCTATTGCTCGAAATGTTCTTTATAACATCCGGGCACCGAAATCTTTTATAAAACTTTGACGAAGAGCCCGACTTTTATAAAAGTTATCTTTTATCAAAGTTGAGGTATTACACTGTCAAATTTCTCGTCAAACTTCTTTTATGAAAGATCTTTGTCAAATAACTTTCATAACCTAAAAAAATAAAGAAAATCTTCAAAACGAAACTTAAAACGGGAGCGAAAAGCAATGAATGGCGAAAACAATACTATTAACAAGGATGGGGTGCATAATTGGCGCTTTATTGCAGTTTTTTCGCAAAATCACAAAGTTTCAGCTATAATACGTAAGTACCAATTTTTATTTATGCCCACATGCTATTTGCGATATTTTCTCTGCAAAATTCATTGATTTTTTTCCTTCAAATTATAGATAATAATTTATAATTTTGAAATACATAATTAACTATGGAAGATATGAATTCGTTTGCAGTTCATGAAGAAGCTGCATGTAAATTACATTTCTTTTTTTTTTTAAATAGAAAATTTAAAAACATGGTATATAAAAAGTCTTTTTATCTTGTAATTATTCTTTCAAATACTTGGTACTAACTGGTTGTTTCTAATATCCTTCAAATTTATACAGACTAATATTTCTAATTTTTTCTGAGCAATTCCTTTTGTTTTTTTGACAGGAGTTAGTTATGGCTGAAAAGGATTTGAAAATATTTCATCTATTGGAGTTAAGAGTGTAAGAAAAGTATTGCTGATTTTAGTAAGCAGATAGGATAAATTGGTAGAAAGTATAAAGATATGAAATAATATAAGCAACAGATTTTATTGTTGCAGTAAAAAAAATAGGGTCCAATTCTGTTAAGTGATCTGTATGGGATGGTACTAGTTTACAAACTTAAATTTGATTGGCTTTTAAAAATAATATATTTGTGGATCAAAAAACTAGGAATGATTACACTGAAGATGAGATCAATGCCTAAAAATGTACAGTAACTAACTGGTAGATTTTTGCCCAGAAGTTTGTACAGAAGTATTAGTGACCAATAATATATTAAGTGACCATGGTGTGGTTGTTGAAATTGATGAAAACAAACTTTCAATACACAAATACAATAAGTAGAAGATAATTAAAGTAAAGTAAGTTTTTGGTGGGAGACTAACATGCTTTGTTGATGAGGTGGAAAATCATGGAAAGAATGCACAAACACTGTCAACATTCATTGCATAACTAAATGCTTTTGGGGACTACCATCATATCTGAAAAATGGATGGTATATGATTGTCTAAGAGTCAGTTATAGATTGACTTTTAACATTTAAAATTCTGAAGCACACATTAATGCCATCAAATACACTTAGAATTGTATCATATAGTTGTTATATAATGTTTGGTGATATCATTGTCAATTTGATCATTGTCAAATTTCTGTTATGTCATTTTCACTAAGAGGATTACAGATATCAATTTAAATCATTCATGAACACAATCCTCATGATTTATCCACCTCAAATAAAATAAGCCCCTTCATTTCTATTATAAGTTCAGGGTGTGAACAAAATCTTTCCCCCAAAAAATCCCCAAAAAGTTGGTGATCTCTATTACCCATTAGTTTAAATGTTGGAACAGCTTTGTCAGACGCACCCCTTGATGAAAAGTTGGCCCCAAAATCCCATTTTCGCAGACCTGTTAGGCTTAAATTGTGAAATGTAAACAAAAATATCTTATACTATCCAAAATCCTCCCCCGATATTTAGAAACAACATCTTTAATTAACATTGCTGCCATAATAACTCACGTAAGCAACTCACAATCAAAACTCAATCTAATTACTGTCACAAGCGATGCACATGACTAAATAGCCATACAAACTGGGATAAAGAAAAACAATCTCGCCAACATTGCATGGTTTTCACACCATACAAAAAATTGCAAAACTTGGTAGGGGGGAGGGTGTGTCTGACAGAGCTGTACCTAAATGTTTTTAAATTAGTATTGTTTATAGACACAATAGGTGATTTTTTATTAGTTTTCTATTTTGTGCTTTCTATTTATTTTCTATTTTTAATTTAAGTGCATATGCCATTTTTAAGTAGTGTTCCTGCCTGACTATTTCATTCTTATTCCATTACTTTTTATTCCTTTAGTAGTATTTTTTTAGTTGTATTTTATTATTTTGGAAAATTTATGATTCTGTTTCAACTTTTGTGAATTATAAGATTCTGAATGTGTACAAAATGAGCCCTTGCATATTTTGGTACTATTTATTTTAGCATTTTTAATTACTTAAATAACACTCTTAAAACTACCATTAAAAGAAGGCAAGCCAACTGTTTCAAATAATCCCTTGCTGTTAGTTTTTTTTTGTGTGTATTCATCTACAACTTTCAAGGAAATTTATATTATTACCACAAAATACTGGACAAGAAATGAGAGTTAGCATTTTTTTTAATTAAGATTTCTGAAAGATTTATGCATGAGACAATCCTGTGCATGTTTTCAGTTTTTATATCATATTTTATCCTTCACTCACATTTTTCAAAAAATAAAAAATTCATTGAAATTTTTTGGTAAATTTACTGTAATATGCAGTTTTAATACTAAACCATCTATCTATCTTGTAATTGTATACAGAACAGTTTGAAATTTTGAAAAAATTTCCAAAATGAAATTACTCTGTCCTCATCAGATACAAAGTAAAAATTTGGTTGCTCTCAATTAGGTCTTAAGTGAACAATAGTCAAGGTTAGCTCATGCAACAAATTTTATATTGTTCTTGTTTCTGTTACAAGCCTGGTGATCTGCCATCTAGATCATGACAGGTTGGTAGAATATTTGTGACCAAAAAAAGGGGTAGTTTGTGTTTTGAGAATTATCCAGAATTTTTTTTTTTTGCAACATCCAAGTGAAATACCACACAGTAAGGATCAATTTCAAATTTTAATAAACAAACCTGCTTAGTAATAGATATGGTAACTTCACGGCATACAGTAACCAAACTGTGGGCCCTCTTTAACAATAAATAAAATTTTAGCATTTAAAGCAAAGATTAGTAGCTGAATTACTAAATTTTCTTCAAATATTTGAGTGAGCCACCTTTAATTGGTTGAGTGATTAAAATTTACCTATAAAGATTAATTAAAAGATTCATATCTAAAAATGATAAAATAAACAAATATTTTGAAAAAAACAAACTTCAAACAATTCTGAGAAAAAATATAGATGAATAGTATTGAAATTGCATTAAAATGCATAGTAACAAAAATCTTCAGATGATTCTGAAATATTAATTAATCATTACCTAAATCTTCCCGCTTCACAGCTTGCTTAGCTTGGTGCTCTTTAACAATGCTTGATAGCATAGTCTGTGAAATATAAAGAACTTATTTTAAAAATAATAATAAATTCCAGCAATAAATTGATTTTTTTAATACTTTTTATAAAAATGAAGATAAATATAAGAAGAATTTTAGGGTTGATACATTTGTTAGATAAGTTTTTTTAATGAATAATATTAAGGAAAAATGGAAAAGATTAAAAATTTTAAATTTTATAAATTCTGAAATATGGGAAATTGCTTCTCTGTTGATTAAAGTAGCCTAACTACTGCTAAGTAATAAGATTTTACAACACTCCTTTCATTTTATTTACTCTCCTATACTTGCTCACTCTTTGAGATACAGAACAATAACAACAGTCAGGCTATTTGACAATGTAAATTCAAGAGCAAAAATAGATGTACAAATGTAGATCTGCAAACTCTATAGTTTTTGGCAAATCATCAAACATGTAAAATAAGTCTTTAAATTATTATAATGAACTACTAGTTAATTGCAAAGCTGAACAGTTAGAAATAGGATTTATGCAAAACAAACATTTATTCCATAGACTCCATTCAAAAGCACAAAATCTGAAATTCTAGTAAAATTTTGTACTTTTAACGAAATGCAGAAGAGTTAATTATAGTTTTTTACTAACTACTTTCAACTGCCTTTTGTGATTTCACAAATTTTTATAAGAAAAAACAGTCATTCTCAACGTAAAACATTGAGAATTAAAAATCTGAATTAATGCACGCTAATTATGGTAGAAACTAATAATTTTTCCCATGAACGGAGATTTTAAACGATACAGAGAAACAGACCCAAATAAGTTTAATTCCTATTGAGGATGAAACAAACAATGAGCATTTCCCACTCTAATGAGATATCTTACTATTCATTTAAACAAATGAAAGAAATTTCTTAAGCACTCAGTAATTCTTACGCTATTAAATCATTTGACCCTTCTGTTTAAATCCCGTCTGTCATCTGATGGGGAATAACAAACAATGTTCTGCATTGTTGCCAGATACTGCGAAAAAGTTCGCGGTTTTGGAAACACGCTGTAACCAGGGCCTGATTATGAACGCTGGGCACCCTGGGCAGATGCTATTTGGGACCCCCTTACGAACATTTATAAAAATAAGAACTATCCATGGACTATACTATTAGAAGTACTAGGTGCATACACCAAGTGTGGGAGGAAAAGTTGTTAAAGATCAGGATTTAACAACCCTACATGCGAGTTCTATATTTGTGTATGGTTGTGTATACAGTGTATGGTTGAATTGAACTGAATTGAATTGAATTGAAAATTTGTGAGACTTAAGCTAAGTGTCCACTTGTGACAAAACAGTCTCGAGAGTAGTCTCGACACTAGACTTACAAATGGATAGGGGCCTGAGAGCAGTCTCGGCGACAAGCAGGTGCAAGTATCAGAGATTGCAGCTGTCACAAGTGGACATGCTCATTTCTGCTCTCGAGACTTAGTCTCCAGTCTTCTGTCGTTGTTTGAAGATTTTTGTCAGAGCTGAGACTATGGGAGGCGTTACAAATTTCGTTGCTAATCGTTTGGAGGTTTTCCATTGGTTAAATATATTTCAATACTTTAACGCTTCCGCTATCGGACTCCTATGTGAACAGGCCCTTGATTTCCCGCGCTTTTATTTATTCATTTTTTATTTCGCAATAAATCGGCAAATAATATTATTCTTTACATGTTCTTTAAAAATGAGTGAAAAGAAGGTTTTACCTGATAAAAGAGAGTGGACAGACGATGAAGTGTTTGAGTTAATCCATCTGTATGAGGAAGAGGAGTTTTTATGGAATGTTACACATAAATTTTACAGGAATCGGGGGGAAAAAATGAGCGTGTTCGAAGAATTTGCAAGAAAATTTAAAAATTGTGATGGGAACAGTGGCGTACGCAAGGGGGGGTTGATGGGGGTTATAACCCCCCCCCCCATTGGTTCTGATTACATATATTATTTAATTAGGTTTACGCTTTGCATTGATTGCTCAAAACTACTCTTTCATAGTTCTTATTGAAGTTAATATCCACTGATGTTTTACTTGATGCTCTCCGATGTTGTTCGTCTCTTTCCGTGGAGTTCGTGTCTTCATAACCGTCAAAATCCACAGCTGAACTGCTGCCGTAATGGTTGATTATGTACGATACATATTGATCGCAGATGGAGGAGAAGGTAGTGTTGGTGTTCCACTTTACTCTATGAAGCAGGAAGCCGCCATCGATTACCGTGAAACTGTTCTTCACATTGATCAGTTGATTAAATTTTGGGAAACCATCAGACAGTGCTGACCTTTTGATTTTTCTCCTTATCCCCTCGGCGAATAGAGACATAGGGCATGGGGCTAACTTGTACGTTAGCAACTCCTCTACATCCCCTTCTTTCTTCTTAGTGATCAGAGTTCTTTCAGATCTTTGAAATTTCATCAGAGGCTCTACCACCACTACCTCATCATTAACTTTGATCATATTGTTCATCGCAGCTAAAGGAACGACTGAGTCCTTCTTGGATTGTTTCACTTCTGAGAAATTCTTTCCAAACAAAAGTGCTCATTGTGCGGGTTCCAAGGACTGCTAGCAGTTGACGTTACTTGTTCCAATTACTCCCGTTGAAAGTTACATCAAACAATTACGTTCAGCAAAAGGCGGGTGATCAGCCAACCATTGAGCAAGCTTCCCTCTGTCTAGATCATCTCTTGTTATCCGTGATGCTCGAAACTCAACATGTTGTTCTCCCCTTGCAGTATGGACGCCACAAAACATCTCAAGTGAACTACATATTGCTGTAGCTGTGCGTGCTCCCCCAACCCATTTCGCCAACACCGAATCACTAAAGCCTCGCCCACGTGTTAATTCTCCTTCACTCTTCATGTCACACATGAGTGTCACCTCAATTGCCATGTCAGACCACACACCAGCCATTGGTGTTCTAGTTCTGTTGACAGTGAACTATCCACGATCTATAAAATCCTGTTTATGTTGAAGGTGGCGAGTTGTTAGTCCCAGAATGTGTTGTACATATAGGTGAGTACACTTTGCATAATGAAAATGCCCGCTGGCATGGAAGTAAGGTATCATCAGTTGGGCACATGTCATATGATCTTCCCAGATGCGCTGTGCTGCAATAAATTTTTTCATCAACACCACCATTTCAAAGTACTGGACCCACAAAGCTGCTGTTGGCCCATTACCTTTGAGACGTGAAAATTCGTTGCTCAATTTCCACTGAATGCTGGCAAGGGAGGTATTTGTGGAAATGTGTTGTGGTGTAATTTCTACTGAGGTCAGAAGTAACTGAACTACTTCTTCTTTTTCATATGGTGTGGTATCTAAATTTTCCAAAATGATCTGAGTTAAAGTGACACTTTTATACATTTTGGTTTGTTTTCTTACTTCCTCCTTTGTACTACAAGCGATCTTCTGTATATTATGAGATATACATTATACGTACAGGTATACATAATTTATTATTTATATGGGTTATGAATACTATACGTATCTAATTAAACAGCATACAAAGTGATTAAGAGAGTTACTGACCATGGAAACGAAACTTGAGTGACGAGCATTTGACTAACAAAATGTTGAAAAGTACCCCTAAACTTCAAAACAGTCTCTAACTATTTACCTGGTGAAGATAAATTAGCATAACTATACATTTTTGAAGGAAATATTTCGCTCTACAACTTTCTCTATCACGAGTTTTCTGAGAAATGGAAGGGGAAAGAGTTAGAAGAGGAAGTTTGACGAGATACCTGAACCGCTACCACTTTTTTTGAAAAAATTTCATATTCAACGGCTCATATCTCGAAAACGGTAACACTTGGGCTCTAAGTTAGCACCTATCCTTTTTAATATTTTTATTAATGATATTCCTAACTCTCCATTCACTACACTAGCCATGTTTGCGGATGACACGGCAATACTAGCTAAGCATCAAAATGTTAAATATATGCACAAGTTCCTACAGAGACATATTGGAATTCTTAAACGATGGTTCGAACGGTGGAGGCTCAAGTTAAGTCCGTCAAAATCTGAAGCTTATTTTTCAGTTACAATAGAATTCCACCTCCTCCGGTCGCAGTATGCGATCAACTGGTTCACTTTGAGAGAGAGGGCAAATACCTAGGAATTTACCTCAATAGTCGACTGACGTGGAAGAAAAATATTAAACATAACATTAGAAAATTTTTTAAAGCCCGTAAGGATATCAGTATGCGGTCACAGTATGCGATCAACTGGTTCACTTTGAGAGAGAGGGCAAATACCTAGGAATTTACCTCGATAGTCGACTGACGTGGAAGAAAAATATTGAATATAACATTAGAAAATTTTTTAAATCCCGCAAGGATATCTCCCACCTGCTGCACCAGAATCAAAAGGGTTTAGATAACAAACTACTCTTACATAAAACCGTACTGCGTCCCATCCTGTTGTACGCCGTTCCTGTTTGGGGCTCAGCGGCTGACACCCATATCCAGCGATTGCAGACAATTCAAAATAAACACTCCGCGGTATTAGGAAGGCGCCCTGGTACCTTAAAAACGTACTTATTCACAGGGATCTGAGATTCGAACCCATTCGGCAACACATTAAAGATCTCGCATCTAACTTCTACAATAGATTATATTCAATAGACAACGAAGAAATAGCTAACCTCCCCGACTACGACCCAAGGGAATGCTATAGGCGTCCTAAGGCCACTTTGATTATTCACCCTGGTCTCCTTCCCCTTTCTTAACTCTCCCTTCAACCTCTTCTAAATTTTAATTTACATTTGCCGTTGCTTCTGGTTCTGACCTGCGTTTTTTTGATGGATCGACCTCAAGACTATCCTTACTAATTTTTGCTTAATCGTCTGCTACCGTAATTTTTTTTAAATAAAATCTGCCACATTATTTACTTATTTATTTTTTGCTAGTATTAGTATTATTTATTACTATTTATTTATTTATTTATTATTATTATTATTACTATTTTAATTATTATTCTAACTTTCAAGTCAACACTTTTCTTTTAATTCTGAGAACGGAAATATAGCAACAAAAAATTATCCATACCGAGGATATGGAGCCCTGCTCTCTGGTGCCTCGTTAATGTACCATGTCTATGTCTACGGTAACACTTGGGTACAAACATGGATATACCATTTGGAAGGGAATTTTATAAGCTTTAATTTTTGGGTTTGACAATTTTCTGTGCCACACCCTGTTTTCGAGATAAACGTCGAAAACTGAAAAAAGTGACCTTTGGACCCCCACCCCACCCCCCGCGGCGCCTGAAATCGAGGGGACTATATTAGGCGTTGTTCAGGGGACCAACCCCCTACACATTCCTGAAAAAATCTCAACCCCTTCATTTAATGCGAAATGAAAACCTAATTTGACTGGACTATAACACCCCCCTTTGAAAATTTCTGCGTACGCTACTGGATGGGAATGAAGTACAGTGGAAGATTCATAACTTACGTAACCAGGTATGTATATTTATTAAATTGAACTAACCCAAATTCGCTGCCACTTAACTGATTAATTAAATTTACTGTCACTCTTAACTTTTTAGGTATCACACGAAATGCAAAAAATGAAAAGACTGAAGAGTGGTGATGGTGCAGATGACAGATACGATAGTAAATGGAAGTTTTTCTCTGCATTAAAGTTCATTGTGCCTAGCTTCACACCAACAAAATCTACGTCAAACGTTGTGAATATATTTATTAATTTAATTCAATGTTTTTCACTCTTAATGAATTGGTTTAATATTTCCTAAATAATCAACCTATGGAATCGACCAAAAAATTATTTAATAAGCCGTACGAAAGATTGTTCAATACGCTATAACTTCAGTAATACTGGTCGTATTGAGATGGGATTTTTTTTATTTTGTAGATCTCAATTTCTTCTTTAAAACAATATAAAATTCATAACTGTTGAAGTGAAAAAAAAGTCGAGAAAAAATTAATCTTTCTCATGATAAATATGCCGTAAGTATTATTACAAATTTTGTATTGTATTGTAATGTAATGTTTTGTTAAATAAACAGAATTATTCAATTATTTAATTAATTATTTTATTTAACATAAAATAATTAATTCATTTCTTCTATCCACCCATTTTCTCACCCAACACTCCTTTTTTTCACTTTCCGCTTTTTCGCAATTTTATAGGCAATTACAAAAGCAAGGGCCTGACGCGAATCCATTTTGAAAGAAGAAAAACAAACAAACTGCGATCAAATCACAGAACTGACTGCGAGTTCACTCTCAAGTCGACACGAAATGTTCCCTCTCTCGAGACTGCAGTGACCATCGAGTCTCACGAACCTGTTTCGAGAGCGCGAGTGATCTCAAATGGACAACCCCCTGAGATTAATCTCGAGACTTTCTCTCGAGATTTTCGCTCAAGTGGACACTTAGCTTAAGGGCCTGTTCACATAGGAGTCCGTTGCGTAGCGTTAAGGAAAAGATGACGTTGAGACGAAAATAAACCAATCATAGGCGTTAAAAATTTCATTGCTAATCGTTTGGAGGCCTATGATTGGTTTATTTTCGTCTTAACGTCATCTTTTCCTTAACGCAACGCAACAGACTCCTATGTGAACAGGCCCTTACGCTACAGTCAGGCGGCCGGCTTTGTCTCTATATAAACGACTCGAAAAGAAAAAACTTGGACGGACAGACGCTAGACCAACTAGCACGGAGAAACTTTGAAACACAAACTTCGAACATGGGAGAAGGAAAACGGCGAGAAGCCCCACCCGGGACCACGAAAACAAAACACGGGGAAGAAGAACCACGCAGACACCGCAAACCAACGACAAACAACAGACACAGAACAACACACACACGAACAAAATCAGAGATCACCCCCAACCAAGGGAGCGAAGCGTAAAACACGCCAGGGCAACCAGCCCACGCCACGAACTCGTAGCCGAATTAATAACAGAATCATAAGAAGGGTTATCGCTAATCCGAAGGGCCTGTTCACATAGGAGCCCGTTGCGTAGCGTTAAGGAAAAGATGACGTTGAGACGAAAATAAACCAATCATAGGCGTTAAATATTTCATTGCTAATCGTTTGGAGGCCTATGATTGGTTTATTTTCGTCTCTGCGTCATCTTTTCATTAACGCAACGCCACGGACTCCTATGTGAACAGGCCCTAAGAGAATTAAATAAAGCACAACGCTGCACCCGGAACTTGGAGCAGCTGAGCAAAATATGATCTGGCGTATCATTTTCATTACACGTGTCGCACAGAGGGGAACGAGCCATATTCAACTTATGCCAAAGATGGTTGCACTGAATCGTTTTGGTACGCCAGCGGGCAACCAGAACATCAATCTGGTGATGGTAAATCCACCTACGATGCGTTTGATTCTTGAGGTTAATTGCGCCATACCGCTGACGATAAATGCTTCTATTCCATTCATCCTCCCCGGCAGCATACATGTCACTTTTGATCTTTCTTATGATGTCTTACGGGCTAACCACATTAAGTTGGCCGGTAGTGAAAGGACCATGGCTACACATCTCATCGGCCACCTCATTTGGATAGATGCCCCGATGACCAGGGGTCCAGACCAGCCGAATGGAATTGATGCTCTCAAGAGCATTAGTAATTTTACTATGCAGCAAAAGGATGACCGCTGAGGACTTCGAATGAGCCATATGTAGCGCCGAGAGAACGGAAAGGCTGTCAGAAGCAATTAAAACACGATCAACCTCCTGGCCACAAATATCAATAGCCAGAACGATAGCTAGAGCTTCCGCGGTAAAAATTGAATTAAAACGATGGGTTAACATGGCTTTCCCAGAATTAGTCGAGTGGTTAAAGGCCGCTATCGCCACTTTGTCGTCGGTCTTGGAGGCGTCAGTGGCAGTCAAAAAGCACTTTGGCTGGTAATTATTGACAAACTCATCCCATAAAGCTGAAATCACCGAATTCGGGAGATCTTTATTTTGAAAGGGGAGACCCTGCGTAACAATCTCCACCTGATGAGAAAGAAAAGTGCGGCCAGGGTCAAGGAAAAAGCTTGAGCCCAGACAGTACGTATCCATAGTGATATTCATGATATGCAGCAAACCAGGGATATTGGATGAGTTTCCCGAAATACACCTATGAAGGTTACTGTAAAGCAAGGATTTGGTATGGAGTGACAGGTGTTTAATATGAAAACATTTATTAAGGTGCTGAATACGGCACGCAATGTTATTTTGGTGAACCTCAGCCCGAAGTACAGGGATCGGCGTCATTACCATTCCTTACATTAGGTCCTTACGTCAGGGGGCATATTACCATTCCTTACATTAATTCACACCATTACATCGTTTGGCGGCTGCTGATTGGTCAATTGTGTTTACATCGGTATTTATGTACTTGGTGCGCTGATGTTTATGAAAGCATGTCTGTTTTTCAAGAATCAAACTCCCATCACTTTTTTTGGTAATTTTTAGAAGAGTGTTTATAATTTTTATTTTTTAAGAGTAAGGTTAAAAAACTAAAGTGTGCAAAACAGCAAAAAAATACATAATTTGTATCTTGCAATTAAGATTTTAATTTAAAAAAATAAACAAAATATTTTTTAAATTCAACATTTAAATTTAAAAATAAATAAAGCTTTCATTTTTTTAAAATTCAACATTTAAATTAAAAAAAAAAGAAAATATCTTTCCTTCTTTTTAATTCAACATTTAAATTTAAGAAAAAATTCAATGTTGAGTAATATTTACTCTATTTTATACTACTCCTAAAATTTTACAGTGAAATTACTACGGAAATTGGTAATTTCTTAAAATTTTCCATGCACGAAAAAAGAAATATGAAGGCATTTATGACGAAAATTTCTTTTACAAATAGCTTGTCATTTTAAATTACTTTTACATTAATAGGTGGCGCCACTTAAAAAATTCACGTTCCTTGTAAAATATGGCGTATAAAATATATGAAGATGAAAGCAACTAAAAATAGATTTTATCTCATTTAAAATACGCTTAGGATCAAATATAATGCAATTATCGAAATGAAAGCAACTAAGAAATATGTTTTAGCATTTATTTCATTTTAAAATGCGCTTAGGATCAAATATTATGGCAATTGCCGATGCAAACTCAATTGACCAATCAGCAGCCGGCATACGATGTAATGGCGTGAATTCAAGTAAGGAATGGTAATATGCCACCGGGGGAGACCAGTGGCCAGACGGAGGGCAATGAAGTATAAGGCCTCCATGGTATTAGCGTCACTCTTTGAAATCTGGGAATACAGGAAACCACAATAGTCAAAAACACTGCGGATAACCGCATTGACGATTGGGATAAGAGTCCGGCTAGTGGCGCCACGAGTTTTATACACCAAACCTTTTAGCATATTTAGCCGACGGTGAGTTTTTTCACGCAGATACTGAACTTGAGGCGCGATGGACATGGTTGACGACAGGACGCAACCCAGAATTTTGATATTTTTTCTCCACGGAATAGGATGGCCAGCGATACGGCTTTCAGGGCAGGGAAATCTACCCCTTGAAAAATTTATAGCCGTGCTCTTCGATGGGGAGAGAGAAAACTTCCAATAATTACACCACTTCAGAATGTTATCAAGAGCTGTTTGCAAATCATTGCAAGTGGTAGCAGGATCATCACCAATAGCATACACAAAAATGTCATCAACGTAAGTCAGCACAGTAACCCTGGACGGGGCCGTTTCAAAAATATCAAGCATATACATAGAGAAAAGAAATGGGGACAGAACGCTACCCTGAGGAATTCCAGATGTAACCTTTTGAGGGGGGGAAATGTGATTGTGCCATTTCACCTTAATATTCCTATCCTGTAGCCACTTAGAAATCCATAATAAAACATTTCCACCAACACCAACGGAAGCCAGCTTGTAAATGAACCCGTCAATCCAAACGGAATCATACGCCTTTTCAATGTCTAGGTTAACAAGGAGAATATATTTTTTGTTCAGGCAAGCTTCCTGGATATCAAGGTACAGCTTGGCCAAGACAGATTGGCTGTCCCGATTGGGGAGACAGCCACCGAGGCCGGGAGGTAAAACATTGTGGCTAATAGACCAGCGAGTGAGACGATGGAGAATAATGCGTTCAAAAATTTTACTCCAAACCGAAGTAAGGGCCTGTTCACATAGGAGTCCGTTGCGTAGCGTTAAGGAAAAGATGACGTTGAGACGAAAATAAACCAATCATAGGCGTTAAAAATTTCATTGCTAATCGTTTGGAGGCCTATGATTGGTTTATTTTCGTCTCAACGTCATCTTTTCCTTAACGCAACGCAACGGACTCCTGTGTGAACAGGCCCTAAGGGCAATCGGGCGATTCGAAGAAATCAGAGTACTGGGCTTCTTGGGTTTCAGAATGGGAAGAATTATGGCAGAGCGCCACTGACTTGGGACACTGGCCTTATCAAGGAAATTATTAAAAATACCACCAATCTTGCAGAGGTTATTAGGATCAATGTGCTTGATTAGCTTTGCCGAGATGCCGTCTTCCCCGGGAGTGGTGGGTCTAGTAGCCTTGATCGCAAGCTGGACCTCCGGAGTAGAAATAGGGTTGTTAAAATCCCCCATTACATTGGTAAGAGCGTACAGAAGGGGAGGGTGATGTGAAGTAGGGTAAAGGTTCTGGCCGAAAAGGATAGCTTGACGATAGGGGCAATTGATACAAACACCCCGATAAAGCAAAGTCCCCCCAGAAGCCTGTAGGGAAGATTGCTTCTTAAGAATGCGATAGATGGTCTGCATACTGTTTTGACTATTACAGAGTTTGTTCCAAATGCTACGAATGCTGCATTTTATATGACACCGTAAAAGACTTGAAAATTTTTTATACTGTAACCAGTAATCACGCGAAAAAGTCCGCTTAGCCAGCCGAAGATACTTCCTTTTCTGCCCCAAGATCCAAGAGCACCTCGAGTTCCACCACTGTGGGTAGGACGTCCCAGTAATTCTTTGAGAGTGATTATTATCTGAGATAGCCTGTTTACTTGAAGACATAAGATCCGAGAAGGAAAGAGTGTTATGGCAATTCATGCTATTATTTAAATCTCGGCCAGCCCTAGTCCAATTGGTCCGAAGTCGAAAGGTAGTAGTAACACACTGAGCGTAAGGGCCATAAAGCTGTAAGAACATCGGACAATGATCCGAGTCAAAACTATCAGGGTGGATATAAAATTTTACAATAGGGAATAAGTCTGGAGAAATAATAGCAAGATCGAGTACAGAAGGTGAATTGTTAGCCATGAAACGGGTAGGAATGCCCCTGTTAACAATGCAAAGATCATTTCTAGCAACCCAGTCAAGAAACTGATTCACCGGGGCCAGGCCTTGACTGCCCCGTTTTAGTAAATTTAAATTTAGGTCCCCCATGATAATAAAAGGTGGTTCAATATCATCAAGAAGAGAAACGAAAAAGCCAAGGTCAAAACTGCATCTGGGATTATAGATATTTACAATGGTGAGAGGAGTATTATTGACCCATAATTTAACAGCAACATACTCGATGAAAGGATGTTGAATAGGGAGAGAAAGGTCGATGGAAATAACATTACGCTGGATCGCGGTGAGGACGGTGTATGGTTGAAGCTTTCATAAACATGTTTTACATCATGGGTGTCTAAACTATGACCGTTTAAGGGCCACATTGCAAAAAAAAAATTAAAAAAAAAAAAATTGCTGGGCCACACATACAATATTTTTTCAACAAATTGAAATAAAAATTAACTTTATGTAGTTTTATTAAAATAAATTAACTTCTTTTAATTATAATTTTTTAAAAATTTGAGTTAGATATGTATAGGTACATATTTATTTTAAATTTGTAAAAGTTTCGTTTCATTTTGTTTGGATTTCATAAAGATGGAAAAAATTCAAATTAATGAGATGGATGAATTTGCTTTTGTTGAACAAGAAAATCGATATCGGGCTCAATAGACGAGGTTGCAATTCTTAATGCATTTTCAAGATGTTTGTCAGTGATCTTTGTCCTATTTTTGTTTTTTGTATGCTTCATTCTTGAAAAAATTGTTCCCAAATATAGGTACTGCCAAAAGCTGAAGACATTATTAAAGCATGATTGTGAAAATTAGGATATTTATCGCAGGGTAGGTAATCTTTATAAAACTCCAGTAAAGAAACATTCTCAAATTTTTCTTTCAGTTGAATGTCACTTTGCAGTTCAATGCATTCCATTTGAAGATTTGAAGGTAATTTATTTATTTCTAGAGAAAATGGGTTAGAATATATGTTGAAATACTCTTCATTTTTTCGAAAATCTCGAAATCTACTTTCAAACACTTGAATTAAATCAAAAATTAATGCAGCATATTTTGCATATTTTGTGCAACTTACGGGTTTATGTGCAGCTAAAGTACTGAAATGTGTCAAATCTTTTACTTTTATTTGATTGTGCCAAAATTTCAACTTTCTTTCAAACGCTGTTATTGTTTGGAACATATTATTAATAAATTGATTTTTTCCTTGAAGTCTCAAATTTAAATCATTCAAATGTTCTGTTAAGTCTACTAAAAAAGCTAAATCTAAAACCCAATCTTCGAATTCAAATTCAGTCACAGGTTTCCCGTTTGTTTCCATAAATTTTTTTATTTCAGTTCTTAAATCGTAAAATATTTTGAGCATTTTCCCCTTACTGAGCCATCTTACTTCTGTATAATAAATAACATCTGCAAATTCAGTGCCCATTACCTGAAGAACTTCTTGAAATTGTCTATGATTAAGTCCTTTTGCTCTTATAAAGTGAATGGTTTTTATAACAACGCTTAATACACTTTCCATTTTTAAAATTTTTCCACATAAAATGCCCTGATGTACAATACAATGATATGCCATCAAGATCGTATTGCCGGCAGCCACAGCTTCATTATTAACCATTTTAACGAATCCCCCATTTTTACCAACCATGGCAGGGGCTCCATCGGTTATGATAGCTGATAAATTTTTCATAGATAAGGAAAACCTTTTCATCGTCGTCTTTAATGCATCGAATAAATCTACAGACTTGGTTGTGTCTTTTAACGATACTAAAGCAACCATTTCATCCGTGATATTATAATGTTCATCGATTCCTCTTATAAAAATTGCCAATTGTGCCGTATCAGAAGCGTCAGTGCTTTCGTCCATGGCTAACGAATAAAATTTAAAATTAGTACAATTGCTTTTTAAAGACTTTTTAACTGAATTCCCCAACTCCTCAATTCTTATGGCTATAGTTTGGTGTGATAAACTGATTTTAGAAAAATCCAACTTTTTTTCAGGGCAAATTATGTTTGCTACGCTTTCCATACATTCTTTTATAAATTCGCCATCAATAAAAGGTTTTGATTTTTTCGCTATTAAATTTGCTACGACATAACTTGCTTTTACAATGTTATTATCTTGAGTAGCTGTCTTTAAAAAAAAATTGTTCAGACGATAGCCCATTTTTTAGTTCTGTGATTTTATCTTTACTGCAAATGCCGAGATATACATCGTATTTTGTGGAATGCTTTTGACTATAATGTCGTTTCAAATTGTAGTCTTTAAAAACTGGCACAAAGTCCCTACAAATTAAGCAAAGTGCTTTATAATTCTCCTCATTAAAAAAGTATTTCTCCGTCCAGTTTTCATTAAAAACTCTTTTTTCATCTTCAATTTTTCTTTTTTTAGGTTCTGCTTGATTTTTTAATGACATGAGATTTTTTAATGACAATGAAACTGAGACACAAGGCACCTACCGGTACAGTAGCCAAAAGGATTAGGAAATCAAAATGCAATGCAATATACTGCATACAAATATTGTAATTCTTCAAAAAATTCGCCGTCGAGTGGATACACACATAATTCGAAACGTAAATTCTCATGGCATACTAAGATGTTTTTATTTAAATTTTTATTTCAAAATAAATGTCAACGAATCGATTATATATGAAAAATTTTGCAAACATTTATTTTTTTAATAAAAATGTGTAAATTTAAAAATTTTCATAATTTGCGTTTGAGCCGCATTTTAAAGGCTTTTGGGCCGCACTTTAGACAAGCATGTTTTACATCAAATTGAAAACGCCTTTCACCTTCTGCTGTACATCTGATACAACCTGATAGTTTAACATTTTTCCTAAAGTAGAAAGCGAAATCAAAAACTTTCACTTATCTGGCACCCTATCTATTTTAGTGTTGAAGAACATCGTTAAAGAGATTTTGCACGTTAAAGAGGACAGTTTTGGGGCCCCCTAGCACCAGGGGCCCTGGGCAAAGACCCGATTTGCCCATGCGATAAAAAAAGGCCCTGGCTGTAACGAAGGTAGCATATGGGCCTGTTCACATAGGAGTCCGTTGCGTTGCGTTGCGTAAGGAAAATATGACGTTGAGACGAAAATAAACCAATCATAGGCGTTAAAAATTTCATTGCTAATCGTTTGGAGGCATATGATTGGTTTATTTTCGTCTCAACGTCATCTTTTCCTTAACGCAACGCAACGCAACGGACTCCTATGTGAACAGGCCCTATCACTAATGCCGTCACTCAATAATTTTAGAAGCCACATGTTTTTCATTTTTGTCATTTCAAGCATTTTTGTACCTTTTTCTGTGATTTTAGTGAAGATTTTTAGATCGTAACACCAATTGTTGTGGAGATGGCTATAATGAATCAGCAAAGTTAGCCTGATCATTGGTACTGTTCTTTTTAAACAGAACGCCTCTGAACTTATTGTTCACCTATTTATATAATAATATAAATCCAATTAGGCAGGAAAACGAAGTCTCGTGAAAACTACTACCTGAATTTCGTAAGAAGGGGCAAACCTTGAGGTGATAATGATTCTACTTATGTTGGACATACTAGATTGTCCTTGTATACGCATAGAAGTGCTTTCGAGGCATGTTAAAAATCAAGAAATATCTAAATCCGTGATTGAAAAACATTCTTAGAAATTCGATTACAAATTTAAATTTTCCGAATCTTAAATAGATGGCCAAATGGCTAGGGTTGTGGCTTTCCATACCGAAGTCTGTGGGTTCGAGTCCCACTGTTGGCATGGATGTTCGTGACCGTTCGGAATCGGCTTTTAGTAGTAGATTTCTGTCTAATTAGCCCTCATGTGGCCAAAAACCAAATCGAATGTAAAATTACTTTTACTTTGTATCTAGGTTAGATTTTCTTGAAAACTTTGCTATCCACACTTTTTTTCTTAATACGGAGGCACTTGTGAGACATATACACCACGAAATCTTGTTGGATACTTTATTATATGGGAGCAACATTTAGGTGAGCCAACACTATGAGTGGACAACACGGGAACGAGCATAAGGTCCTGTTCACATAGCATTCCGCCAGCGTAAGCGTTAGAGCCTGTTCACATAGGAGTCCGGTAACGAAAGTGTTAAAATATTGAAATATATATAACCAATGCCAAACGATTAGCGGCGAAATTTTTAACGCCTGTGATTGGTTTATTTCCGTCTCAGCGTCATCTTTCCTTTTACACTTTCTCTAACGGACTCCTATGTGAACAGGCCTTTACTCGTATTGAAATATATTTAACCAATGACGAACCTCCAAACGATTAGCAACGAAATTGTTAAGGCTTATGATTGATTTATTTCCGTCTCAGCGCCAACTTTCTTTATACGCTTACGCTAACGTAGGGGTTCCCAAACTTATCCAAGTCGTGGCACAAGAGAATTAGAATTTTTTCACGGCACCCTCGTCATATAATATTTATCTGTGATATATTATTATTATATATATTATGCCTAATGTATATATTTCATATTTGTACGACTGTGAAGAAGATAATTAGAGAAGTGGTAAGAACATTAATAAATTAATACAACTTGTTTTTAAAAATCACGCAAATACTTTAATTGTAACTAATAGGAAAACATTAATAAAATTAATAATAAAATTACCTTCCAAATGCTCTTGGTATATGTGTGTTTAGTTTTAGTGCGACGGGTGAGCCTGCTGCTCACTGCACAATCGCGTACATTTGCTGTCATAAATGTGTCAAGGATACCGAACATATTATCTTCAGCCGTTGCACTTCCAGTAATGCTTTTACAAAACAGAAAGTCTTCAAAAATTGTACAACCATCAATGAAACGTACATAGCTGATGAGGTGTGCATCCATATTGTTATCCGTTGCCTCATCTACTTGCAGTCCAAATTCATTTGCTTTCATTTTTTCCATCAATTGATCGTTGAAATCCTGAGTCATATGCTGGATTCTTCGATTGATGGCTTAGTTCGACAAAGGAATATTCGTCCGACGTATCCCCGTATTTTCTGCTCTCATTATATTAGCCATGTCCACAGCAGCCGGTAGAATTAATTCCTCGGCAATAGTGTGGGCCTTTTTGCACTTCGCTGCTTTAAATGCCACCTTGAATGACGCCAGCAAGGCATTTTTTGGCATTGACGCTTGCTCAATGAAAAAATTTTTTTTGTTGGTGCAAATCTTTCATTTTTCTGCTAAAATATTCACGTGGTTTGTCGACCATGTTTAGAAGCGTTTTTTCTAGGTGCCGTCTCAATTTAATTGGATTCATGCTCTCGGATGATAGAACTTTAAAACAGTGATCACACATTGCCGCCTCTCTTCATCATTGACTTCTATTGAAGTGAAGCCAAAATCCAAGTAGCTGTCTTCGTATTTGCGGCATTTCCGCTTCTTTCTACGCACGTTAGATGTCGATGCATGATCTTTATTAGTACTTGCATTACAGGTTTTTATCATCAAAAATCCATCCATTTTTACGAAAAATATCTATACAGCTTTCTTAGAACACGACATGTACAGTGACCACTAGCGAGATGACTGACGACGGGACCGCCTGCCCGTAATCAGACGATATGAGCAGTCAGAGAAAGGGGAGAAGGAATGTCACCACTCCCGTTCGTTATTGGTTATTGTGAAATATCTGCAGCCCAGAGGGCAGGTGCAAAGAACGTACAGAAGGCATTCTCGAAATTCTTTGGGCAGGTGTCCTGCGACCCTTGGGGAGTGCACAGATTTTTAGTCATTGACCTTGGCGTTTTTTCCCTTTTGCTAAGGAAGAATGCTCATACAAGAATACGACCGGCTATGGGAAAGCCTATATGAGATGTGCCATGGTCAGGTCATGGTACGTGCCACGAGACAAAACCGGACACTCCTAAAACTGTGCCTAATCTATTAATTCGATCTCCCCTCTCAAGCAAACCGAAAGATATACAATAGCGGACTCGAAGAGGAGAGTTGTTTTCCCCCTTTTCGTGTCTTTCGTTAAGTTATATCGGAATAGCCCTTAGCAACAGATTAAATTAGAGATAATGGGAGCTTTGCGGCACTCCTGATCTCTCTGGCCGCGGCACACACTTTGGGAACCCCTGCGCTAACGGGCTGCTATGTGAACAGGCCTTTACTCGGGATTTTAACTCAAGCCCACTGTGTAGAAGCTCAAGGAGCTAACCACTATACAATGTGGGCTGCATACCAATCGTACTAATTTTTTCATATTAGTAAATCCCTTGTCTGCTTTATCTTTATCAGCTGCCTACCTTAGTTTTTGAGTTCTGTTTCACTATTCCGTCTTCTCGGCCCTTTCCCCCCACCTTTTTTCCCTCTTTGCTTCATTTATACGTTTCGTCTTCAGGTGTGTCGTAGACTTGTCGCAGACTTGCGCTCATACAATTTTTCAACACACGAATCCCTTTCATTTCTCCACTTTAACCGCCGACTTCTACTAAGTTCTTTGGAAAATTCTGTTGTTTTCTCTATTTATATCAAAGAGTTTAATGATTTTCGCATTTGTGATTTGTCCATAGAAACAGTCAACCACGCTCTCCGGCTCGATGAAGAACTGTATTAATTAGCTGGAAACTAGTTGCTGTTCTTTATTCTTTACGGTGTATTTTTAGAAGATGTGGGTTTCTGTAATACGTATTCCACAAGTTTCATGTAGGTAAGACTTTAAATGCTGTTTCAAAAATCTAAAGTATTTCAAATGATTTATTGATTGTATTATCAAAACCATTAGCCATTGAGGTTAAGGTAAGAAAAAATTATAAAAATTATCTGCTACGCAGTTTTATTTATAAACAAAACAATGCTTAATGATCTTTGTAGAATTTTCGGTTGCAAACTAGTTATTTTAGTTTTCAATAAAGTACTCTAATGAAGCTGTTTATGACTGTTTTGCGTACTTCTAAAGATAATCAAACAAGAATGCTAAAAAATACTGGAAATACTTTTTAAATTTAGGCGGTATTTCTCTTTTTCAATAATTTCCATACTGAAACTCAGCTGCTTGAATACTTTTGGGATCCATTGCATATATTCTACGTTATAATAAAGTTTTTATTAAGATACAGTTAGATAGCATAAAATAACGTATTCTTAAAAAATATCTGTACTTTCAGAATGAGCTTTAGGGTTAAGCAATATTTCTTTCACATTATTTTAACACCAAATAGCATGTATTCACTATATTCTATAAAATTTATTTTAGATTGTTGCTATTTATTAGTTAACTGCAGTATTTCCATTGCTTGCAAGATCAAAAAGAAAGAAGTATAAACATAATTGTATAAAGATATTTAAAAAATATATTTCCTTGCATTTAAAACATGCAGCGGTATATTTTGCTAAACACAACTACACTGCTGGCCACTGTAAATGCAACACCCTGAAGGAAACATGCAAATAACATGAAATTTACAACATGCATTAGCGGAGGTGAGATATGCAAATGATTAGAATTTCAGCGCAGACGCACATCACGCGCGCCTGTGGCGCCACTTCAAAGCGCTATTTAAGGCTTGGAGATTTCGACGATTTCAAGTTCGGCAATTGTGTTTTTCTTGTGGTTTTTTTAAAAAAAACGATCAATTATGCCTCGTCGAAAACAGCGATCATCTTTTGATCAAGTATCCGAGTTCGACAGAGGAAGGATAGTGGCCTACCGAGATTGTGGATTATCTTTCAGGGAAATCGGTAGTCGTGTTGGACGAAACCAAACAACTGTAATGCGGATATGTGATCGTTGGATGCAGGAGGGTACGACGGACCGGCGTGTTCGATCGCATCCACCTCAGCGCACCACTTCACGTGATGACAGGCAAATTGTGCGCATGGCAGTGACGGATCGCTCAGTCACATCACGAACCATAGCACAGCACATGCAGTCTGTAACGCATCATCCCGTGTCTGCGCGTACCATTCGACGCCGTTTACAGCAGAGTGGTCTGTCCGCAAGACGTCCATTGCTTTGTCTACCCTTGACGCAGAACTACAGACGTCTCCGCCGCCAATGGTGCGATGACAGAAGGATGTGGACGGCAGAATGGAATGAAATTGTCTTTACTGACGAGTCACGCTTCTGTCTGCAACACCACGATGGTCGCATTCGAGTCTGGAGACACCGTGAAGAGAGGATGCTGAACAGCTGCGTTATGCACCGCCACACTGGTCCTGCACCGAGTATTATGGTATGGGGCGGTATTGGATATCACTCTCGCACACCTCGGTACTTTAAACAGCCGGCGCTACATCTCCGAGGTGTTGGAGCCAGTTGTCCTTCCTTACCTTCAGGGCTTGCCCACAGCCATATTTCAACAGGATAATGCGCAACCACACGTGGCACGCATTGTCCAACGGTTCTTCGTCAATCGCCAGATTGAGTTGCTTCCCTGGCCGCCTCGCTCTCCGGATCTTTCGCCGATAGAAAACATGTGGTCCATGGTTGCTCTACGATTGATCCAGATTCCATCCCCATCTGCCACAGCAGATCAACTTTGGCAACGTGTGGAAGCTGCTTGGTCTGCTGTACCCCAAGAACTCATCCAAAGTCTCTTTGAATCAATGCCGAGGCGTGTGGCAGCGGTGATCTCCAACAATGGCGGCTACTCTGGCTACTGATTTTGGCAGGAACCACACTTCACAGAAGTCTATAAATTTAATCATTTGATACTTGGTCAACATGTTATCTACAAAATAAATTTTGTTGTGATATCTCTTGTCTTTCTTGGTGTTGCAATTTGGGTGGCCAGCAGTGTATGTAAAATATATTACATTACAGAAATGTCAGTTTTCTGAAACACTGTAAAGTACAGTGAAACTTCTTTATGGCGGCCAATAATGGTTCCGAAAAAAAAAAAAAAAGACGTTTTGAGGGGTGACCGTCGAGAGATTTCTTCATAACATTGGTTCTATGGAGTCTTTAATCGGTTCTGAACAAAATATTGCCGTTTAGAGGGGTGGCGGGTTTCACTGTATATGAAACATTTGTTTTAAGATGCATTGTGTTATTTTCTATCTCCATATGTGTCGTCATATCATGATATATTATTCACCGTGTGTGATTACATTGCGTGTGATATTATTCACCTTATTTCGCATATTTGGTTTCAGAGTTTCCTCTTTCAAATAATGTTTCTAAATCAACAGTAGTATAACCTTTTACTGCATCTTTTCGAAAAACTTATAACCAACATTGCTAAAATTTTAACCATCATAGAAAAAGAAGTCATTAAACCGAGGAACCGAGGGAGTAATTAATTTCAAGATAAAAAGAACTTTTTATGTACCATGTTTTGAAATATTCTG
This sequence comes from Dolomedes plantarius, assembly GCA_907164885.2. Taxonomy (NCBI): domain Eukaryota; kingdom Metazoa; phylum Arthropoda; class Arachnida; order Araneae; family Dolomedidae; genus Dolomedes; species Dolomedes plantarius. The sequence goes on along the minus strand of OU015495.1, from coordinate 61,156,937 downwards.
TTAAATCATTTAAACTTGACAATTCTATGTATTAATAAATACTTAAAAAAATATTTTTGATGAATTATCCCATCAACTTGAAAGAAAATGAAGTTAATTGGAAGTTGCTTAAAGATGCCAGTTTCAGATGGCCATCTTTAACTGATGGCTATCTTTAACAATTTTCAACTGCTGATTAAAGATGCCAGTCTCTGCTTAAAGATGGCTAAAAGTATTAAAATAATGCATTGTCATCGTGTTCTGAGCTATTCTAAAAGTTTCAAATGTCTAGCTAGTCGGGAAGTTAGTTAAAATTCGATTGCAAGATTTGTTTTGGACAAACACACACACAAACAAGAAAGCGAGTTAATAAAAACATGGAAAAAAAGAGTAGCATTTCACCACTCACTACTGAGTTACTTAACTGCAGAGTTTTACAACTCAGTCGTAGATGTATGAGAGAGTGTATTCATTGAGCCTCAACCCATCTTGTGGGCTGATCAGAGTAACTAGCTGTATTTAAAAGATTTAGCAGATAAAAAAAGGCTTAAGGTTGCTGTGTACTAATTCGCTTTCTCAAAGTTAACCTATCGAAAAAATGTGTCCAAGGATTACCGACTTGGATTTATATATATATATATATATATATATATATATATATATATATATATATATATATATATATATCTTGAGGACTCCTTATCATATGGCCTGAAGGTAATATTAAAATAAAATGAATATTTTATTATAATATATATTATATCTATATATTTATTACATATATTTTTTATCTTTATTAAGTAAGAAATTGAAAATATCTTTAAATGCCTAACAAAATTCAAAATATTCTTTTTTAAAAATCCTCCCATAAATTTGAGGTGCGTCTTTCAATCCAGTGCGTCTTATGGTCCGAAAAATGCGGCACTTCGCGATCCCTTTGAGGGTCGAGACCCAGGAGTTAGGAACCCCTGATATAGTATAGAGTAAAATATTGAAAATAAAAATAAAAAAAAGGTTGAAAGACCCTTGTTCCCTTAAAGAGGTTTTATTTATTTATTTATTTATTTATTTATTTTACAATACAGCCTCTGGTATTATTTGAATTTTACCTACTCTTTCTCCAGAATGTCAGACACGAATTTTTTCATTAATCTAAGGCAGATTTTGGAGCTAATTGGTAACTCATTAGAAATTAAATTTCCTCTATTTTCAGATAAAAAAAAACCTAACGACTTTACAATGACAGAAGCAAAGGACATAATAATACCGCCATAAATAGTGGTCTATAAATAATGTTCCATAAATGATGGAACCATATATAATGGTCATAAATAATGACCTCGGATTCGAAATGGAAAATGCGGAAATTTTTACAAATATCTGCCGTGGGCAGCTATCTTTTCAGAATTATGCCCGCAATTAAACTTGTATACCCATATTTCAAGACGATGTATAAAACTACATTTTATTAACAATGGTATACTATTACATAAACATATATTTAGGCACTACTATATACAGAAAAATATAAACGCAATTCTCTATGTACATCACGATGCTATCGCCTTTCTCATCCGTGGTGGCAGTGGTGGTGGTTGTTTTCCAGCACTTTGGCGAGCAATCCGGCCGTAAGGAGGGCTCCGATGCCCATACCCCTATTTCCGTGGTGTCCGGCTTCCACCTGTGGGACGAAGGTGACTCCAACCATGAGGACGACGACGAGGAGGACGAAAAAAAGCTTTCCGGAATGCATCTTTAGATATGTGGACTACATACAAGAATAAAACGAAAGGGTGTTTTTAAATAAAAGGAATTTTTTAAATAAAAATTTTTGATGCATAGAAGAATTTATTTACTGTACTTTGCCCTTTCCTCCAAGATTTCGTTACTTTCCTTTGTAGCTGTTTCACACACACACGCGCGCACGCACGCACTTAAATTTTTAAAGCCGGACACCCCTCAAAACTCTATAGAGTTAATGTTATGGAGGAACCCTATTTTCGACGGCCACCCCTCAAAGAAGCCACTATTTTTGACTGCCCGCTGTAGATAAGTTTCTCTTGGGGTGTATATCTATCTATCTCTCTAACTATCGATATATATATATATATATATATATATATATATATATATATATATATAAGTGTGTGTAGTAATAACAAATATAAATATAACCACGTTTACGAGGCATAATAGGGAAACCTAGCACATGAAGAGGGGAGAGAAGAGAGGAAGAGTTTCACAGAAACGGTTGAAATTTTCTAACTCTAAGCCCTGTTGTTTCTACGGTTGTTTATTGTCCTTAAACTGTTTGTTTCTACGACTTTATACTGTTCCTATTGGCCTTCCTGGTGAATACCAAGTAATTATTGCGTTGTAAAATACCACAGGGCCCGATTTAAAAAAATTCTTGATTATAGGCACAACTCGGAATGGGGGCCCCCTAACACTGATGTGGGCGTAAAATTTCCAAAATTGATGCACAAAAAAAAAATAATCATGAATCACTGTGAAAGTACCATTTTACCAAGAATTGGCTATTTGAAGCGTAGAAGCCTAGAACATTATCAAATCACAAAAAGCAATACAACATATTAACTTCATCATTAAAACACCAATACAATGCAACCAGAAAAACTTATTAATTCCTTATATACACTATTACATACATATGATGAACTATACATATAATTATACATATAATGAACCAATCAATCAAATTTGAATGGATATATATAAAAAATTGCTATTAAAAAAGGTAAAATAAAAAAAATTGAATTGAGATTTTTTTCTTTTAAAATAAAAATTTTTGGGGGCCCCCAACATTCGGAGGCCCCTAGGTCCGGACCTAATGGAAAATCAGGGCCTGAAATACTATGAAAGAGAAGATTGTCGTTAACAGGATTCATTTGCAATATTTAACAGGAGTCATAACAACATCTGCCAATTAGGGGGCACGGAAATCAACGTTATGGAAATAAGATGGAAAACTATTAGCCGCGAGTTTAAACTTATGAAAGATATGCTTATCATGGAAAGTTAATAGTCACTTTTCTAGTTCTCTTGTGTATGCTTTGACTCAGCTATAAAAGTCATTTATAAACGGATGCCATCAATGTTTGTGAGACACACAGACCTTTTGACCAGCTACTTTTATGCTTCTCATAGCTAAAGCTAAAAGGAACCGATCATACAACCCATTTATTTTCATAGAAGTGACGCATACACACACATTTCCCAGCATGTCACTTAAATATCAGTGTTTTCCTTCATTACGACCTCCACGAAAAACATATATCTATAAAGTTACTTTAAGGAGTATGAATAAAGCAACATACAGAAATTTGGTTTTTACTGTAGCATATTCCAAGTGTGGACAATCCTGCCTTTTATACCTACTACTTTCGCTGGCAACGCGATTAAATTTGTATTCATTTATAAAGATCTTTACTCTTATCAATCTTAGGGTATCACATTTATCTCCCCATTCCCCGAATTCATTTTTGATAATTTTCGATATTCTTCAGACCCTTTTTGACAAGTAACAGAAACTAGTTGGGTACAGTATATTCGACACCGACTAACATGAAAGCATAACATGAAATTACGCTTTAAGCAAAACAGTTAAACAAAACGTAACACAAAGGAAGCTGTTAATTTAACCTTTTCTTTATGGGGTGGGATAGCATGTATCCCAAGACGACGGGCCCAAGAATATATATATATATATATATATATATATATATATATATATATATATATATATATATATATATATATATATATATATATATATATATAAATAACCCCCTTAATGGCCGTTCTTACAAAGGGGGTGCATAAAAGTTCCCGTTCTAAAGAGGGAATCGGAAAAAGGGCCCCGTAAGCTAAAGGTTAATAGTGTAGCGTTCTTCCGTCGACCAAAGGGACGAGAAACATTAAAAGGTTCAGACATTTAAACATTCATTTACCATTTACAAGAATTTTATGTACAAGAATTTTAAAGGACAACAGGATTACTATCCTTTCTTAAACCGAGAGATCACACTCTCATTCGGACTGCCACCGAAAATACCTCGGACATCTTGATCTGTCCGCACTAGAGGTGACTTCCGTAAAACACTCGGACAGTGTGGTCTGTCCACACAGGTTCTTTTCCGCCTGAACACTATGAGGGACTGTTTGACTCTAAAGTGCTGTAAGCTCTTATTTGAAAAATAAATTACCAATAATTTATTATTAAAAACTAAATGAATATATGTATGCGGCACTTCTTTGAAAATAACTCTCATGCTAGATATTCTGGAGGGGTCTAGGGGGTTGGAGCGCAGCTGTTCCAAAGGTGGTACACCCTCTTGGAATAGCTCAAAAGAGAGGTGGAGGTTTGGTGACATTTTAACAGCGATTTATCGTACGGTCCACTTCCAGATTTCATAACTGGTACGTATGAAAGGACAAACAACTATAAATCCCAACGTCGGAGTTAAAGGATTACAATACAAAGAAGCCACTTTATGACCATTTATCAAAATACTGGTTTATGAAAACTGGGACTGTATAGTAGAAGATTTGAACATTTCTCGATAGGCGTAGATATAGCGTCCGATGGACAGGAGTTCTCTGGAAATAAAATTCCAAAATTAAATATGCCCGAAAAAATTTGCTGATCTTCTAAGAATAATAAAAGTTTCCTTAATGCCGAAGTTCTTTCTTCGTGAAAGTTTTAAAGTAAAAAGGGTTGAATAGTCCTCAAAATCAGCACTAGAAATTGAGCTAAGTATGCAAAGAAAACATAAAATTTGAATTTGCAGCGATATAAACCAATTTTAATTTTAATTTGTTAGATGAGACTAAGTTTTTGTCCGGTAACACACGGATGAACTGCAGGGTTAATCGGTTTGTTTAAATATTCAAGGAACTCTCCCTTGTAGTGGATCAGAGCCTAATAGGCCGTTCCACGAATACGATGGAAGTAACTCCTGCTAAGTTCACTTAGTAATTGTGGGATTTGTAAGATATAAAACAATTAAAGGCTTTCCTAGCATGTAACGTCAGCGAGTGCTCAGGTCCTCTAAAAATTCAGCAGAGAAGCCGTCCCCAGTGGGACAGATCAGTTGTGAGAGAAACCGTTATTATCACCATCTTAATTTTTTTTAAAATTCCCGTTTGCGCAGAAAAGAAGCCAATTTCTAAACTTATCGTGATTGCAAATGTGTATGAGGGGAAATAAAACATACTATCAACGCTTGACTTGTTTCTAATACCTTAATAAACTTGCAGCTGAGCGATTTTTATTTCCTTTTATTTTAATGAAGCCAAAAATAAGTCTAATAAAATCTAAAAACACGCCTTTCCGAAAAAAAAAGGTCTTCACCACATGAGTAAGTTTAGAGGCCAGGAGAGTTTAACTCGATTTGTATTTAATTGCTCCCAAAAGAAATAAAAAGTTCACTTCTTTCGTTACGACTGTTACTGTATTTTATGTTTTTGACCCATACATAGTAATTCGCATATTTACAGTCATGACAAATGGGGAACAGAAGTGGCGGGGAGAACACTTTTCACTTAGATGCATGCGTTACAACTCACAAAACACACTTCATTATGCGTTATGCGAAAAATATGAAGAAAATACTTACTAAGAAAAAAAGTAGTAATGAAAAAACGAATAAAAATATTTTAATTGCTATTCAACTATAACTGAAGGTGGCAAGATGCTCTTAAAAACTGTCCTTGGGGGCTCGATATTTTCGCTACGAATTTGTGACATCATTGTAACCTTTTTTGTGGTTACGAACAGATTGATGTTACTTACACACATCAAAAAGTTTTGGAGCTATTGCCGTTGCAGAATTTCCAGATTTATTAAAGCGATAGATCTTTTGCAAATAGACTAATAAAGAGATGTAAACTCGCTTCTGCATCGACCTTTAGGGAACGAATAAGGCAAGGCGAGAGCTGCATGTCTGGGACTGCCCAGCAAGAAAATTTAAACGCATTTATTTTCTAGTGCTCTCTAAAGGGATGCTTACTAACTGTTAGTAAGTAGGTTTTCTCTTATTATCGATACACACTGAAAAATTTAGAATCATATGTAAAAATAAGCCATGCATTCCGTTTGAGTTTCCTTTGGGGCTCAATGTGCCTTATTCATATTGTATGCTGCGAAAATCATAGAAGACCCCAAACCCTTTCAGAATCAGAGATGCGAGAATCCAGTAGATTGAATCTCATTATAACTGAATTTAATACTAAAATAATACTCGACAAGAGGTAGTTGTTACTTCACACCTAATCTGTAACTGGAAATATATGAATAAATCCAATTTCGTACGAGAAATTAAAGCGAAAATCTCATGCTACTACTTTTCATAATCAATCGCATAGTTACACATACACGGCAAACCATGTGTAACCAAACCTTTTAATTTTGATAGGCAGGAAAAGGTCAAATTTCCACAGTTAAAGCAAAGATTTTGGACAAAACCAAATTACAGCCCGTGATTGGTCTGATTAGACTGATATTTCCATGTGCTTCGGGACCAGTCAGTAAAGTTTTGGGCATTAGAGCATTTGTCTATATATTTTACAAAAAGCAGGTCAGAGACCAAACTGATCTAACAGTCAGTATCTGTTGTGAAGTTAACTGAAAAGCTAAGGACAACTCAATATGTTTTACGGGGATTCGACCATAATTATTGGGATGGATCACCTTATGTACTATTTACATTGGCTATAAATCGACTTGAGAACCAAATGATTAACATTATCCGATCGGTTATTTAAAAAGTTAATAATAAGAATATTAATCATCATCATTTGCCCCTTGAGTGCAGTTAGACTAAGGACTATCATGGTTACAATGGACAAACATCCATAATTCCTCTTCCCAAAAAGCTATGACAGCTCTTAGAAGTTGAAAGCTTTGAAAGTGTACATCTTATTACCAAGGATGAATCTCTCCCTTGGGCAAACTTTTGTTACCTGTTCGTGTGGTAGTTTTTCCAGGGATATATTGATCTAAATGCTTTCGCCGAAACTGCTGTTTAAATCTCGAGGGGCAGGTAATTAATATTTCTCAATCAAATCCCCGTTCAGAAACAGTCGCGTTCCCGATACTGTTCAGCGCCATTCTCAATACCAAGGAAATCCATCGTCAATAAATGTCGGTTCAATGCAGAGACTGGGAACTGAGCGTCCAATACGATCAAATAATTCTCAATGGCGATTTTTGCAAAAATGAAACATCCTAGCCTAAAATATCAAGTTCATCTGTTATTAGTAAACTAAACAGAAAGAGAAAGGAGTTTACCTTCTTTTCTACGGGCGAATGTGTGCTTCTCTTCAGAGGACTGGAGTGGATCTGCGATGCTCTGTCCGTTTGTTTGGCTCTTTTATAGAATAGATATATCTTTCCTCTTCCAACGAACAGAGAAGGCGACGAAGCGAGGAGACAATTACCTGCGGCTCCCTACCCGAGCTGACACCCGCGTCGGTTGAACGAACTCCACCCATCCAGTGCGTAAGGTTCGCAATTCCCTTTGTTTTCGTTTCAGGGGGTCTTCCATAAGGATTAGTCATTTGTCTGCCTAATATTAGGAAAACGGAGAGAGCTAATCCCGACCAGAATTCTCGAATGGACTGATTAAAATTTCATGAGCACTGATTTGATCTTTGGACGATAAATTTAGAAAGGGATAACAGGAAGATCAAGGTTTATACCTGTGCTCCCGCCTTAATTAGTTCATGTTTCCTTTCTTATATGGCAATACTGGAACCAGTTCCTTTTCCTACCATTTTTTAGCTCCTGGGAAGAGCCCCTAACCCATCTCTCCCATGGTTGCATCAATAGTCATACTCCTCCTCGGCCGATTGACGTTGCATGGATTTTTGTTTCCTCCCCTGCACAAAGGACATCAACATACAAAACATTCACAGCGATTCACAAAGTTTCTGATGATTTCGGTTAATGGTAATCCCCCTCTCTCTGTATATATATATATATATATATATATATACCGTGTGTAACAAAATTATAAGACCACCCAAAATATCACTCATTTTAATATTACACTGCATAAAATGAATAATTTTAAAATTTGAAGCAGATGAAAAAAGTTATATTTTCTCAAATAAATCGCTTAAAGGAAAAAAAAAATTGAATTAATTTCACACAGCAAATGATTTTTTGAAATCTCGGTGTAACATAAATATAAGACCACTTATTTTTTTATTTAAAATCATTTGCGTTTTTAAAACTATTTTATTTTTTCTTTCAAAATCGTAGATAAACTGTAACTTTACATCACAAAAAAGTCCAAACGATAATATTGTAAAAGAAAATAGAATTTAATTTGTTTGTTTTTATGAGGAAATTCACAATGCCGCGTGGAAAAGAATTATCTGAACTAGAAGTTCGAAAAATTTGGTTTTATAAGAGCTCTGGAAAATCGGAACGTGAAATAAGTAAGATACTTAAACGTTCTAAAAATGCTACTCATAACGTTTTAAGTAAAAGAGATTTTTATGGAAAATATAAAAGATCTGGCAGAAAGAGTAAATTATCAGCTCACGATAATAGACGAATTTTCAAGCTTGCAACGAAACAGAACTTGTCTACTCGTAAAATAACACAGCAGACAAGTAAAACTATTTCACATATGACAGTCTGGCGCACTTTAAGATCAAATTCAAATGTTGCTCTTCGGAAATTAAAAAGAAAACCAAGACTGTTGAAGCATCATAAAGAAGGAAGGCTGAAGTGGGCAAAGGAAGTCATGACATGGGATGCTGCTTCGAAAAATATTTTTTCCGACGAAAAAAAAATTAATTTGGATGGTCCGGACGGTAATATTTCCTACTGGCATGATTTACGAACGGAACCTCGGGTTTTCTTCTGTAGACAGATGGGTGGTGACTCTGTGATGGTGTGGGGAGCTTTTGCATATGATGGGAAATGTGATCTGCAGCGAGTTCTTGGAAAAATGGACTCCATTTGTTATCAACAACTGCTTTACCAACACCTTATACCTTTTGGCCCACTTTTAGGAGGATCAAACTGGAAATTTCAGCAAGACAATGAGCCATGACATGCGTCTAAATCAACTAAAAACTGGTTTCAAAAAGAAAAAATCAAGGTCTTAAACTGGCCAAGCCTTAGTCCGGACCTGAATCCCACCGAAAACTTGTGGGGCTATTTTGCTCTTCAAGTGTATGCAAATAACCGTCAGTATGATTCTGTGTATGAATTGGAACTAGCTATCATGAATGAATGGGACAAAATTCCCAAATATTTGCTCGAAAACCTAAATAATTCAATGAAAAATCAAGTATTTGAAGTTATTCAGAAAAATGGTGGATCAACATCATATTAGTTTTATTAAAAAAATTTGTTTTAACTAGTGGTCTTATAATTTTGTTACAGATATTTGGTTGGAAAAATTTGAAATTGTTGATAAAATAATTAGTATATTTAAATATCTCTTAAAAATAATATACATATATTTTATATTTCATTTATTAACATCAACCCAATTTAATTTTAAAAAAAATATACTATTTATAGTAAAAATTACAAAATCCACAGTGGTCTTATAATTTTGTTACACACTGTATATATATATATATATATATATATATATATATATATATATATATATATATACTACTGTAGCCGACCACTCCTCAAAACGGCCACTTTTTATCGGAACCATGACTGGCCACCATAGAGAAGTTTCACTACATATATATATATATATATATATATATATATATATATATATATATATATATATATATATATATATATATATTTATATATATATATATTTATATATATATATATATACAGTAACCACCGCTTTTAGTGATCAGTGGTTATAAGAATCAACTATTTATAAGCAGTGGCGTAGCTAGAACTTTTGCCGCCCTTTGAAATTCAATCAATTGGTGGTTTTTATAAATTAATAAACATAAGTAAATAATTGTTATTGAGACAAACTATAGACGGGGAACTTTTTTACCATTGGATGCCATATTTAAATTAGGCAGTAATAAAGGAGGCCGCTTAAGTTTATATATCTATAAATGCAACTTTTATAAAGACCCTACATTGACTTGACGATGAGGAAAAATATTCGAAATCATATAGTAATTCATAATTCGTAGAAATCGAATAGTAAACTTATGAATTGAACAAGTGGATTTTTACAACTAATACTAAATAAAAATATGCCGCCCCAAAATATGTGCCGCCCGGTGTTGACCGCACCCACCGCACCCCCCTAGCTACGCCACTGTTTATAAGAATCAATATCGCAAAAACAAAAACAAATGTATTATTTCCATGCTAAAATTTTCGCTTTAAAGAATCAATCTACCGGTTTTAAGAATCAGTTTACACTCTTCGCTTTCTTTCATTTTTCCAAAAAGGCCACTTAAACCCTCCAAAGGTACGAAGTTTTTTCTTTATTCTTTTTAAAAGAAAGAGTCATAAAATGGGATGGAATTCAGTCTTAAAATGCATCCTTTTCTTTGTTAGACATAACATAAGAGTTTCCCTTTAAACGCTTTAGCTAAACATTGTCCTATTAGCTTGACCCAGGGGTATCCTACCCGTGCGGATCCGATTTCACTTTTCTCCACTGACAAACAAAGACAGGGGACTCTTTTTTCCCATCTCCCACATCCTGGTTGCGGCTTCCTGAACCCTGAAACACATAAATCTTCGGGGAAGTGTCCACTATCACTTAGGAAAACGTGACATTATTAGATTCAGCATGTTATCAAACCGTGAAACGGAAGCTAGAAGATGAATCTTGGCGTGAGACTATTGGTATTGAAAGAGGTATAAACAGCCTCCTGTAAACTTCATTACGTCAAACTACCACAGAAAATTTTTTCTTGCACCCTTCCTGTAGTGGAAATGTTAAACTTTTAAGCAGGTATGTTGTAACAAATATTGGATTTTTTTCTTCTCTTACTATAATCATGTGTATCTACTTATAGGTATAGAAATTAAGTTGTATTTATAAAATTATAAAAATAATTTTAATAAAAGATAATTAACGTAAAATAAAGAGTATTTTACTGTAAATTATCTAATATATATATATTAGATAAATATATATATATATGTAAATACTCTGTAATATATATATGTAAATACTCTGTAAATTATCTAATATATATATATATATATATATATATATAATACTATATAAAAAGTGGCCGTTTGATATCTGGCCATCGAATAGAGGTGGCCGACTAGAGAGATTTCACTGTATATATATGTATATCGCTCACTCCTTTCAACAACGTCATATCTCAATAAACATGATTTTTCAGGAGAGGGATTTGAAAGTTTAAAAGTACATTGAAATGTATTGTAAATAAATTTTAATTTTGCTCTCTAGCGGCTAAAAATTGAGCGGTATGATATGACGATTTTGCAGGGATATACTACTCTTTCAGGGAATTCTGAAAACAGGCATAACTAAAAATCGCCGATATTTTAGATATGATGTTGTTGAAACGAGTGAGCGATATATATATATATATATATATATATATATATATATATATATATATATATATATATATATATATATATATATATATATATATATATATATATATATATCTTATTAATAAAAGCGAATGTTTGTGTGTGTGTGTGCGGCCCCCAGGCGAATCTGTGAAACTTACAGCCGTGAAATTTGGCACACGGGTAGTGCAGACTCCGGGAAGGTGCACATCGAAGCCCGAATTTTAAATTTTATTCTAGAAAAATTTTTATTTTATGTTTTGTGGGATATTTTATGTTTTTTTAACTTCAGATTACGATATCTCGGCAAAAAATGATCGTAGAATTTTGATCTTTTTACAATCTAAGACTACAGACATTTCCCCTTCAAACAAGACCTCATTTGTTTAAAAATAATTTAAAACAGACTAATATTTTCATCAAAATATTAAACCCACTTTTTCGAGAAATTTACACACTTTTGAGCATCTACGGTCGATGCTCTTCGTGTTTTTATCTTACAAAGAAAATATTTACATCATCTGGAAGATGAAAGCTTTCTCATTCATATAAACCTCATTTCAAGTCTCTATCTTAAAATTTCGATTTTTAATTGAATTTTTAAGAACGATACTTAAACACAAATTTCAAACGTGGTTCTTTAAAAGCGGTAGGGAAGAAACGACTAATTCTCCCCTTGGGCTGTAAACAACGATAACGGAATGTTTCATTTCTCATGGTGGTGGGGGGGGGAGGACTATTTGCAGGAAGTCGAATGAACTCTCCTTAGATTGTCAATCGTATGAGGGTAATGGAATGTTTGAAATCTCATTGGGGGGGGGGGGGGGCTGTTTCCAAGCAGTCATCTGGTGGACGGATGGCTTGAGCGTAGCTAGGCGAAGTCCGAGCCTATATATATAAATGGATGTATGCGTGTATGTGTGTATGTTCCAGCATCCCTCTGGAACGCCTGGAGCAATTTCAACCACACTTGGTTCACATATCATTTACAATCTGGTAAGAAACACTAGAGGGGTAAGACAACCCTAGCACCCATAGGGGGCAAGAAGCACATGTAAAAATAATCGAAAATGACTGATATAAGTGTGGAATCCATAGTTTTCGGGATCGCTGAGATTAATGGTGACACTCCCGTCGTCGTCTATGTGAAAGTTCAGTCCCCCCCATCAGCATTGGGGGGAGGAGGGAGGGGGAAGAAGGAGTGAATATAAGATGTTCAAAATACCAAGAGTAGTGTCGAAACCATAGTTTTCGGGGTCGCTGCGACGAAGTGACATTTCTCATGCCGTTTAAGTGCAAGCTCAGCCCCCCCCCCCCTTAGCACTGGGGGTGAGGGGGAGAGAAGGGGGGAATATAGAATATCTAAAATGACCGAGAGTAGTGTCAAAATCATAGTTTTCTGGTCGCTAAGACGAATAGTGACAATTCTGATGCCGCTTGAGTGCAAGTTCAGCCTCCATTAGCATAGGGGGGAGGGGGAGAGAAGAAGGGGTGAATATAAATCTATATATATATAAATGGATGGATGTAAGTATGTGTGTATGTTCCAGCATCACTCTGCAACGCCTGGAGCAATTTCAACCAAACTTGAGACACATATCACTTACAATCTGGAAAGAAACACTGGGGGGGGGGGAGAAACCCCTACCACCTATAGGAGGGACAGGGTCACATGTAAAAATAATCGAAAACGGCTGATATAAGTGTCCAATCCATAGTTTTCGGGGTTGCTGGGATTAATGGTGACACTCCCGTTGCCGTCTATGTCAAAGTTCAGTTACCACATCAGCAATGGGGGGGGGAGGGGAAGGGGGAAGAAGGAGTCATTATAAAATGTTCGAAATACCGAGAGTAGTGTCAAAATCATAGTTTTCGGGGTTGCTGAGACGAATAGTGACATTTCTGATGCCTTTTAAGTGCAAGTTCAGACCCCCTCCCATTAGCACGGGGGTGAAGGGGGATAGAAGAAGGAGTGAATATAAAATGTCCAAAATGACCGAGAATATTGTCAAAATAATAGTTTTCGGGTCGCTGAGACGAATAGTGACAATTCTGATGCCGCTTAAGTGCACAGCCCCCCCCCCCCATAAGCATAGGGGAGAAAGGGTGGGGAGGGAAGAAGGGTTGAATATAAAATGTCCATAATACCGAGAGTTGTGTCAAAACCATAGTTTTTGGGGTCGCTGAGACGAATAGTGACATTTCTGATGCCGTTTAAGTGCAAGTTCAGCCCCCATTAGCATTGGGGAGAGGGGGGGGAGGGAAGAAGGGGTGAATATGAAATGTCCAAAATGACCGGGAGTAATTTCAAAATCATAGTTTTCGATGTCTCTGAGATGAATAAGGACACTACCGATGCCATTTAAGTGAGAGTGCAGCCCTGCATCAGCATTGTTGGGTGAGGTGGGGGTAAGAAAGTGTGAATATAAAATGGCCAAAATGAGCGTGAATAGTGTCGAATCCATAGTTTTTGGGTTCGCTGCGAAGTTTAGGGTTAGTCCCGGTACCTTTTAAATGCAAGTTTGGCCTCCCAACACTATTGGGGGGGGGAGAAGGGGGAGAAGTAAAATGCTCAAAATTACCGAGAGAAATGTCGAATCCATAGTTTTTGTGTCGCTGAGATGAATAAGACCCTCCCGATGCCGTTTAAGTGCAAGCACAGCCTCCCATCACCATTGGTGGGGGAGAAGGGGTAATAAAAAATCCAAACTGATCGAGATTAGTGTTGAATCCTTAGTTTTCGGAGTCACTGAGAGGAATATAGTAAACAAAAAATGTTGTTTATAATCAAGTTTTGAGTTAAATTAATAATAGAGTGAATTTGTAATTTTTCTTTATCATTTGCATACTGTACTTACTTTGAAATATCTGTAAATTAAATTTCTTAGATTTTACACTACAGGTAGAATCCATTCCTTTTCCTGTGTAATAAAAAAATTGGGATAAATAAATACCCAGGCAACGCCGGGCAAATAGCTAGTATATATATATATATATATACAGTATATGGACAAAAGTATTTGGACACTGCATGTTTTCCGAAAACGTGCTTTATTATTCTATTTAGTAACTGGTAGGCACTCCTTTTACTTGTATTACAGCGGCGACCCATTGAAGCATACTTTCCATAAGTTTTCTGGACAGGAATAACTCGCCATGCCTCTTGCAAGGCATTGAGAAGAGATTGTTTTGAAGATGGGCGTGCGGGACGGTGTCGTACCCGTCGCTCCAGTCCTTCCCACAAGAGATAGTTCGGATTGAGGTAGGTTCTCTGAGAAGGCCAGTCAATCAAATTTGCTCATTTCCAGAAAACGAGTCCAGCACACGTTTTGCAGAATGACATGGAGCACGATCCTGTTCGAAGAAACAACCATCATCCCCGTAGTTTTGCCATAGTGTAGGCAGGGCCGAATTAACCAGAACGTCGAGGTACACGTCAGTGTTCATGGTACCAGGTACAGAAAGCAATGGGCCAAGTCCTAACCAGGAAAAACAGTCCCACACTAAGATGGACTCTCCTCCGAACTTCACTGTTGTAACAACACAGTTTGAATGAAACTGTCACTTCACCCAAATACGTGCATCAGACTGGAAGAGTGAATACTGAGATTCATCGTTCCAAAGAACAGTTTTCCATTCTTCAATGGTCCAGGAACGACGGGTGACACACCAGGCCAAACGACGAATCTCATTAACAAATGTAATCAACTGCTTGTATGCAGCTATTTGGCCACGATAACCGATAATTTGCAGCTTTCTGCGGATAGTTTTATCATTAACGGAGCTCCCAGATGCATTTCCAACCTTTGTAGCGATCACAGGGGCAGGAGAAGTGCGTGACTTCTTGACATAGCATAAAGCATCTTTTGTCACGTTCTGCCAGTTTATGCGGTCGTTCGGGACTCTTTTGTTTTGTTTTGTTTTGTTTGTGTGTGTTGTTGTTGCTCCATCTTGCTTCCATCGTTTGGTAACATATGCTACACTCGATTTTAGGATATACAGTTTGGATGCAATAGCTCGCACAGAAAGATGACGCAAATGTCATCCTATGATGAGTCCGCGTTGGAACACGGTAAGTTGAGGTACACGAGGCATAGCTCCATTAGAGTGGATTACTAGTTAATGGAAAATAAGCTGCTTTTTATTTTAAACCATTCCCTTCCCAGCATACCGTTCGACGAATCCACTCTAGTGTCTAATATATGCATATTTGCCGATTATCTGCAATGTCCAGATACTTTTGTCCATTTAGTGTATATATATATATATATATATATATATATATATATATATATATATATATATATATATATATATATATATATATATATATATATATTTATTTATTGGAGTTCTTTGATGTTTTAAATACATAAATTCGCATGGGGTAACCCGATTTTCATTGAAATCAAATGTCTTTTTAATTTCACTAAAATATTGGCAAATAATTCTGATTTTAAGTAATTTTTTATGTTAAAAGCACTCTGCGAGTGCTTCATCTTTGAAAATAGTTGTTTACAAATGTAATTAGTGACAAAAAGCGATGACTTGAAATAGGGCATGATTGTGAAGAGAGGAATATTTTTATCAGGAGAGATAAATCTTATAAAGTTTACGATCTTGAGAGCCGCATTGTTAACTGTCAAGGGCTGCGGGTTGGACACGCTTGGTGTAGCGCATATAACACCAGAAAGCACAAATTATCAGGGAATGGATCTGTGTATCATAAAACATTAAATATTCGGAGGTTTCAGATGAGTAACATACTGTTATCTAAAATCGATTTAATTAAAATAATAGATGTACACCAGTTTTCTGAACAAAACATTTTGTATTCCTTTACTAACGAACGACGTTGACTTTCTCGATAAGTTCTATTTTATGTGCAACCTTTTTCTTTCGTGATACACGTTCAATACACTCAAGAGTTCAGCCAACCATTCAAGAAAACTATTCATTTATAAAATTTTTTTGTCTTTGATCAGAGCAACTTAATGAGTAATAATGGGTAATGTAAATTAGGCAGCTTAAAATGAGCGCTCGCGTCTCTCAAAGTTGTCGAAAATGTTTTACTATTTCCTCTATTTGAAGATTTATTTTAAGCATTCTGAATTGCAAATTAAAGGTCTCTGAATTTGAGAAGTTCTTTATGTTATCCGATCTAATAGATTTTAAAAGGTATTGTTCTTGTATTATTGAGGACCACTGGCGGAAGGAGCATTTGAAGGCCTCTAAGCACAATCGAGTTTTGAGGCCCCCTTGTTATTAATAAATACTTATGACTCAAAATAATTTCTCACGCCGAAAAGGAAATCATATTGGTCAGTTATTAAGTAGTTAAAACTTGTACTACGCCTTTTTGTCGTTCGACGAACAACAAATTGTCCAGATGAAGATGGTATCTTTGCTCGAAGTTCTTAGAATGTTTCTCTTTTTGAAACTGCTAACTTTCGGAGACCCCCAAGCACGGCTTCTTGCGCCTATCAGATGATCCGCCCCTCTTGAGGACCTAGCGGAGGAATATATCAATATATCATATCCTAGCGGACCTAATATATCAATTTTAATATTTTCACTTTTGAGAAAAAATTGGCAACCTTAAATATTATCTTGCTTTTAAGTAGAACTCACGTTTTAGATTATTTGATCCGTGCGCTGTTTCAAGAAGGGAGGATGAGTAGGACCGGTATATGCCGAGAGGAAACGGTCTTCTCGGTACTTTGAGCCAGATGGCCCTCTATTGGTCCAATCCTATGGGCGCATCGTGGTAGGATAATACCTGCTCTAGTCTTCGAAATTACATTTCAACATATACGCAACTCTATGCAGCCAATTTTAAAGTGCAGAAATTCTTCTGAATTGTAAAAACGCAAGTAGTATTTGTTTATTTATGAAGACTGTACTAACGTTGTTCACTTTGTAAGGGATTGGGGATTGTAGAGGTTACTAATGTTAAAGCCGATGTTTAATTTTTTCTTCTTAGCATTATCTCTCGAATCAGTTCCTGAATGATTTAGAGGGGGAATTGAAACTAAATCTTCACCATAATTGAATTGTTTATGCCTATTTTCTATCTTATCTGATCGTTTAAAAGATAACGCGTTGAAGTGAAGAGAGAACGCGCTTCACCGTTGATTACGTGAGGGTGTGGCAGATGTGGTCGTGATATCCAGAGTTTTGAGAATGCTTGGAAGCGAAATACAAGTTCACAGACGAGTTATTTGTGCTTGAATTCCTTCGAAATTCGCATTTAGAATTACAGTATCCAAGTTTAAAGTTCCCCCACACAACCATGGATTGTTTTGACTGTTTCGAAGAGGTCCATGCCCCTTTTACGCTACAATAAACCGTTTAATATTTGTTAATTGATGTTATAATTTTCTGCCTAAATATGGAAATTGAACTTTACAACTTGCATGTTAATTTTTTTCTAAAGAAAATAAAACTAATACTTTTACACAGTCCCAGTGGATTAAACAGAGGATTTTATAACTAATTTACTTTTCGGAGATAATGTCACTATGATGTTTATTAACGAAAGTAGGCTTACACATGTACATTTTTACATTAAAACGTGCTCAAATGCATTTGGTTCATTAGCTTGCATAAATCTTTTAAGCCTACATCTTGATCACTTTCCACATTACCTTAAGGATATAAAGTGCATAATAAACTTTATATCCTTATCAACGCATTCACACTAAGTTGCAAGAGCATAATAAACTTAGAGTGAATGTTTGATAGGAGTATGAGACACGCGCCCCGAAGCAGGTATTCTACCAGCTGAACTATCCCGTCGATGGGAAATTTTTGTATGATATTACACATAGTAAATTATATATATATATATATATATATATATATATATATATATATATATATATATATATATATATATATACATATATATATACATATATATATATACATATAGTATATATATATATATATATATATATATATATATATAAATGTATGTATGTATGTGTGTATGTTCCAGCATCACTCTGGAACGCCTGGAGCAATTTCAACTAA
Source organism: Dolomedes plantarius (assembly GCA_907164885.2). Classification (NCBI taxonomy): domain Eukaryota; kingdom Metazoa; phylum Arthropoda; class Arachnida; order Araneae; family Dolomedidae; genus Dolomedes; species Dolomedes plantarius. The sequence continues at coordinate 61,138,378 of OU015495.1, read as the reverse complement.
ACTTGGTACACATATCACTTACAATCTGGAAAGAAACACTGGGGGGGGGGGGGAAGACACCCCTAGCACCCATGGGGGGCACATGTAAAAATAATCAAAAATCACTTATATTAGTGTCGAATCCATAGTTTTCGGGGTCTCTGAGATTAATGGTGACATTCCCGATGCAGTCTATGTGCAAGTTCAGCCCCCCATCAGCATTGGGGGAGGAGGGGGGAGGGGGAAGAAGGATTTATAATAAAATGTCCAAAATACTGAGAGTAGTGACGAAACCATAGTTTTCGGGGTCGCTGAGACGAATAGTGACATTTCTGATGCCGTTTAAGTGCAAGTTCATCCCCCCCCCCATTAGCAGAGGGGGGAGGAGGGAGGAAAGAAGGGGTGAATATAAAATGTCCATAATACCGAGAATATTCTCAAAATCATAGTTTTCGGGGTTTCTGAGACGAATAGTGACATTTCTGATGCCGTTTAAGTGCAAGTTCACCGCACTTCCCTCCCCCCTCTGCTAATGGGGGGAGTGGGGGAGGGAAGAAGGGGTGAATATAAAATGTCCATAATACCGAGAAGAGTCAAAACCATAGTTTTCGGTGTCGCTGAGACGAATAGTGACATTTTTGATGCCGTTTAAGTGCAAGTTCAGCCCCCCCCATTAGCATTGAGAGGGAAGGGAGGGGAGGGAAGAAGAGGTAAATATAAAATGCCCATAATACCGAGAGTAGTGTTAAAACCGAATTTTCGGGGTCGCTGAGACGAATAGTGATATTTCTGATGCCGTTTAAGTGCAAGTTCAGCCCCTCCATTAGCATAGGGAGGAAGGGGGGGGGGGAAGAAGAGGTGAATATAAAATGTCCATAATAACAAGAGTAGTGTCGAATCCATAATTTTCGATGTCGCTGAGATGAACAGGAACACTACCGATGCCATTTAAGTGAGAGTGCCATTTAAGTGTGAATATAAAATGTCCAAAATGAGCGTGCATAGTGTCGAATCCATAGTTTTCGGGTTCGCTGCGACGAATAGGGTTAGTCTCTATGCCGTTTAAGTGCAAGTACAGCCTCCCATCACCATTGGTGGGGAAGAGGAGGGGGGAGAAGGGGTAAGAAAAGTCCAAATGACTGAGATTAGTGTCGAATCCATAATTTTCGGAGTCACTGAGAAGAATATAGGAAACTAAAAATGTTGTTTATAATGAAGTTTTGAGTTAAATTAATAATAGAGTGAATTTGTAATTTTTTTTATCATTTGCATACTGTACTTTCTTTGAAATATCTGTAAATTAAATTTCTTAGATTTTACACTATAGGTAGAATCTATTCCTTTTCCTGTGTAATAAAAAAATTGGGATAAATAAATACCCGGGCAACGCCGGGCAAATAGCTAGTATATATATATATATATATATATATATATATGTAGGAAGGAGTTAGTACTCCTTCCTTTAGAAGTGAATCATTAGACTTAATTATTTTGAACATTTAATTAAACTAGACGATGTTTACAAGACAGGACTAACACTTAGTATGAAATTAAAAATAAACACAGAAGCATCAAAAGAGCTAAACATCGGGAGCTTGCAGAACAACACATCCGCTTAAAGTCCTTCGTGCCGCAGTAGTAGGAGTGGAAGTTGTAGTAATAGTTCAGTTGTGTTGCCAAACTCACTCTCACACGGCCGTTCTGACTTTCCAGACGTCCGCGGCTGGGTTGTCAACAATAATTCTGAAAAGATAAAAAAAAAAAAGAGCAGAAAAAGGAAAAATATTTCAAAAAATCAAGCAGTGTTCAACACAGTGGTATTGGTGTTCAGTTTCTGCACCACTGTTTCATTTTGTCCGCTGCAGTTGATGTTATGGTTGGACCATCGTGATGTCCTAACTTTCGAACTTCGTAACGATCGTTGGGGTTGATGTTCGTGATCTCATATGGTCCGAAGAACTTTGGTCGGAGCTTTAATCCGGTTCCAAATTGAGTTCGTTGTATTGCCACTTTGTCACCGATCTTGTATTTACAAGCCGGTTTACGCCGTTTGTTATATTGTCGTATGTTTTCTTCCTGTAAACGGAGGATATTTCGTTTAGCTTCGATACGTAACGCTTCTTTGTCATCAAGAATTCTTTGGTGGTGTTCCTCGTCAAGAAGATTTTTAATCTGTAGATCCTCTTGTTGTTTCATTTTAACACCAATTAAAAGTTGAAAAGGTGTGAATTTTGTACTGCGTGTGGTGGTACTATTTAAGATACGTTGCAATCTTGGGACATATTTAAACCATTTGTCAGGTTCATCTAGAGCTAACTTAGTTAAAACGGGAATAATTGTGCCATGAACACGCTCAACCTGACCGTTGCCACGTGGCACACCTGTTGCTATTGAAATGTGTTCAATTGACTGTTCCTGGCAGTAACTTTGAAATTCTGAAGATGTGAATGCGCTACCTTTGTCAGTAATGATTTTTGAAGGGTTGCCAAATGTAGTTTGTTGCAAGGATAATTTGTCTAAGGCATCTTTCGTAGAGGTGGACTTCACGGGATAGATCCATACAAATTTGGAAAAGGCATCAACTACTGTAAAAAGATACTTATAACATTTTTTTGTCGATGGTAAAGGTCCTAAAAAGTCGCAATGGTAACATTCAAGGGGTGCATCACCTTTTGGAATGGGGTGAAGGTATCCTTCTTGTTTTCCAGATTTTCGCGAGGACAAAATGCAAGGAATACAGTTCGAACTAATTTCTTGAACTAATTTCTTAAGTTGAGGAATGAAAAATTCACGAGAAACAATTAATTCGGTTTTTTGTGAAGCAAAATGACCTTGTGAATGGGCGTTTAGCACTATTTCTTTCTGCATCATTTGTGGTACTACTAAAAGTTCGGCATCCTGATGAAGTTTATAAAGAATTCCGTTTTTAACAAAAAATTCATCAGAAGGTGTAGATTCAAGCATAGATTTAATTTGAGATATAAATTCATCCTGGTCTTGGGCATTTTTCACCTTTTGAGTGATATCATTTGAGGTAATTACAAGAATGGGGTTACGACTTAAAGCATCAACATGTTTCATCTGTCTACCGGGTCGATGACAAACTTCATAATCAAAGTCTTCTAACATCAATGCCCATCGAGCAATTTTAGCTGGTAGGTCTTTTTTGTGCATCGTTTTTTGGAAAGCATCACAATCGGTGATAATTTTAAATTTTGTTCCCAACAAGTAGTTTCGAAATTTTTTTAGCGCTTCAATAACGGCAAGAACTTCCAGTTCATAACTATGATATTTTTCTTGTTGAACTGTAGTTTTACGGCTAAAATAATGAATAGGATGAAACTGTCCATCATCGGATTGTTGCAAGAGCACAGCGCCAAAACCTAAGGAGCTGGCATCAGTGTGGAGTTCTAATGGGTATCCCTGTTGAAAAACACGAAGAACTGGGTTTTGTGAAAGAATGTTTTTAAGTTGTTGAAAAGCTGCTATTTGTTCAGAGTCAAAATTAAATTCTACATTATCCCGAAGGAGGTCACTTAATGGTCTAGCAATCAGCGCATAATTTGGAATGAACTTTCTGAAATAACTTGTTAATCCAAGAAAACTTTGAACTTGTTTAGGGGGTTTGGGAGCTTCAATAACTTGAAATTTTGGTTCAACCTTTTCACTTTTGACGGATTCATTCTCAAGGGCATCATCATCGGCATCAAATATTTTTGGTTCAAGAGTTGCTTTGATAGTTCCAATATCAAAAGCATTATCATCATCGTTATCATGAAGCAAATCTAAATCACTGGCATCAGCATCATCTAAATATTTTCCATCATCATTATCATGAAACAAATCTAAATCATTGGCATCATCATCATCATCATCATCACGTTCAAAATCAATTGGATTATCCATTTTCTCTACCCTAGAAATCTTATCTTGAGTAGATGTTAGAGGTTTTTCAGACATGCATATTTGGCCCTGATCTTGAATTTGTTTTTCTACAATTTTCTGTTCCGCAAAAGGGAGTCGTCGAGAACGTTGATTTACGGGGATTTCATCTTGTAATAAAATAGTCCTTTTAATTTCAGTGTCTTGAACTTTATGGGGTTTGTAGGAAGTAACGATATTTTGAACTTCCTCACGAATTTCAGAATTCAAAATGTGTGAAAGATCAAATGGGAAAGCTTCGTCATCAGGAATATTAGCAATATTAACGAAGATGTTATTATCAAGAGTAAAACGAATACCGTCTTCATCAAATGTAAATTGGGTTTGCTGCAAAAAGTCGATTCCGATAATCACATCAAAAGGAATCAAGTCATCCTCTAGAACATGTATTTTAGCAGGTAAAGTAATGGTTTGAATTTCGATGGAATCCTGAAAGAATCCGATGCTGTGAACTTGGTTTTTGCCAATTCCTGAAAAGGGAATGTTGGTGGGCTGCAATGGTGGCGAACCAATTCTTCGATAGGTTTTCTCATTGATGAGGGTTGCCTGTGACCCAGTGTCACAGAGTGCTGTCAATTGAATTCCTGCAAGTTGAATGTCAACATGCATGGGATTTTTCGATGAAGTTTCAGGAGAAAGTGCATTTACAGTTTTATCAGAAATAGGTTTTTGAGAATCAGGTTTTGGTTTAGAATTTCGATAACTTTTAGGGCAATTAGCATGAACATGACCAAAACTTTTACATCCGTAGCATTGTTTACCATGTGACTTATTCAAACATTGGTTGCTTTTGTGACCTCTCAAGCCACAGGAAAAACATACTGGCTGTGTATTTGGGCTACGTGTATTATCGACTTTCACATTGAGGTAGGAAGCATCAATTTTTTTCTGATTATTTTGTCTGAAATTTTGTGATCTGTTAAAGATTTGTTCATAAATTTTCAACTTTTCCTTAAATTCAGGGACGGATTTACAACCGTAAAGAATAACTTTATTGTTTGTTGAATCAGGAATTCCGTTTATGACATACTCAAACAGAGAGGAGTCATCGAGAGAACCTTTGTGTGCCAAATCTCTCATAGCTAAGAAATATTCTTGTAGGGTTTCAAACGGTTTCATACGTCGAGATTCCATTAATTTATGTAACTGAATACCGTTAATTTTGTCCGAAAATTCGTCTAATAAATGGTGCTTCAATTGTTCCCAATTTGTAATTCCACGAATAGACCTAATTAAAGTTTGAGCGGGACCAGTTAAACATTTTCTAACAAAAGTAATTTGGTGAATTGGATTGTTTATCTGATATAAACAAAAAAGTTCTTCAACGTCAGATATAAAATTCTCAACACTGTAATTATCACGAGACGAGAAAGGTTTTATTAAATCAACAACGTCTTTCAGACTAAACAACTGGAAAGAGAGATTCGCAGTTTCAACTGAAGGCAATGAATTTTGATCTGATTCACCAACGGAAATGTGTGTATTTTGCTTATTCGAAGATTCTTTTGCGTCAATGGTGGGGGAAAAGGGAGATCTATTTTCCTCTATAACGCTGTTAGTTTGGGATGAACGTGCACCCGGAAGTGAGTCATCATTCACTTCGCATTCCGAAAGATCAGAAAATTCTGCTTTTAATAACGATAAATCACTAAGACTCATAAGAATGGTATTGGCACATTTGTCTGGGTCAGTTGAAAATTCTAAATGAAGTAGATTACAAATAGAAATCAAGTCTTTAAGTGAAAACTCTTTAAGTACTTTCTGTTTCGTTGCTTCTAACACGAATGGCTGTTTAAAACCTGTAAATTTACGTAATCTGGTACGATTTTGTCTGTCGCCGTCTGTACCAAAAATTAAACGATGTAGAACCTTTATTTGATTCGTACCACCAAATTTTAATGATTTTGCAATATTGGGGTAATCGTTGAGAGTAGCCATAACTATATACTAGGTTCAAACAATTATAGTACACAAATATACAAATATTCAAAACCAAAATCACTAATTATAATACGTAGTTACTCAAATTCAAAAGTAGAAAATAATATTTCAAATCGAAATTTTTTCAAATACCAATTCAATAATAAAATATTGATTCTCAAAATATGCATCAAAATAAGTAATCTTTAAAACAGGTTTTGTTCAAGAAAACAAAATTATGAACTAAAATAAGCATCAAATATCAAATAATAAGTTCTTCAAAATAATTTCTCTGGTTGAAGAAAACAGATGACGTAAATTTAGATATGTATCAAGTTAGATATTACTTCAGCAAAATATTCATCAAATTAATCTTCAAAATAAATCAAATTCTGGTTTTGGTTCTCATCATCCCATCAGAGTATCATCAGAGTCCGTGGCACATCACTTTGGCTTTCGCTTTCGATATCCAAATCCAAAATGACAGACAACAGTAATCCAGTCGAAATCAAGTCGAAATCAAGTCGAAATCAAGTCGTATCATCGAAAGAAAATAAAGTTTTTTTTTTAAGTTCAGCATGCTAGGGGTATTTTTCGAGTCCGAGGGCCGAGCACCCATGTAGGAAGGAGTTAGTACTCCTTCCTTTAGAAGTGAATCATTAGACTTAATTATTTTGAACATTTAATTAAACTAGACGATGTTTACAAGACAGGACTAACACTTAGTATGAAATTAAAAAATAAACACAGAAGCATCAAAAGAGCTAAACATCGGGAGCTTGCAGAACAACACATCCGCTTAAACTCCTTCGTGCCGCAGTAGTAGGAGTGGAAGTTGTAGTAATAGTTCAGTTGTGTTGCCAAACTCACTCTCACATATATATATATATATATATATATATATATATATATATATATATATATATATATATATACATATATATATATATATATATATATATATATATATATATATATATATATATATATATATATATATACATATATATATATATATATATATATATATATATATATATATATATATATATATATATATATACATATATATATATATATATATATACTAGCTATATATATAACCTTATATATATACTAGCTATTTACCCGGGCAACGCCGGGTAAATAGCTAGTATATATATAAGGTTCTACAGGCCTTTTGGGTAAATTTGGTGACTTGCGGTTCCTAAGTCCTGCCTTGAGTGTAAGAGCAGCCACATCTACAATAGAAATAAATTAGTAACCAGTCTTAAGCTAATGACTATAGTTCTTCAGGCCGGGGAGAATTAGGGAGTTATTGTCTCTATGAACAATTCACAAAAGGCCTAAAGAGATATTCGCTCCCAATGCTCCCCGAATTAAATAATAATAATTATTATTAGTTCGAAAATAGTTCCAATTAAAGCTTTTAATGAGGATTTTAGAAAGCTATGCGTTTTTGGTTTAGCATCCCTCACACTTTTCATGAAAATAGCACTACATGAAACGTTTGTGCAAGAAAGTTATACTGGCAGTAACTGAAACTACAAGAACAATCAAACGTATGTATGTTTGTGCGTGATGGTGTACTGGAAATTTTTAGAAATTATTTTTCTGTAAGTCTAAAATTCCTACAGTACCGTATTCTGAAAAAAAAAAAGAAATGTGGTAATAGCGGACATCTTTTTCTGGACAAAAGAATGTTCTCTTCCCCCACACAAAATGAATTTTAAAAAAAGCTACAATTAGAAAAAATGTGGAAATTTCGAAAACTTTATTTATACTTTTACTCTGTGGGGCAGAATAAATATCCCCTAACATCCATCTCAGTTCAACTCTCAGGTCATCGCTTTACTCGAAACAGTTTGAAATATTGATAAATAAGACAAAAGTAAGCGTATTAAGAGCGCTCTAAATATTTTAATGGGAAGATCACGACGAACTGAAGTTTGCAAATACGGCAATGTTTACGGAAATATTGTAAGCCTGTGAAAGCCGCGCTAACGGATGGTGAATCGGCAAAGGAAATTCGTCCGTTATGTCCGACAAGGTCTGCAATATCTCTAAAAAAAGAAATCTAGGATCATTTACTGGAGGAGGAAAAAAAAATAAAAGCATACAGTAATGAAAAAGGGAAGTAGAAAAGCCATTAAATGTTCCTCGGTGGGTTGGGCGAATTTTTTTCATTTCATCTTAGCCAGGCGGAATCATTTCCTTTAAAGTTAACAAAGAAATTTAATAGAGCATAGCGGGTTTTATAACCCCGTATCACTCGAGGAAGGTTATACCGAGGGGGATAGCAAATTGAATAATGGATTGAGTTTCAAAGCTGGCTGCGACTAAGGGTGCTTTCAAATCGGAGACATCAGTCAATGTTGATCTCTCCTGCGATACGAGGGAATAATTCAAAACTTAGAGAAGGAACTGCGAGAGTTTGACGGAGCAGAAATCAACCGGTGGATTCTGAGAATGTCCTGAAAGTGAAGCACCAAATTTTAAGATCTTGTGAATCTCTATGCATTTCAGATAAAATTTAACGAGTTAGCAGGCACCTGGGGATGTTACCCATCTGCGGGAAATCAACAAAGATCGTAATTTATCAACACCAGACTAAACAATCGAATGGGTTGAGAGGTCTAAATCTAAAACGGTAATTCCATTATGGCGATATTTTGTTGAACTGACAAACCTCATAATGTTTATTTATTCATTTATTTTGTTTGAAACACGGTAAAGACAAAAGGGAGGTATAATATCAGAAGTTACATTGGTATTCCCAATGGAATTACCAAAATTACGTTATGATCCGAAGACATCCGAAGCGTTTTTTTGATTTATTTTTTTCCAAAGAAATGTGGGCATATATCGTTCATCATGCTAAGCTATTTCAGTAAAAAAAAAAACCCTCTTCTAACGTATACAAATTTTAATACGGGTTCTCATTATCATAATTTCAGTAAAGCGTTAGTAAGGATATCTGACTGCTTAGCCATCAACATCTTGACAACTCTTCGGGAGTTTTAGTTTGAAAAGCGATGCGAAAAAGATCTGTATAGATATTACTGCATTTTGATCACTTATTAGCATAGAAAAGTGTTCATATCCTAGTTCTCATAATTATTTGATGTCATGTTAGCAAGAATATGGGCCTTAAATGTATTTACAATAATTACTTCTAGTACTTAAGAATTTAAAAATAAAATTTGCAGTTTTTATTCTGAAGATGGGAGGACGCTGAATTTGTCGAGGTCTTGGATACAAGATACGCAACTGGATCAAATCCACCTATTTCGGTTTGTAAATACACTTCTTTTTAAATTAAAGCTCAGTGAAACCAGTAAAAACGATGTAATAAATTTTCCAACATATGGAGTCTTATGCGTCCAGTTTGTACATACTCTGTATATAAGCTGTGTTATGTAGGCCCAAATTTGGCGAATTTCGAAATACAAAACATTTTGTACATTCAGAGAAGTATACGAATGTGTTGTATATCTTTACAATCTCAAACTTTGTAATGTGCTTAAAAATATTATACTACATGCGGTGAAAAGTCCTGGGACTCGCCAGTAGATGGCATCCGAAACGAAATATCCATATGATGTTCTGTTAGTACTAACCTTCAAAAGATTGCTATCAAAGTTTCATGCCTTGTCGACCATTTATTTATGAGTTGCGGTGGTGTAAGTGACGCTACTTTTGATTTTGCGTAAACAGTGGATCAAAAAGAAATTTGTGTCTTAATTATACATTGCTTTTTGATGAAAAAAATACCATCCAAACCCAAGAATGGCTCGAAAAGCATTACAGAACATCTTCGCTGTCGAAAACAACTATTTGTCGATGGTTTAGCGAGTTTAAAAGTGGTCGTACGAACACCGATGATGCCGCATGTTTTGGACGTCCAATTGAGACAACAACTCCAGAGAACATCAAAAAGTCCATCTTATTGTTTTGGATGACCGAAAAATGAAAGTAAGGGAGATAGCTGACATCGTAAAGATATCAACAGAACGGGTGAGACATATTTTGCAGGAGAAGTGAAATATAAAAATGCTTTGTGCGAGATGGCTGCCGCGTTTTCTAACAATCGACCAAAAACAGCAACGTGTCGATAATTCAGAGCCCGCTTTCGAGCTATTAAAGCGTAATCAAAACGAGTTTTCTGTTGATTCGTAATAGTGGATGAAACGTGATCCATTACTACACACCAGAGTCAAAAAAACAGTCTTCAGAGTGGATGAAAGCTGGCGAAAGCCGCCCAAAGCGACCAAAGACGCAACAATCGGCTGGAAAGGTCTTGGCCAGTATTTTTGGGGATGCACGTGGTACAATATTCATCGACTATCTTGAGAAAGGAAAAACAATCACAGGAGAGTATTATGCAGCATTATTGGACCGCTTGAAGGACGAAATCAAGAAAAAAAAGTGCTGTTTCACCAAGACAATGCACCGGTTCACACTTCAATGAAAGCGATCGTAAAATTGAATGAATTAAAATACGAATTGCTTCCCCATCCCGTATTCTCCAGATACTATTATTTGTTTCCCAATTTGAAGAGACAGTTCCAGGGGAGAGATTTTCATAAAATGAGGATGTCAAATGCAAAAATGATGCCCATTTTGAAGTCCTTTACAAATCGTACTATATGAAAGGTATTTAAATGTTAGGGGGCCGTCGGAATAAGTGTATCGCTCTTGAAGGAAACTATGTTGAAGAATAAAATCGATTTAAAAAAAAAAAAAGTTTTTTTTCACTGCTTGTCACGTGACTTTTCACCCCATGTAGTAATTGAAACTCTGAAGTTGTTTTTAAACTTACATTTTATAATATTGTTCACAGAAATATTTTTCAATACTTTTCCGCAGTTTTAAAAATACAAGACAGAGCTAGAAATTTTATTTAATTGATCATTTGCTAATGAACTCTATAAATTTGACTTGTGAAAAGGAAATCTTAATTCTTTTATGGTTTAAGTTTTATGAAAACGATTAGTTTTCATCTAAGGGGAATAGTTTCCTAGTGTTTTTTCTGGGGTGGCTGGAGAAAAGGGTTTTTTCTTGCAAAACATTTATGAATGTCTAATCATACCTTCATAAATGCTGTACGATAAAGTAAAAGCAATTCACACTTTTAATAATTAAGATAATATAATTGAACAGTTTCGTAAAAAAAAAAAAAAACAATAAAAATTTTGTTCTAAATTAGAAATTTTATTTCGCAAAGTCGTAATTCTAATTTTTAAATGAAGCCCAAAAATCTGGGCCTATTTTTGACTTTATTCTCAAACTCGGAAAATTTATTTTTTAGTTTTCTAAGTTCTACAACCACTCCAGGTAAAATCATCATATTTATATCTTCTTTCTCTAAATCCTCATCACCGCTCACTGGATCCGACTGATGACTTACGGAAATGGGGTTCACTAAAAATTATGCAATACGAAAAATCCCCTAAGATTATTTGTGAACCGATTAGTAAATAGTATTAGTTAACTTAAAGCTATTTAAATTAGCACATAATTAAATCTACTTACCGTAATCCTTTTGAAATTGATTTTCCCAAGGCTACTTGCAACTACTCTTCATGACGTATAATACCCTTACGTCTATAGCAAGTTTTGAAACACTTGCTGGAATTTAATAATCATGCTTAGTTTCAGAGTTCAGTCGTCATTGATTTCAATAGTAGGGATTAGCCACTTGATAAGGGAAAATGCAATAACTAAAATATTTAATAACTTTTACTTATTTGAGTTCCTGTCACGTCAATTTTGTCTATGATATTGCGTCACTAATAATAATATATTTTGTAATATCTGTTACTATCGCAGCATTATCAAGTTTAGTAACCTGAAAACGTTATGCACGCCGTCGGTATAGCAGCTTGAATGTGATGTTCGGGAGTAAGAAAATCACTTTTTTATTCGAGAGTTCTTCAGTCATTATTCTATGGCATACAGCATTATCAAGTAAGAATAAAAAATTTGTTTTTTTATTTTGCATTTTCAAATCAAAACTAGAAATCCACTGTTAGTATATTGAAGAGATCATCAAGACTTTTTTGCTTGATTCTCATTGGATCCCCATCTTTGTCGTATCCCAGTTTTTAAGCAACATGGACTTTTAGGTTTTCCTATAATAAGAAGTTGCCCCATGTCACCAGTTACACTGCTGATAAACACGATCGCCCTCTTTTGATAACTTGCCACCACTGCATCTCTCTTTTTCAAAAGCTTATGACTTCTTGGGGAGCAACCTTAAATAAAGTCCGCTCTCATCCATATTAGAAAGTCTTTCAGATTGTAGTCTTTTACAAAAACTGCGCATTTTCGCTAATATAGGGTGATTCCCTCGAAAAATGCCCTGAATATTCGGCAGTAATTCTTGCTAGGATGAAGCAATCTGAACAAAACAACGTACAGTATGCTCCTCAGTAGATGGAACATTACATTACATGGTTTTCGAATGAGGCGTGGTTCCATTTGTCGGGTTATGTTAACTCGCAAAACACCCGTATATAGGTCGCTGAAAATCCTTTACTACTCACTTAAGCACCGAACCATGATCAAAAATTTTGTGTGTGTTGCTAGACGCCTCGGCTGCGTATCATAGGCCACATTTTCTTTGACACCACTGTGAGCATCCAAGTGTACCTGGACATTTTTATATCCGTACGTGAATCAACTGGATGATCGTGAGTTAACGGAAGGTTATAACAGTAGTCCATCTCCGGTGAGAAGAGACCTGGTACCGGTTTTGAGGTTGCCTCCTCGAGGAGGTCATTTTCGACAAGTCCAGGGTTGGATTTATGCAAGGCATTTTATACATGTCCTATTTTTTAACGAATTTCGTTTTTATTTGGGATATAAGTGGACATTCAGGAATTATAGAATTTTCATGGGTTTCAGAAACATGAAGATGGAAGAATATGTTTTAATGCTTCCATTTCTTCAATTTACATCCGCATGTTTTGCACACTTCGTTTGGTCGTTATTCTGAATAATTTTTACATCTGTTAAGGCAATTTTCTCTTAGATATACTTTTAATTTTCCTGATCCAATAGGTCCAATCGACTTACGGCCGGCCCCGAACTTTAAAGTATTATGATGAATACACTAATGGTCACTTCTAATGAAAAATCACATGCAATTAATTTTTTCAACACATTATAAAATTTTCCCATTTTCCGCAATTTGAAGAGGGAAAAATCTCGTCAAACTCTAATTTCACCCTCTGTGAAATATCTTCTCATAACTTGGTTTTTGTTAGCCATATTTTTGGCCAGTTTAAAAGTTAAATAAAAACGTGAACGATGTTTTGCTTAGTTGCAAATTTATAACTTGGAAAATAGACTTAAGAAATAAGCATTTAAACGTTTCAGATTATATAGCAAATCATGGCAGTGAATATTCCAATAGGTAAAGCGTTCAAAATTTCCTTTCAATCGTTAACTGCAGATGTGTATTCCTTCCCATCTGTCTCTTGTAAACGATGCCTATTCTTAGTGTAAACTAATTACCCATCGGCAGAACGAAACACCTGATCGAGTCTTCCTTGGGGCAAATGCCGATATAGGGCAAAAGTGGGGATGTTTGGTGGCAATCTCCTCCTCACCACATCCTGGGGAAGGATATGAGATCCCGTTGACCTTCGCTTTTGTCACTTTCCACCCCTCATGAAAAAAGAACACTTTCCGGGTGATCACTTTCTCAGGGATCTTCTCTGTGGAGGAAACCTATACCAGGTGCCGAAAAAACGATAAATTCGTACGGAGGTTTTGGTAACGTCATCACTTTCACGTGTAACTTGAAACCTGCTCCCCCGTGTTCGTTTTTTGGATGCATTTGGCAGAGCATAGTTGCCTAGGACTATAAAAACATTAGGAAAGACTTCCATGAAATCTTCAACGGTATGACGTCATACGGCGAGATCGTTGGTTTCCCGGCCGTGGCGGATACCGTATCGCCTGGATCGTATCGTTCTGGGGATTTTAAAAATCTTGGAAATTCGAGGATCCTTGTGGTTCTGGGACACCCGACGAGCGAGTAGCACGTGGGATCGTCCCGAAAGCTCCTTGTTTTTTCGATCGGTAGCGGTAAAATGGGCAATTTCGTTAATCTGACTTCACCGCCCTCACGATTAATTCGGAATAGGCACTAACGCTATATTTTCGTTACCCTGGGAAGAGGTCTTTTGGAGTAATTAACCTTTAGCATGAATTAGAGGCGTCTCTAGAGCTACTTTTTTATCAATAATGTGCCGAAAAAAAGATAAACTTGTACGGCGGTTTCGCTGACGTCATCGCTTTCACGAATAACTTGAAACCTGCCTCCCCGTGTTTGTTTTTAGGATGCATTTGGCGGAGCATAGTTCTCTAGGATGGAAAAATGCTTTAGCAAGGACTTTCAAGAAGTCTTTCATGATGTCATACGGCGGAGACCTTATCGCCCGTTCTCCTCGGGATTTTAAAAATCTCGCAAATTCGAGAATCTCTGCGGCTCTGCGACACCAGACGCGATGGGCACGTTGGTTCTTCCGAAAGCTCCGTGTTTCTTCGATCGGCAGAGGGGGAAAATTCGTAATTTCGATAATTTGACGCCATAGCTTCCACGAGTAAAATGGAATCGGCGTCAACGCTATTTTATCGGGTTTCTGGGCAGAGTTCTTTCGGAGTAATAGACCTTTTGGGTGTCGCCCAGTGGCTAAGTGGATAAGGCATCAGCCTGCCATCCACTGCAACCCATCGTCCATCGCCGGTGTCATCGTCTGTCAATAAAATTCTTCTGTGATTGTGTCATTTGTCTGTTTCTATGTCTTATATTCATATGTACACCGGACTGGGGTGTAATGTTGTCATCCCCCAGGGACATTAGCCACACACACACACACAGACCTTTTGGGTGAATTAATGGTGTCTCTAGAGTTACTTATTATTGTCCACCTCCGGTGAGAATAATCCTGGGGCCTATTTTAAGGTTGCCGCCTCGGGGAGGTCGAATCTCGAAACAAGGGGTCGAGGATAATCATGAGCATTACCCACGAGAACTATTTATCGCTCTTTAGGCATTAAGAAAATTATGAAAGTTATAATAATTTAGGCTTTCAGAAAACCATCGCATGTTTTGATTTCAATTTTCATGGAATCGACGTATTTTAAGACTTTTAACCCTGCATCATTCTACTTACTATTTTCCGAACTAATGTGAGGGAATTTCAGAAATCCTCGATAAAATTTAGAGTTATGTTTACTCTTATAAATACTCGATCATACAAATATTTATTATTATAGATGCAGATTGATGGCTATTTGGGTATTTGCAATTGTTAGTTTTTTCTTTTGCCTAAGGAGACGAGATCTTTTTCGGTAATTTTTTCATTTAAAATAATAAATGTGATTAATTATATTAATAAATCTTGTAAACATAAAACAAATGGGCTTTCAGAAACCGATGACAGCACGAATAAATAATAAAAGTTGCACTACCGAAGTAGTGTTTACAATTATAGTTTTCATTGCATGTATTGTACAGAGTCGATTATTATCAGGGGTTTGGCAATCTCCTCCTCACCACATCCTGGGGAAGGGTATGATATCCCACTGACCTTTGCTTTTGTCCCTTTCCACCCTTCATGAAAAAAGAACTCTTCCCGAGGGACCACTAACTCAGGGATCTTCTCTCTGGAGGAAACCTATACTTCCAGAAAGATGGAACAACGTGTCACATATCGGCTAGGAGCATGGCGGAAATTGAGTCCTTCTTCGGCTACAGGGTAATTTCAAAAGGGCTTTGACCACTATGGTTGCCTCATCTTATACCACCAAGACTTCTTCCTTTGGTAAAAAAAGTCGGACAAGCCTCGCACTGTGGAAGGTCTGAAGGAAAACATCCACCGTGAAATTGCTGCTATTTCCCCCGATATCCTTGCCAATACTTTCAGGAACATGGAGCGCCACGTCGAAATGTGTCTCGCAGAAAACGGAGATAATTTCCAACATCCTCTGCAATGCAATTGATTACACATACATCAAGGTATGATGCTTATTTTTTTCGTTCAGATTGCTTAATCCTAGTGAGAGTTATTACAGCATATTCGGGACCTCTTTCAAGTGAATCACCTTATAAAGAGGTATAGTCACCTTATACCTCTTTAAAGTGAATCACCTGGCTGGATCGGTTTCGATCCAGCCAGCCATTGCTTGTCTGAAATTGTGCGGTCCCCAATGTTTTCGTGATTTCAAGGGATTTCTCTTTGACCATCGGTCCACTGATAGGCAGGCCTTTGGCGTGAGTACATTTAAACAACTCAAGAATGCGGGAATTTATATATGAAAAATTTTCCTCTCTTCTTCGTTTATTACCTCGACCCTTACTTTATTCATATTCCTTCAGAAATTTTTCAGAATGACCCAAAATCTGGTTCATTTGCGTTTTTAAACAACCATACTTTGCTGCTAGTTTGCGTATAGATTTAAAAGGGAAAAAAGCTCTCTGTGATCGTTAATAACTTTTGTTCTATCTTCAAGGGATAAAACATGGATTTTACTAGACGTTTGTCATATCTGCTATATGCACTACGATCAGTATTCCAACACACACCAGAAAAAAAAAATGCAATACACCAACTTAGATTGGATGAAAAGAATCGGACTACAAACGTCGATCTCCCTTTCTCTCAACATCCATTGACCCAGGGGACTACCGATTCACAGGTATTGGGAAACAAAGCTTTTTATTACTTGTACTGATTCTCTACGTTCAACGGGGTTTTCTTTTTCTTCTAAATATGGGTAGTGAAAAAGTCATTTCTGAGAATCTGGACGGGAGATATCTGAGAAAGTGGCCAGAAAGAAAGGGGAATTTCATCCAATTTCAACGGATGTCATGTTGGCAGTTGGTCTGGAAGAGGGATAGCCGCTGGAGAGGGGTGAAAATGACATTGGCTGTATGGAGAAATCGGATCTGAACAAAATATGTCCATTTAGAGGAGTGGCCGTCGAATAAGTGTGGCGGTCTAGAAAAGTTTCACTGTATATATATACAAACATATTTTGTATGAAATTCAGTGAAGGACAATATCGAAACTAGTTTCGATTCTCCATAATCTATGAACAGTGGATGACTTAACATGTTAAGAGTGATCTAGTAACTATCTAAACATGCCTTTATACGCATCTTTCGAGAATTTATACAGTATTATTTTCCACTGAATTTTGTCTTGATATATCCTAATATATTCATCACGAAGTTCTATCAATTTTCTTTTTCGTCAGTTCTTACGAAAATATAAAGATGTCATTATAAAACACTCTGTTACGATTATACGAGACGGCAAAAATGAATTTTATGTTCGACAATGTGACGAGATCTACGAATTCCACAATGTTAATTATACAGAAAAGTTCTGTAACCTAGACTTATAGGCGTATACACATTGACAAAGGCGTATTATGCTAAACCTAGAGCTCCTGAACTTCAGGCTGACCCAGCATCGCCTTTTCTTTGCTCACGAAGGATAAGCGCCAGACGAATTTAGAGAATGATTCCACTTATTGTCTTTTTATCGCTTAAAGTGGCAACTAAATTTTTATATTAAAAGATATAGGAAAATTCAAGAATGTTTAGAATGTTATTTTACTTACATTTATTTAATACATATTTTATATATAAAAACAGAAGTACATCATATTTGGCATCAAGAGACAAATAAATAAGCTTATTAAAGTCGTGTAAGGGGTTATTACCTTAGTAGGTAGTTTATTAAAATGTATCGATGGAAAAGAAGGTCATAAGTGAACAATAATTTAATAAGAGACGATATATGTCATAAATAAACCTATATTCAACCCTTAAACACGTAAAATAGGATTTCATAATATTTATAGAGCATACAAACGTCAAAAGAGACTGGCACCGTTTGGAATAACTTCTCTGGTAAACACGACAAGGCCATTTCTTCCTTCATTTACATGCAGAGATAAACATCTTAAATCCATATCTTTAACTAACGGAACTAATCGCTGCGGCAACTACACCCATTTTTCACGGTTTTATGAGACTCAATACCATTAATCTTTTCAGTTGCCGAAGGTAAAGTGGACAGCAAAATGTCTGCTGCGTTAGCTCGAGTCTTAGGAGCCTAAGCCAAACCATTGTGATGCAAAAAGTTTAATGTAATGCTCCTAGAGTCTTACATTAAATATATCTGAGCTGATTCATCAGGCATTTTGTTTCTCATAGTCGCCAAATTATTTCGCTATTTTGATTTTCTGTAAGATTCCTAGAGTCTTACATTAAATATATTTTAGCTCTTGCATCAGGCATTTTGTTACTCATAATCGCCAAATTATTTCGCTATTTTGATTCTCTGTAAGGCTTCTAGAGTCTTACATTAAATATGTCTTAGCTCATGCATCAGGCATTTTGTTACTTATAGTCGCCAATTATTTCGCTATTTTGATTCTCTGTCAGGCTCCTAGAGTCTTACATTAAATATGTCTTAGCTCATGCATCAGGCATTTTGTTATTCATAGTCACCAAATTATTTCGCTGTTTTGTTCTGTAAAAATAACAAAATAAGGGCCTTTTTCCTTTTTTAAAAAACTTTTTTTCACACGATCTGTTTTGTAAAAGTATATTTCACGAAATTTTAAAGCTCATTGGAGAGTAATTTTTTTCTTAGTTCTAGAGCTCTCAATCTCAAATTCGACTATTCAATTAGTATGCTTCCAAAAATTGATGGTAGTTTGATAAAATTTCAGTGCGGAAAGTTATTCTTTGCATTATTTATTATCATGGATGCAGTGAATTAGTTTAAAGAGAACGTGATCGAATTTGTAAAGCAGCCAAAAATGGAAATTTAAATTGATATATTCGTAAACTTCGTGATAAATCTTCAACAAAAGATTATTATTGCTTTTTTTGGTGAGTTAGGACAACAAAATGGATGCTGGTGAGTCAGGCAAGATACTTTCGAGCTCTAATTTAACGCATAGATGTATTTATCAGCGTTATATTGTTTGTTTAGGTATCGAAAGATGTACCTATATGGTCTTCAATAGTGCAGTGAATTGTAGAACTACCGGGCAAATTTTTCAGCTTAAACTGTAGGAAAGAAAAAGTAAATTGTTCTCTTAATGAGAGCCATTTTTATTCCTTTTGTATAAAACGCACGAGGAAAATGATAGAGTTATGTTAAGTCTCATGTTAATTTTTAATAAAATACAAAAAGAACAAAGTTTAGATTAAAAAAATGTTTTAGTTTTAAACGGAAATTTATACGGAAATCGAGGAAGCAAATAAGTTGATTATTTCAGCCAGCGATAGAGTTTACGGGAAAAAAAAAATTGTCCCCTATTTCACTCGCTTGAAAATTCTTTTCTAAAATCGGAGCCATAGTTATTCATCTTGTGCAGAATAACATGAAGGAAATGAATGTTTAATGATTCCTTTACGCTCGGTATGCAAAACAAGGATATAAATTCGTGTAATTTGAACTGAATGAATATGAAATACTTAGATGGATACACATTGTTTTCCTACAATATAAGGACTCGATTGTTTCCGTTTTGAGTCTAAAGTATTCATTAATGAGACGTTATGGTTCCTCAATAAATAAAATTCATCTAGCAATTCTTTTTCAGTGTTTCATTAACGCCCATGCTTCCCGAGTCATTATACAGCAAAACGATTTCATTGTTCTGGTTCCCGATTTTCCTAAGAATTTGTTGTTGCTTCTAATGCCCCCTGGCCGGAAGTATTCCAGACCAGGTCATATAGGCTAGCGGGCTGAAGGGCGTGGCTCCGGTTTAAAATGGCACTACAAGGGTCCGATTTAGCCGTGCCACCTCAATTTTGACCGAGCATCCCCAGGGGCGGCATCTGGGGGATTGTACCCTCTTCCCCCCTCTCTGACCTCATAGAGGGACTTTCTGCGGATTTAACGTGCTCATATCCGGCCTAGACACGAAGGTATTTAATGGCGCTTGTCGGGATTCGATCCGAGCATCCTCAGCACCGAAAGCCGACGCGGTACCACAAGGCTACCTCGAACCCCTAAGAATTTGTGACGTTATATAACGCAGATTGCACAAATTCGTATATTTTGTTAAATTAACAGAGTATTCTATACCCCCAAAAAGAAGATTAAACGAGGAAACGTAACCAGGTTAAACGAATGAACATAGCATGGTTAAAAGGGTATCGTAAACAAAGCGTAACCTGCTTTAAATGTGCATTTAAAATACGTTTTTGAATCAAACATCTGATATTTTAACACAAAAAGTAGGACGTGATATAAACCTGCTATTTTATTCTGATAAATTTAATCTGATAAAATTGATACTTTCACAAAGTCCTTTTTCATATACGTGTTACTCATAAGTGTTTTTCATATAAGTGTTAATAGCATTATACTGCAGCAATAAGATTATTGGCAATGTTATTAGGGTAAGTGCTTTTTTTGTTAACATTAATCACATACAAATAAAAATAATTAAATTAATAGTATATAGTAGGGTAGGTGTCCCAAATATCACCTACTCTAACATTTTTTCGACATTTCTTCCATTTTTTAGTTTCTGATTAGGCTGGAAACTCAAAGAACATCACTAAAAACTATTTCCTTTGGTATCCTGAGATCAACTAGCTCCAAAACCAGTGCCATTTTAAGTTAAGTAGCTGAATTGGAAAAATTGAAATTTCCAGTGAAACCCAGAGCGGTTTCTAATATCGCCTACCTCTGCAAATATTACCGCCTACCAGGCGAAATTAAGAGCACCTGTTAAAAAGGCGTTGCTAGCAAAATAATAGCACCTCTGTATTCTCTGTTTAATGCACTTCCAAATGGTATAAGCAAAGTTAGAATTTGGATGCACCTACCTGGTCATTCACTGGATTCTTTGGAGACAAAATTTATGAAGACAACAGCCAAAACAACTTCAGACGCCCAATAGTTTCTGTTGTCAGTGATAAGAGCTTTGTTGCTAGTGCCACTGTTAGTACAAACCCAGAACTAAGAAGTTACTGCATTTGCTCTCATGCTACAACTACACATACGCGAAAAAGCTGCGAATAAGCTCCCCCCGTCGCCTCTTGACACATTTTGGTGTCGATTGCTTGACACATTTTGGTGTCGATTGTACCCCCCCCCCCCAAACGTGGGGGAAGTATTTCGTCGCTTTGATCATTCGTCTTAAAACCGCTCTCAGGAGTGGTCTGAGTATGAATCATCAAAGGGACGAGGGACGCCATAAAACCTCCTCTCGGCGACGGGACCAATAAATCACTGCTTTCCTCTACACTTCGCTCTCTGTTACGCGAATGTATATTCCCAGTATAATACATAGCACGAATCGTACTTTGGAAACACGAGTAGGCGATATTAGGCACAGGGGCAATATTTGGGACACCCACCCTATTAGATTTTTATAATATTAGTAATTTTATCGGATTAAATTCTTATAGTATAATTAAATATCTCGAATAAAATATATTAAAAAATAAATTTATCGGTAAAAAGAATTAAATTTATTTATATTGTTACATATAAATAAAATTATGTACTTTAAATATTAATAGATATTGATGTATATTTATTTGTCTATTTAATTATCCTTTTACATAAACTAAAAATTATTAAATTTGTTGAAGGTAGCATTGTTCCACTTTAGGGAACGACTCCTTCTCGCGTATATTTTTTCTCCTTAAAAGCTACATATGGCCAAGATAAGAACTGATACCGCCAGTTATCAAGTGTGAACTACCGTGCATATCGTAAATCATCCTAAAAATTTGTAAAATAATATATGAAGAACTTTCAAAATTCATTTTCTAGAGGCCCCTCTCCCTTAAAAATTAACAGTGAAAAGAATTAATATTTCTGAAGAATTTCAGACCCAGAATTAATTTTCATCCCCCTCCCTTCAGAAACTCTTTCCTAAATAAAGAGCTAGGTCGCGCCACTGTAGATTTCAATTCACCCCAATAGAGATTCAATTCTCCAGATGTGTAGTCTCACAATTTCTAAAAGCATATTATAGACTCGCTCAATCTGTTGAGTCTCCTTCTGATGATAAAATGATAGATGAATTTGAACAGTTTCTATATCGTTCCCAAAATGAGAGTTTATTTTGTGATAAATTAAATATTGCAAGCCATTAGTGTTCTCCACAATTTAAGGTTGAAATTAACTACCCCTCTATTTAAGAACTAACTTGCCTGAGCTGAACAGAGAGTGCTTTTGATGTCACAGTTTGGTTGATTTGTTGTCTTTCTTTCAGAGAAAATTCTCGAATAATTTTCCTTACCTTTTCCTCTTCTTAAAATCATTTTACCTACCTTTTATCATTAATCTACAAATAAAACAGTTTTGCCTTAAAGTAAAGCTTCCTCTTTCAAACTTCTAGTGGCAAGAATGGAATTTGAGAGGGGGGAAAAAGATATTTTGAATAAATTAATGATGAAATAACTCAACTCCATGAAATGTAATTAAAAATTTCTGACGCTCTTAGCTTCCGTTAATTTTTAATCACTTTTGAAGGAAATTTCTTACCTAATCTGAACGGCTTTGATTCTTTTAAGGTTAAAAGGACAGAGGGTATCATTTCGTTGGACATTAGTAAAGACTAGCTGAGTGGCAACCCGATGTGTTGCTTTTTCGATTTAAAATGAAAAAAAATATATTAGAATTTTTAAAAACGAAATAATTATTTAAAATTCTTTTTTTCAAATTTTGGTTTTGGTTTTTGAAGTAATTCTTTCAAATTTCCGTTTTCAAATTTTACTTTTTAAACAAAAAAGAAGTTCATTCAAATAGAAAAAATTCTAAAGGTTTTAATTTCTCATTTCCTGAAACTAAAATTATTTCTTGATTTCAATTATTAAATGGCTCGCTCTCAGACTCGTTCTCAACTAATAATTTTTCCTTTTGGCAACATGGCCGAATGTAAATATTAAATTTCATAGGGGAAAAAGTGCTTAAAAAAATAGAAAGACAGTTCTGATGAATTCAAAATTGGTGGTGGAAGAATCCTAATCAGTTGCTCATTAATTAGAAACAAATTTCATGAACTTGCGGGAATTATTAGTGAGTAAAATAATAAGTCGAAAAATTACGAACTTGGCATTCAGTTACATTAAGATACTATGGCGATCAGCGAGGGAAATTTCAAAAGTGAGTTTTGTAAGTACGCTTTTTTAGAATGATAACATTTTTTTTTTCATTAAAAGTATTTGGTATATTTTGGAAGCTGAACATCTAGCAAATGCCGATAAATCGTAAAATTGACATTAATAGGTGCAGAAAACCGAAATATTTGTCCATCAAAATTGTCGATTTCGTGAAATTCGGAAAACTGCTTTGGGGAAAAAGCTTCGTTTGCAATGAAAAACATTTTTAACTTTATAAAAATGTGTATATCCTTAATAAAAAGTTGGAAATAAAAAATTTGTCGATTGGAGGACGGAAAAGTGGAATTTTGCATGCATGAAAATAGTGGAAATTTGCGAAACGGAAAGGAGCTGGCTCACCCGGAATGTCAGCTGTTTTTGTTGTCCGCTTCTTTTGAGTTCGACGGTTTTAATTTAATAATTAAAAAAGTTTAAAGTTTTGAAAGTTGAGGATGGCATCAGTGCACGCGTCTCGTCAGTCCGCGTCCATCGGCACTAGTTGCGATATCCTGCTATGCTCCGTTCGCGAGATTAGCCCGTCCCCGTGTTTGCTCGCTAACAAACATACGTTTGTTTATCTTCAGCTGTTAATAGTAAGATTATCTGCAAGCCTTTAAAAAAAATTCCAAATAGTTGCTAATAGAAACTACAGCCTTAAAAATATTTGTAAATCGTTAGCCTACACTGGTGAAATAAATTAAGAGAATTTGCATATTTTATCGAATTTCATGAAAAGAACTGAACTGAATGTAAAACCACTGCTTCTAGACAAAAATGCAAATCTTGTACGTCAAATACGTAAGCGTACACATGTGTGTAGGTGGAGCCAGTAGAGAAACAGGCTTTATAAGCGCGCGTAAGTTAAGACGCATTTTGTTCGCTAGCACACCTCGGCCAATTTCTTGGTGTTATTTTGCAGCAATCGGTTAATTTCAAATTGTAACAGTAAAAATGAGTAACCACCAACGTTTAGATGATGAAATGAGGTGGCGAATTGTGGGGAGGCTACAAGCAGGCCAATCTCAAGTCCAAATTTAACGACCGGCGTCGTGTGTAACTTATCGAAACAGTTCCAGGATACCGGATCCATTGAGAGAAAGCCTGGGCAAGGTCGTCCAAGAGCCACGACGAACAGAGAAGATCGCCATTTGTCGATTATAGCGAGGCGTAACAGGAGTGCTACAGCTTCTCAGCTCTCTCGTGACTTGTATGCAGCCACAGGAACCCGTGTATCAAGGGTGACTGTTTCCAAAAGACTTCATGAGTGAGGGTTGTTTGCAAGAAAACCTGCTGTTTGCGTCCCGCTCACTTCTACGAACAGGAGAATCCGTTTATCATGGTGCAGAGAGCATAGAGATTGGAGTATGGAACAATGGGCGACCGTTCTCTTCACTGATGAGTCCCGGTTCAGCCTAAACACCGATTCTCGCCGTACGTTCATATGGAGAGAACCAGGGACCCGCTACCTACCCTCCAATGTTCGCGAAATCGACCATTATGGCGGAGGAGGTTTGATGGTCTGGGCAGGCATCATGTTGGATGGCCGCACACCTCTCCATGTCTTTGAAAGAGGCACTGTGACTGGTGTGAGGTTTAGGGATGAGGTCTTGGAGCCCTATGTTCACGTTTTCAGGGGTGAAGTTGGCCCTGAGTTCATTTTAATGGACGATAACGAGAGGCCACATAGAACTCTTCTGGTCGACGAATTTCTAGAGAGTGAGGATATTCGCCGGATGGATTGGCCAGCCAGATCTCCAGACCTTAACCCTATAGAGCATGTCTGGGACGCTCTGAGGAGGGTAATTGCAACTCGCAACCCCCCTCCGAGAACCATCCAGGGAATGAAAACAGCGTTCCTGAACGAGTGGGACCAATTGCCACAGGAAATGATAAACTGCCTTATTTCAAGTATGAAATCACGCTGCGAGACCTGTATATCTGTAAGAGGGGACCATACCCCCTATTAACCCATCTATTAACCCATTTATTTTGTTTATTCTTATTATTGTTATGATTATTGAATGATTATTTGTTTTGTATTGTATCAATGTATGTACATATCAAATTTCAATTAAAATCGGTGCAGTATTTCTAGAGATAATTGACCAAGTCTGCAAATTCTCTTAATTTCTTACACCAGTGTATGGCCCTAATTTAACAATATTTGATTTCTTTGTGTTTCAACTCATTCGTATTCTAACACACAGCGCTGTTGTACACATTTTTTTTGTCTATCGAATTAAGTGCAAACTTAAGAGTTTTCTACTATACAAACAGATTAATAAGAAGAATTTACAAGAAGTCTGAGTTTGAATTAGTGAAGCATGAAGCCTTAACTGACCTTTAGAAATATGTTTTCAAACTTACACAGAGGCTATGGCCATTGAATAGCAGAGTAAACCCCTTTCTTTGTCTAGCCCACATACACTTTCAGTTCTTTGAATGAAAAAAAAAAATCATAATCCCCCTGTATGAAGTCTCATACACCTCGGATGAGGAAAAGCTGTCAGTTGACAAATATCCTTCCTAAAATTTTCAACTGCCGTCGGTGATTAAAAGACCACTTACGGAGAACCACGCGCCCTTTTTCGAAGCGATTACGATCTGTTACGCGGCAAAAAAAGGATGCTGCCAATAAAAAACAGCAAAACCTCTCCCGGGGGCGCCGAGCCGCATCGAGATCAGCCACTCTGCCCAGTCGTTCCGAGAATATTTCCTCCTGGATCGCGTTTGCACAACGATAATTTCCTCGCCCAATCAATTATACGATTATTTTCTCGTACAAATATGCCACTTTTCTGGCGTCCAAAAATACCCCTCTTTGCATAGTCATTAGGGCCGTGAGTAAATCCCTCATGCGAATGGCTGATTTCGGAAACTTTCTCTTTCGAGGGAAAGGGAAAACGAATAAACCAAATCCTGCTCTGGTACAACTGCCAGCGGGCTGCCCGGGAAAGGGAAAAACAAGGTTTTCGGAAACGGGGAAAGAGTTGAAAAGGTATGTTATTTGCGAACGTAACAACTCGTTTGAACAAGAGTAATGTCGCAAATATGTTGGTATGCATTTCTCATTGTTTAGGACTCGAAACTAAGATGATTAGATTGCAAGGTGGGCCAGAAAATAGAACGATGAAGTCTTTCGCGAATTCCATTGGCAATGGAGATGCAACTTCTCTTCCTATATCTATCTCAACGGGTGCCACGCCCGTTAATGGACTTTCTGCAGAAAGAAAAGCAAAATTTACATTTGTACAAGTACAACTTTCCTGGTGATGGAATGCACTTTCACCATACACAGTCCACTGAAGATCTCCCAAACTACTTTACAAATTGCAGATCCGGTTTGTTTTCATGCCGCTGTAACGTTCAAAGAATGGTCTGCAGAGAACCGTGACACATACAAAATCCTTTTCTAGTTGTTACGATCACACATTTTCCTGTTCCGAGAGAGGTTGAGGTTATGGATGGGGGGGGGGGGGAGAGACGGTCAAAAATTTAGACTAGAATTAACGTTTTCATACAGCGTATTAGGCCTTTCGAGGGGGGAGAGGGGGGGGGATTAGATTTAAAACAGAACTTCCCTTCCTAAGGTTGCTCCACTGACACACACTTCTTCAACGTGTGACTTTTAGGAAATCCCTAATGAGACACTATAGAATTTCAGAGCCCTGATTGGGTGGATCATTGATTTTTAGAGTACTGGCCATACATTTTGATTCACGAGGGGGTAGGATCTATTTATTTTACTCTTGAAATTTAAATTAATGTTTTAAATGACACTATTTTTAGAATGAGGAGATATAGTACTATTTTAGTTTTCTATTTTACCCTTGAATAACGCAAGCCTTATTTGATTTTCCTTAAAATAGGGAAATGAAGAAAGTAATTATGACAATAAGGAATTGCGATATTTTGCCGAATGGTTTGGAAAAAAAAAAAACCCACGAGGATTACTCATATTGCAACGACGGTTCAGGTTGTAGAATATTGGCCTCGGGGAAGGGAGATCTGGGCTCAAAACTAAATCCCGGTTTTGGCAAACTGCCATTATAGTAATAATATTAGGGAAACGATAATATAATAGTAAAGAAATAATCTCTGTAATAAGAATCAATGATTACAGAATAACATAACTAATCGAATTAAATTTAAGAATTAAAGACATTGGCAGGAAAACAAAGCCTCTCCTGTCGTGAGTTACTTTGTTCTTTTAATTTTGAGCAGTTCTTAGTTGCATACTAATATATTAATGTAACGTTTTATTTTATAAAATAGCGATCATATTATGCATAAAAGGGAAAAAGGATTTCATTTCTCCTAATTTAAAAAGCTATTTTTTATGAACTCTCAAAAAATTTTCGTTATCCTCAAATGAAACTTTTCTGCTTTTATTCATTTGCTTTTTGGCAAAAAATTCAAAAACTCCCAAAGTAAAAAACCCGAGACCTATGGTTAATGAAATGTTTTAAATAGTTATTTTTTGTTTGCAGCTTTTATCTCTTTTTTTAGTTCACTTTCCTATCTGCCGCAGTCTACAGGCTAAATATTCAATAACATTCAATTCTACGTTCTCTCGGAACTCGAAGCGAAGATGCCGGACGTCTGATTTCAAAATAGGTTGAATGACATGGAATAACTTCTTATTCCTAAGAGATTCCAAAAGCAGCGAAAGACAAAACTGATGTCAAGCCTGAAGAGGAAACTCTTTGACGTTCGCCACAGGAGAAACCTTAACCTGTGGACTAGAAAGCCTAGTTTCTAGCTTAGGGTTTAATTATTGGAAATCATATCGTAGGAGGCGAGATATTTAATTTAATGCTGGTGTCAAGTGATGTGAGCGGGCGTAAGATATTTACCAGGCGCTTTACTGTATTTCTGTTCTCTGGTTTTAGTTGTAAGTTGACGTGAAGCTATAAACTTTAGTATCTAATTGAATTCGTCATTAAAGTGCATTCCAAAGATTCTTGGTAAGATAGTTGACAGTGCAGCTAAATTTAAATGTATTTTACTAGCCTTATTTATTCAAACTTTACAAGTGATAAGAAAGTGTAGTTATTTGTGACATGGAACTCAACTTTTATAATTATTTCGATTATTATACTGTTTTAACTCTAAAGAAAAAATACTATTTTCTGATTTCATAATTTCGAAACAATATAAATTCGGTTCCATGCACATTTATAAGTGTATTTATTTTATTTTGTAAAATCTTAAATTGTGTATGTGCTGAAAATCATTCCTGTGGTTTTTTCGTACCGGGTTTCCTGGAAGAAGGGAATGTGCTTCCCGTATGCAATTAAGTGTGACCTGTAACAGTACGGATAGTAGACAAGGTCATTTGCACAAGAAGGGATAATTACTTGCCACCCTCTCGGTCATTAGGGGAACATAGTTCCTCCATAGTAACGACCCAGCAATCATCTTTTTAACCAATCATATGCCTGAAAGGTGTTAATTGTTCTAGAACATTTTCTGCCTTCTGCGATTTCCGGTGCTGGGAAGTTTTAACGGTTTTTAAAGTTCAGATGAAAAAAAATACTGAGACTGTGATATAGCTGGAGGTTGTCCGCTCTTAGTCCCCAGTCGCCTTTTTTTAATGCTGAGATACCTCGAGATTTCTGGTCTGCTTTTGGACCAAGTTTAGTAAAACAATGAGAGATAATCATCAGTCTACAATGAGGGTGATGGTAAGTAAAAATAATTCATAATATATTTAATCAGACGAGAGCACAGAATTATTAATATATGTAGCTAGGTTTTATTATGTGTTCAAATACTTTCTTAATGTATGTAGATAATTATTATGTTGCTTCTGTGCAAATTGTAACTAACGATAAAATTAATTTTAAATAAGAAGAGAAATTAAATGCTAATATTATTTATTAAAATTGAGTTTGTTTTCTTAATTATCTCAGACATGTGTAAGAATGTGTTTTCTACAATTAGCAATTTACTCTACGATCTCTCTATTTTATTACCTGTTAAATTCCACATAATATTATTCTAAAATTTTATGAACGAGGAATTTCTTTTTATAATTCTACTCTTCAATTAAGTTTTAAGCTGAAGTCAAGCAAAAAACTGTAGTTTGTTGAATCGGGTTTACACCATATTGCCAAAGAACTTCGTTAAGTAACAGACCGTGCAACTGAATCGGCGAGCGCATTTAGCATGTTTATATTCATTTTAACTTTACAAGGGATCAACAAATGCAGTTATTAAAAACTTGCAAAACAGCTATTTTCTTTTTATACTCCTGATCTTCAGTTTAATTTTAAACTGAAATCGGGGGATAACCTTAGTTTGTTGTTGGATTTTTTTCATTTCGCCTACTTACTAGAGAACCTGGTAAGATACACGGCATTGAAACTGAATTGTCTTATTTTTCTAGCTTTATTCATTCTTACTGTGTAAAGTCAGTATTCAAAACTCTCTTGTCAAGGAATACAACTCATAAAAGTTTGTCCACGGATTGACGTAGATAGTAGGACCACAGTTTCGGGGAAATAAGCAACCCACGGCCTATATTATTAGCGCAGTTCGCTCCAAGATGCAATGCAAGACATAGCGTGTTGTGAATGTATTGTAACGTCGTGAACGAAGTAGCGGTCGAGCAGTCTGAGTTACAGCCAATTTAATTAAAATAACCAATTTATTATTAAATTAGTTAAAGACTTTGAAAGTCTATTTACAAAAGGATGAAGGTTAACAGGTTAATGAGTCAATGGACTCCACTGATACAATCGAGAAAGTTCTTTTAGAAGAAGTCTCTGCTGAATTCTCTTTCTAAATCGGGATCGAATCCGGTTGGCCCCCGACGAAACTATTCTGCTGAGCGGATGACTGCGTCAAATAACTATTGATCTGGATGATCAAAATAGAGGAATCTCTTCATGAGATATCTCCAACACTAATCTTAATAGTCCCAAACTTCACGTTAAAATCACGCTAACTCTTCAAGTCAACGAAATGAGTCTTACTGGGCCCTCGTTATAGCTCTGACGACCGGGATGGTCGGTGTTGTCATTCTCAGTTCGAGAAAAAAAAACAGCTAACGAACTTTTCAAAGTCTCTCCTTTTCGATGGTTTTCGGCTTGTCGCCACCGTGGAGACAATTTGCATATATTATCCACTCCTATTCAGTTCATTCGTCTGAGCGCGCCGCCACCTGTTGTAAGTGAAAAGGGATGACTGCCTTTAGCATGGCTAACGGCGTAAGAATTCATCATCTCTTTTGGGCTTGGAAGGATTTTAATTATATCCGCGAATTACTTTAATTCGTCACAGTCAACACTTTCTAACTTCAAAATTTATATTTTACCTCACTTTCCTCAAAAAACTATCGGAAAGAAAATTTTGAAAGAGGAGTTTTATTGAAGGAGAAGGAGATTTATTTTCTCCATGTTTTAAGCAATACCAGTCTCTTTTTTTTCTGATCGGAATAACAATCAGAAAGTTATTGGTTCTCAAGGTTCCATTAAAATCCACATTGCTACAATTGAAAATGCATTGTCTTTCCCGTGCTCACAGCTTCATACATTCATAAAGAAATGTGTGCAAATTAGTTGAATAAAATACTGAAAACTTTCAAACTCTGTAAAAACCATAAAAATTCGAAATACTGAAAAATCGAACGATCCAGTCACATCAATCTTCATAGTCAAACAAGGAATTAATGCAGTTCGTCTTTCAGGAAGTACGACCCGAAATTAAAAGACATAAAAAAGGGTACAATGTCACGATCAGCGGACATTTCCTCTCGTCTCATGGTGTAAGGTGTGAAAGAGATAAAGCGTGCCAGACGTAGCTGAAAAAGAACTCTTTCAAAAGAAGATGAGCAAAAACTTTCGGAGGAGTCGACGTTCTTTTCGAAAAGAAAGAATATCGACCTACATAGGATATGCTAGGATATAAAAGACTATGACGTGATGTCTTTTATACGGCCTCACGTCGACATAGACGTGAATCATAGAAAGAATAAGCTTCCTCACGTGAATCATAGAAAGAATAAGCTTCTATTTCTGCGAACACATACTGACAGATTTATTCGATTCTAATTATATGTCAACTGAAACTGCTTTTCCTCGAATATGAAAATCATTACAAAATCTAGATTTCCTTAAAAATACGGAATACATGGACTGTGAATTTACTTTTCTCTTTCCATCTGGTCGCCAAACAAAATAATAATCGGTGTAACAGCATGCACTGAACCCAAGAAAAGACCTAACAGTTAGCGAAAGATATTCAACTGTCATAGGAGCTGTCGAAGGACAGCTACAAATGTTATTACATGAATATTTCGAATTATTATGGATGATCATGATGTCAAGAGATGAAAACGTGGTGCTCGTGAGCCGACAGTCTGTATCTGCTTATTATATATGTGTCTGCATCTTCTTGGATATGTGCTATTAGATATGTGTATTAATAGATATGTGCTATCAGATATGTGTCTGTATCTGTTTATCCCTTAAGAGTCTATATGAGTTTAACTGAAATTTTTAGCATTCTCTTAAGTTGATACGTTCCGAGGATTTAGGAATCAACAAACATCTGAAATGTACATAAATCAAGAAAAAGACTGTTTACTGTATTTTCTCACTTTCTGTTTGTTATTTGCCAGTGCGGGCACTTGTCAATGAAGACATTCCCACATAATCGTAGGTTGTTTTCAGTGGGGACACCTATACCTCCCCGGTGCCATCTCAATCTTGACCGAGCACCTCCAGGGCAACATTTGGGGGTTCTTACCTTTTCCCACCCTCTCTGATCCGATAAAAAGACTTTTCGGTTCCCCAATTTAACGGGCCCACATCCGGCCTAGACATGAAGTTATTTAACGGCGTTACTTAGGATTCGAACCGAGCATCCCCAGTTCCAAGCCCAACGCGCTGCCACTAAGCTACCTCGGGTCCTCTTTTCTTCCTTTATTTGAAGTGAGGAGAATACCGCGGAAAAGATCTGTAGCCCCCTCCCATTCCGGATAAAAAGTAATAAAGGTGTGAGAAATCGTAGGAAAATGGCTCCCCCATTTGCATTTCTTTGTTTTAAATCACTTTTAAGAGCGTTAAAAATAATTTTTTTTCGAAGGCAGATCTAGCAGATTAAAACAAATAATAACAAGATAAAAACAACTTTTTATATACCACGTTTTTAAATTTTCTATTGAATCATATAAACTTGACAATCCCATGTATTAATAAATACTTAAAAAAATTTTTTTTTTATGAATTATTCCATCAAATTGAAAGAAAATGAGCAAATGCGTAATAAAGAGAGCAATTATAAGAAATTTTCAAACAACAAAATTAACTGAAAATGAATTCAATCATGCTTAAAGATGGCTAAAAGTATTAAAAGAATGCATTGTCATCGTGTTCTGAGCTATTCTAAAAGTTTCAAATGTCTAGCTAGTCGGGAAGTTAGTTAAAAATCGATTGCAAGATTTGTACTGGACAAACAAGAAAGCGAGTTAATAAAAACATGGTAAAAAGGAGAATGGCGCAAGGTTGTTCCCACACTGATGCTTACATTTCAGTGTAAACGTTACTGATGATGCAGCGTGTAAGATAACGATACGTGGCAGCTGTCCTAGCAATGAATAACATTTAAGTAAATCTCCTGAATGAGGATTATAATAATATGTGCCAATATTCTTGATAATTTAGAGGATCTGGGTTACGAAATCTCCTCTCCCCCCACCCCCACCCCCACCCCAAAAAACCCGCATTTTTATTTTAGCGGCTTAAAACATACTGTGAATGGGATGGTAATTATATCCTATTCTTTAAAGTACATTTCTTCTCCGTTTCTGTCCTATAATGCTGCTGCTTATTTTCTGATTTGTCTAAAACGATAAACATAAATTTATAGTATAAAATCACAGTTCAGTTATACACTGGTAGGAAAAAAATAATCAAGGACGAGATAGGATTTCACAATGTAATGTCGCACAAACAGCGGTTAAGACTTTTACAAATCTTATTTCATAAGACCTGTCACAAATGATGTAGCATTATTTTTTTAAATCATGCCATAAGGACCAGCCGCTAGGCAATATCCTGATTGGTCTTTCCTTTGGTTCTGCATCATATGTAAATTTATCTATTCCAATCTTAATTTTTGCACACCAGTGTACGTGAGTATTTCAGACTCCGGTTCAAGACTCTCTCAATTACTATTTAAGAAGTCCGTTGCTTTTCTTTTCTTCCCCTACAGAACCGCTACAACTGCAGAGCTTTTAGAATCGTAAAAGCACAAAGCCCACGTTTCTACTATAATGACACTATAATACGATTAGTCCGGCAGCTGTGAGCTGAACCTGGTTTTGTTCTATTAAGTTTTTTTTATTGTTGAAATTGTTTGTTCTAGGTATAAGGAATCGAGAGATAGCGGGTACTTCTTTGGTACCTTTGGGCAACTCGCTTTATTCAAGATGGCGTCTTCCGCCATATTGGAATTTGTAACCTTTTAATATTTCGGGATCTATCAGCCAGAATTTTTTTTTCTGTTGCAGATGTGGTTTTTAATATTGAAGTACTGTAATACAAAAAAAAAAAAAAAATAGGAAATATGGAAAAATCAGACTGTTTTTTCTTTGGAAGTATCATTGTAGTTCAAAAACTGGAAAACTTATCGAAGCAGGAGAGCAGCGAATTCAAACTATTATTTCATGTAGTAAGATTATGATGATGGAAAAAGCGAAGAACTTGAAAGATTCATAGGAAATAAGGACGTTAAGTTAACCTATCATAAATCTTGTGTTTCTATGTATACTAATATAAATAAAGTGGCAAAATTTGAGAAACGAAAGCGAGGCAGTGAAAAGTACGCTGATGAACAACCTGTAAAGCTTCGAAGATGAAGTCTACCATCCTTTAATTTTAGACAGCATTGCATTTATTGTGGAACTGACTATGTTGTAGTAAAAGAGAAAAAAAAACACCCAGACCGGTGGAGACCTGCGTACATGATCCGTGGAAAACGAGTCGAAGAAGGAAAATCCATAAAACAGTTAATATTGGATACATGTAACAGGCGAAACGATAAGTGGTCGTTACATATTAGAATAAGGGTTGAGGGAGCGGTTAGTGACTTAAATGTTGCCGCAGGAAGATACCATGTTGACTGTTTCAACAAATTCATGGGGGTACTATCAGTAGCTGTAGCCGGACAATCTACCGGTGAATCCTCAAAGCCCAAGGATGACAACAAACCATTCAGAGCAGTTGTTGATTCACTGAAGCAGATGAAAGAAGAATATGGAATTCGGTAGAAATATTTATGTGGATTGAAACCACATTCATGCGCTTTGACCACGGTCTTAATGGTATTATCGGGATAACTTTGAAGCCAGAAATTCTGAAAGCAAGGGCATTAAGCTTACATATTTACACTGAGCTGAAGGAAGATCTTGTAAACATCAGTCAAGAGGAATGACAGCAGAAGGCTAAGCAACACAAACACAAAGAAGAGATGAAAATTCGATCAACTACAAAGATACATAGATCCACTGAAACCTGACTCCCACCCTTTACAACTTTTGAATATTGCTACTGGCAGATTATGTCCAGATAAAATAAATGTTGATCATGCAGTTGAAATTGGTATAATACAAATGGAAGATTTTGAGAATGGATGGCCTAAAAGTTTTTACGACCCGATTCCTCAAAAAGTAACAACAATGGTTGTTACTTTTTGTGTGTCTCTTCTTAGTAAATCGATGATACTGAACAACTTTGTAACTGACTTTTTTCCCGTATCTCGTACCGTTTTTGAGATAAAAATGCTAATTCCAAAATTTTCCGATAGATGACGTTGCAAGTTATCTCATCGAGTAGCGCATAGCCTTTTTATTATACCTAAACTTCAACTTTATGGCCCAATCTGCCACCGTTTAGAAGTTAAGGGGGTGTAACGAAAATAGGTGGGAACCCAGTATATGTAATTTCCCACACCCCTTAATGACCTAGTCAAGAGGGTTCAAATTAAGAAAATGTCACAAAAAAATGAATATTACTGCCATATTCTTCAACTTCGTAAAAAATTGCACTTATCACGTGGGAACAAATCGCCTAAAGATAATTCAAAATCGTTACTTTTTCAAAAAGTTCATTTTAAAAAAAAGTCGAAAGAAAATGGACTACTGTAGCAAATGGACTAAACAGTGTGCAAATATATGCGCAAATGGACTAAATCAGGGGTGGGCAAATTGCGGCCCACTACAGATTTTTTTGTGGCCCTCCAAGACAGCCAGAAAAACTACCAATATTTTATTTAACCTATATTTATTGATTTTTATGATAAGTTTTATACCTTTTCTGAAATACAAAGTTAGCTAATAAATGCAATAATTTTAAATGGTGCGGCCCCCAAGCCAAAACAATTGCCCACCCCTGGACTAAATAGTTTACGACTAAATAGTAAAAGAGTGTGATTTTTTTATGTTGGGACAGACTTTTGATTATTTTAGACAAACAGGTTTATACTTGCTACATGCTACTCTCGATACGTCATCAAGATAAGAATCAGTAAACTGATTTCTATATATATTCTTCGCATATGTCATTTTGAAATTGTATGAGTTACAAAGACACGTTGATGTGAACAACGCGAGCAGCAGGTGGCACATTTTTGTACAGTTATGTATTTTTAGGGCACTCATTTTCCAAACTGTGTTTACAAAAGCACCTGCCTCATAATGAGTGTGAGTGTTTCGGGCTGCCCGTAAAAGCTTGGTGGGCTACAGTTTGAGTACCCCTGATCTACACAGACAGGCTGATGGGCAAAATTGTCAGAATTGTAGGGAATAAAGTACAAAAATCGAGCAGTAGATTCCTAAACTCTACTGCCCAAAGAAGCTTGAAAAAGAAAACAGATAGACAATAGGTTACAACGTAGATATAAACTTTATTTGTTCAGGTCAT
This sequence comes from Dolomedes plantarius, assembly GCA_907164885.2. NCBI lineage: Eukaryota > Metazoa > Arthropoda > Arachnida > Araneae > Dolomedidae > Dolomedes > Dolomedes plantarius. Next base: position 61,102,438 of record OU015495.1, on the reverse strand, counting down.
AACAAGTGATAATATATATACATCTACATATATATACATATCTAAACATAAATCTCTCTGTTTGTACAGGATTAGGATAATTATTTACAAAAGGGAAGGAAGCGGAGGAAGACAGTAGTTTCCCTCGTTATCAACCGTGGTGGCATCCACCCCCCTGCATTTCGGAGAGCATTTTGGCAACCAAGCCAGCTGCTAACATATCGACGATCCTGGATCCACCTCCATGCTTTCCATGGCCGCCCCCCATCATGCCTCCCAACATTCCTCCACCACCCTGGCCTGGCCTGGCCACGCATACGCTGGCGAGGAGGGCCACGACAACGAAAAGGCAGAAGAGGCTTCGGCTGTTCATCTTTTCAAGTTTGAAGGCAAGGGTGTCTTCGCTCTGGAAAAGGAAATTAAGACATCTTTTAGACACTGGTGCTGCTATCGTCAGTTCCCTATGATACGACTGCGTGGTCTCATCTAGTTTACTTAATCAGCAGTACACATTCAAGAAAATTAAGACTGTCAGACCTACGAGAAACTATGTAAGAATTTCGATTCCATCATGCGAACAGCGCTAAGTTAGATTTTATAGACTTCGATAACAGTATCTATACCATATTATTTAAAGTGAAGTATAGCAATACAAGTAGTGGTTTAATTTCATCCACTCGTCTGTTCATAGGGAAACTGTTGTCAAAATGAAGCAAATTCGATAAGAAGATTAACCTAGGAAGTTTCATACCTTACACAACCTGCATCTGAAAGAACCCTGATGAATGAAACCGTCGCATCTCTGTATGTAACTGGGACACATATTTACCATTGATCTTAGTACGGTTTTAAGATTATACATTCTCAGTTACACGGTATTACTAGGAAATTTTCGTATTCAGAGAAAAGTGTTTAAGATTTTAAAAGACAGGTGTATTTTTCCTGCCCAAAATATGACAAAAATTATGTAACAAGCAGCCATAACATTAAAATCTATTTACTTGACAGCATGTATGTAAAGAATGATAACATTTTGAATAAAAGTCTTAAATTTTGGATATTGCGGATATCAGCTATGGAAACATCTGCTTAAATTTCCTCATAGACAAGTAGATTGACTTTAATAGCGCTTTCGATTATTATCTACCACGCTATCACAGGAAGATATTAAAGTGGCCCTGTCCCCAGACGACCTTCAGATGGCGAAACCATACAGGTGCCGGCGCTAGTTAACAAGGGGTAGTAAAGTTGTTTAACATATTTTATATCGTCAGTAGTAACGTGATAAGAATTAAAATACATTAACTTTGGTATGTCTGTCTTGTTATGAATTAAACATGTTAAGTATCCAGCAGAGTAAAATTAGTACAATGTATAAGTGAGTAAAAGTTAGTTTGATATAAGCTAAAACTGAAGGACTATGTCTGAAATACTCATCAATCTTTTGATTTGTCTAATGGTAATTTCTGCAGAAAAAATGAAGTCAAAACAAGCAATTCCTTTCATGTATATAAAAAGTTTTGGCTCATCGAATTCTATAACGTGCATGAAAGAGGGATAAGAAAATAAACGAAGTTCTAAATACCCATCCATCCTTTAGGTTGGTCGTTGGCAGTTGTAGCACAGGGGATCGGCCGCCACTTATCCGTGGTGGCAGCCGCCGTGCATCTCGGAGAGCATCTTAGCGACGAGTCCTGCAGCCAGCATCTCGACAATGCTGCTTTGGTGTCCCTTCTTGTGTCCTCCACCGCCACCACCCATGAGTCCGCCAGAACCGCCTTGTCCAGGCATGGCCAGCGCGCAAGCCAGCAGAGCGATGACCACCACCACAGAGAAAAACCTTACACCACGGGAATGCATCTTCGGGAGGAAGGAGGGAGGGGAGGGTACAACAAAGCAGGTAAAAATAACTCTAGAAATACACAAGAAGAAGGATGGTTCGTGAGGGACAGCCCTTCTGGGGAAAACTGCCATTCCGACTTGCGACTGGAATGCTGTAGTATTTTTGGTCATAACCAGCGAGACTCATTGGAGTTTGAGGGTAGATATCGCAGAGAATACAATACCCTCAGGGTAACAAAGGACACATTTACATCTCATGAAAACGTGCCCTCTGTTCTCGTAGGGAGAATTCCATTCTCTGTTCTACAGTAGCGCAATATTTTCATTACGCGCCTTAGAGTCTTACCAACACCACATAGGATTCAAGAAGCAAGCGAGTGGCAATTTTTGCATAAAGAAGAAGATTTATTCAAATTCCACTCAAAATAATAATAATAAATAAATACGTTTTGCGAGACTAGTTTGCACGATACACAACAGAAATCTGAGATTAAGCAGTAAAACAGTTTGCACGATACACAACAGAAATCTGAGGTTAAGCAGTAAAACAGTTTGCAGTGTGAAAAGTTACCTCTCACCTCCAGTCACCATAAAGAGAATTAAATGTAATTAAGTGCAAAATAACGAAACGCCACCGTTGTCTTATTCATAAATGTCAAGCCGAGGTTAAAAGCTGTATACAGTCAATAAATATTAATAGTCACATAAAAAATTAGTATCACGACAACATTAGCTTTAAAACTACATATTTACTAATTACAATAGTAATGTGTTTTAACTATTTTAAGTAATACAGTTTTTAAATATGCTATCTCGCCACGACCTGTCATGGTTATACAGTTTTTAAACCACGGAATTATTAACAGTTTTTAAATCCCATGATTAAGTTGATCGAATAAATCTGCATACTGTTTAAATTATAGTGAATATTTTTACAAATGTACGCTTTAAGGGTAAAAAAAATTCAGCATATCAATAATAATTTTTGGGGTGAAAAAGTTTAATTGCCGTTTAGAAATGAATTCAGTAAGAATATGTTTTACACACCCTTTTATCCCTTTATTTGCTTTCATAGTTATAGCATTCATGTAGCATGAGTTTGTCGGAGGCAGATAAATTGGTCTGTACATTTTGAATAAAATATGAACAAGGTTAAGAGTAAACATAATAACTTTAAAAAAGGATAGAGGATAATTAATTAGAAAATCTCATGTTTCGAAAATGCCTAATTCCTTACCTAAATTAGGTGTGAAATTCTGGAAAAATAAGATCGATTACATTTTTCAAACATCTAATGATAAAAAAAATAAGAAGCAAAAAATTACAAGTATTCCAAAAATGATGACAGCCTTAGAGGAAATTTATAGTTGGCTGTGAAAGATTTCTGATGAAATTGTTTCTAATATATTTTGAAACATGATCATTCTTCTTTGAAATTGTTTTAACTTTTTCAGAATGGTGGACGTGCTTCACGGCTAAAACTAATATAATAACCGCTTCATTAAAAAATATTTATGTTTTAAAACATTAGACTAGTTCAAAAACAAGTTAAAATATAAAAATTCAAAGAAAAATCTGTAGAAAAAAAATCCTCTCAGATTCAAGCGTAAATAACATTTAAAACGGGGGTATTTTTGGATGTATTGCTTAAAATATCCCCCAGTTAACTCTGAAATTATCCTAGACGAATGCCCCTAAAAAGTCGGGGTTCTCTCAGCAACTTCGGGAGAGCACAAAATTCCTGAAAGGGGGTATAGCTTGCCCCTTAATCAGCAATCTCGAAATTGAATGCCATCTTTCAATGAGCATATGAGAAAAACTTTTCCCGCGGTGCCTATTACAAATGCTCCGATGGGTACATCCTTGGCTTTCGTGCAATCCGAGTCGTATCCAGAGTATAATCCAAAAACTGAAGACTGAAGAAACCATGAGGGAAATAGTCGTTTCAAACAACTTACTTGGAGCTGGTGATTTGCTGCTCGAAGGAGGAATCGAGATCTGATGCCAAACTCCTGCACACCCACTACTATATATACGAGCCTCGCCCCGACCGACGAATCAGCGTTTTTTCCCCCGGCTTTATCCCCCTCTCATTGTTGGCGGGCAGCTACGACACTTAATCCTCTTCTGCTACACCCTATGGGAAAAAAAACTGACGCAGATTAATAAATGTGGGTCTAGCCACTCTCTAAGATACTCGAGCGAAACCGCGGTCGTCTTAATTTTTCCTGGATGATTTTGAACGAGCGATTTTCGGCTCAATGGGCTGTTGAACCTTTTTTTTCTTTCTTCTTTTCCCTTTTGTTTCATTTTTCATTTTTCTACTTATTTTTCGTTCTCCGCGAGAAATTCAGTATAATCGGGGTTTTCCGTCGCTTTCGCCCGACTCGTGTTCCCCATTCGATTTTGCGGCTGCCATGTTTAGGGATTAGAGTGGATTCACAATCACAGTTAACTCGGTTGCTACAAAGCAATTTTTTCTCTTCGCTGTTTTTTCCCCCCTCTCTTCTCCATGGCGAGCGAGGAATGGCCGAGAGGCTGATGGTAATCCTGTTGTCGAAAATCTCTGAGACTATTCGGACTCACTATGAATGGATGAAAACAACTTTTCTGCCCTCTTTCGAGACGAGATATTCGGTTGAAGAACCTCTCCTTCACACTCCGAACAGAATCTAGTTAATGTTGAATTATTCCCTACACCAGTGCAGTGGCGCACCCAGGATTTTATTTGGGGGGTGGTGGGTGGGGAGCCGAGTTGAAAGCATAAAAATATTTATAATGCAAATTCAATATTCATAATGCAATTTCTATTTCTTTGGGGGGGGGCGCCTTGGCCCACCCCCTGGGTATGCCAATGCACCAGTTGTGTCCGAACTTTATCGACCACGACCCATTTTTATTTTTTAAAAAATCACTCGATCCACCCCCCTCCCCCAAAAATTTTTGGTAGTAGCAAAATTTTTTTTTTTAAATTATGAAAATGTTAACAGAAAAGTAAAAATAAATAAATGTGCAAATTTTGATAAACTATTTTAAAAATCAATAAAATGTAGATTTCTGGCATCTATATATTTAAGTTGCTAAGCCGACTTTTTGGGCAGTCCGTGAGAGAAAACTGATGCATAAGTTTACTTAATTTTGGTCTTAAACGAAAGATTGTAATCTGTAGATTTGTCACATTTGGTTTTTGTAACCACAATTTCTCTTAATTAGTGATCATTTACAACTGAAAAAATTGATTTCTGAGCATTCTCAGTGGCATGTTTAAATCTGGCTTTAAAAACTCACTGTTTCTGCGCATGCTAAGTGACATGTTTTAATGATAGACACGTTTATTCCGAGGAGTCTCTAGATCTCTCTCTGGCATTTTTATTTTTATGATAATTATGTTTGTGAAAGGTAAAATTAAACCTCATGGAAATTTGTTTATTTCGCGCTGTTTAATGAGCGACAATTTACAATTTTAAAAAAAAATTGCTTTCTGCGCATGCTTAGTGACATTTTTAAGTCTGACTTTAGATAGTCACTAAGAACAAGGCCGCTTAAACACATTCATTTGTTTCTGCACATTATTATGATTTAAAACATTTGGCAATGATGTGTTCAGTGTAATTTGTGAATTAGTACATTTATTTACTATCTAGCCGTCATGTTTTGACTGGCACAAACTAGTCTATATATTTAAGTTGCTAAGCCGGTTCTTTGGGCAGTCCGTGAGAATAAACTACTGCATCAATTTACTTGACTGTGGTCTTAAACGAAAGATTTTAATCTATAGATGTGTTAAATTTGGTTTTTGTAACCGCAATTTGTATTAATTAGCGATAATTTTCAATTAAAAATTTCTTTCTGCGCAAGTCCAATGACATGTTTAAATCTGGATTTAGATACTCACTAAGCACGAAGTCGCATAAACACATTTTGTTTCGGCGCATGCTCGATGACATATTTTAATCTGACTTTAGGTAATTAATAAGCAAGAGGCCGCATTAACACTTTAATTTGTTTATTCCAAGAAATCTCTCTAACCCTCTCTCTGCTATTTTTATTTTTAATTACAAGTTTTTAGTTTGTCATCGAGTAACCATATTTCTCATTATTGGATTCAATAGTAATTTTTACCATGGTTTTATTCACTTTCTTTCTTGTTTGTGTGTTTCTGTGTATGTTTGTCCAGTAAAAATCTGGCAATCGATTTTTAACTAACTTCCCGACTAGCTAGACATTTGAAACTTTTAGAATAGCTCAGAACACGATGACAAGGCATTTTTTTTATACTTTTAGCCATCTTTAAGCAGAATTAAATTAATTTTAAGTTATTTTCAGTTGATTTTCTTTTGTAGACTTGTGCAGCCATCTATCGGCCGGAACGGGAACGAAAAGTTAAATGCAAGTTAACTTCCGATTAAGTTCATTTTCTCTCAAGTTGATGGGATAATTCATCAAAAAATTTTTTAAATGTATTTATTAATACGTAGAATTGTCAAGTTTATATGATTTAACAGAAAATTTAAAAACATGGTATATAAAAAGTTCTTTTATTCTTGTAATTATTTGAAGTGTATTTCTCTATTCTAAATAGTATTATGATTTTCAACATTTAGCAATGAGTGTAATTTGTGTTGAGTATAATTTGTGCATTAGTACATTTATTTACTATCCAGCCGTCATGTTTTTACGGGCACCAACTAGTATGTATTTACTTTGCAATAAAATATGTCTTGCTTACATCTGCACTTGATTTTGGCAAATCTCGCGTGACTAAAACTTCATATTGAAATATCAGTATGTATTTGTATTTCATTTAGCTAAATTTACTTCAAATTATCCTCGACCCCTCCAATTTTTTTCAAAACCCACAGTTAGCCCACCACTGCCCTACACGGCCTAATTTTGAGATTCTACTGATATTTTAGTGTGTAGCAGATTATTAAATAGCATTTTTATTTCTCGTCAAAACCAGCCCCATTTAAATAATGAAAAAAAAATACCAAAGTTTAAAAAAAAGTTATGCAAAGTTGTTCTAAAGATAAATATAACTAAAAAGTAAATAATTCAACAGACAAAGATAATATATGGTTTAGTACTTTTACCGCAACAGAATCTTGCATTTATGGTGCGTTGAGAACTAAGTGCGTGATTTCGGTTTATTTTGTCTGCATTCTTCCTGTCAGTATTTATCTTTCTCTGTTCAATTATTAATTTTTCAGTTATATTGGTCTGCATTCAGTATGAGGATTTGTTGCAATTGTGCTATCTTTCATTGAAAAGTTAAAATTTTTCAATGCTACGGTAGGTTTTCTGTTAATTTGTTCGGCTGTCTATGTTTTCTTTATGTGTTATTTCGCGTTGAATTATTTACATTATTTGTATTGTTCTAAAGAGAAACTCTCCACCTCTCCCTCCTTTAAAATACAGTTTCAGATTTTTGTAACTGAAAAGCAGATGCATAGTATTATATGTGCAAACAGCTTGAGGTAGCCTAGTGGTAGCGCGTCGGCTTTCGGTGCTGAGGGTGCTCGGATCGATCCCGACAAGCGTCATCAAATACCTCCGTGTCTAGGCCCGATATGAGCACGTTAAATCCGTATACCGGAAAGTCCCTCTATGAGGTAGGAGAGGGTACGATCCCCCCAGATGTCGCCCCTGGGGGGTGCTCGGTTATAATTGAGAGCGCATCTGGCTAAATCGGACTCCTACCCTTGTGGTGCCATAATAAACCGGAGCCACACCCCTCGGCCCCCTATCCTATATGGACCTGGTCTGGAATCGATTCCAGCCAGGTGGCATTAGAAACAACAGAAAATACATCTTTTTTTATTTCAAATGTATTTTTATTTGAAATGTATCTTTTTTTATTTCTCCACATTCTGAATTTCTGGTGTCTAGATTAACTACACTAGTTATAAAAAATTAAGGAAAAAATCACAAAAAGAGGGATAACACGTTCAAAACTAGGCCAATCTGTTTGAAATTTGAATATGTTGTTAAGTAAAAGGTGCTGAACAATACTACATTATGCAAAATAGTGGCGCTGCAGTCAGAATATGTCATTTGCGAGGAGCATAAAAAGTGCATCTCTCAGAGCAATGCGGCAATTGTCGCTGTGAGGCTGAGATATAGGCCATATATTATTGCCTCCAGGCATCATTTGACCGAAGAACTGCGATGGCGAGCTATTGGAAGACTAGAGGCAGGACAAAGTCAGACAGAAGTGGCCAAATGGCTAAATGTGAGTCCGTCTGTGGTTCATAGAATTTGGCAACAATTTCTAACCACTGATTCGGCATCCAGGAGGTTCAGCCAAGGACGGCCATACGCTACGACGAGTGCCGATGACCGATATTTGTCATTATGAGCACGAAGGAATAGAATCGCAACTCCGTCTGCAGATCCTTCCTCGCTGCAAGCTCTGAAAGGTTAGTATCAACGTCAACCGTACGTAGAAGGCTTCCCGAAGGTGGTATTTTTGCGAGGCGACCAGCCATTTGCGTCCAGCTCACGTCACTCCATAGGCGGGAACGTTTGCTGTGGGCACGTCAACATGTCGCATGGACGCGTGATCAATGGAGGGCTTTTCTCTTTGCGGATGAGTCCAGGTTTGGCCTCCAAAGCGATAGTAGGCGTATTTCGATTTGGAGAGAACCTGGAACTCGTTTTCATTCATCACACATCCGGGAAAGAGATGCATACGGATCAGGCAGTGTCTATGTTTGGGGTGGTATCTCTTTGGGTGGACGCACAGACCTTCATGTCTTTCCCCGTGGAAATATGAATGCTCACACCTATAGAGATGACATCCTTGATGCCTATGTGCTCCCTTATGCCGGGGCAATAGGTTATGCTTTCGTGCTACAGGACGTTAACACAAGACCGCACAAGGCTCGCATCGTGGATGCTTATCTTGAGCAGGAAACAATTCAGCGCATGGAGTGGTCAGCTCGATCACTGGACCTGAATCCTATCGAGCATGTTTGGGACGCTTTAGGACGACGTATAGCTGCTCTCAATCCTCTGAAAAGAATTGCAGTGAATTAAAGTCGGATGTCTACACAAGTGCCTCCGCTAGAAAAAAAATTGGTTCTGTTCATTGCGTATGAGGGTACACACAGAAATAAACACTTTTTTTTTTTTAATTTGAAAAAATTACCATTGTTAATTTTTGCACTGCATTGAGTTATTGATGTCTATAGTTAATACAGTATTTTTGAAAATACTAAATAAATTTTTTTTTAATTCTGAGAAACATACGCATTGCATTTAGAGATCTAATTTCAAATTCAGAATGCAGAATTCGAAAATATGCGTTTGTTAATCAGTGTTTTGAAAAATATTGAGAGAAAAATTCCCCTTAATTTAACATTGGGACTGAAGATATCCGATGTCAACTGATGCACCGCCTTAACAATGAAACGAACATTTCTTGATCTTTCACTGCGAAGATTCAAACCCGGGACCACGCGGCGTCAACTTGCGCTGCTAACCTCTGTACAGTGTGTACAAACAGATTATTTCACGACTTCTGCTTACTACTGAAACCGAAGAACAGGAATATAGTGAAGTATCTACAAGTTTTTACCTTCCGGAATCTCGCACGACTTGACACCCAATCTTAAATTTAAAAAATCGTATTCCATGCTCTAACTTCTACTAATGTTCAGTCTTCATAAAAGACTATTTTAATTTTAATTTTTAAATAATTCATTATAATAATTGTTTCATTTTATTCATCATATTGTTTGTAATTTATATTCCAATTGTGCTTCTGGTCAATAGATGGCATGACTATGTAACTATTTTTTTTTACTTCAAGCTAAAATATTTTTTATTCTGTTGTTGCACATTCTATTCTGAGTAATGGCAAGAAAATGGCTAAGAAATGTTTAATCTGTTATGGTGTATATTCTATTCTAAGCAATGTCACGTAAGAATTCAAACATCGCTATGTTGGATGCGATTCCGTTTTTCTTTTTTAGTTAAAGATTCTGTGCAGATTATTGTTCGAACTGTTGACATTTTACAGTCAATTATTTATTTTGTAAAAACTAATTACGAAGGGTTATTCAGTGTGTCAGAAATTCAACAGTTATGTGTTAAAATGAAGTTAATTTTTAAATGCATTTTAAGAATACATGCATGGAACTGAATTTTTTAGTGTTGACTTATTATTCAAGTATTATTCAGAGGATGTTAAAGGTAAGCCATTCCAGTATTACCTTTATTAAAAGAAGTAAGACGATTGATTAGTTGCACTTAAAAAAGAACATTAAATATTTTTGTTAATGGATTCTTATACAGTCCACTAAGATATGAAGGTATTTTAATAAAATAACTGACCCCACAACTAATTCCTTCAGTCGGGTCTAAACCTTTCTATTCACAAGTTACCTGATGGACGCGGGTTGCCTGCTCGTCGGGTATCAGCGTTAACCAGCTACCAAGAATTTTCTCGTATTATCATTCTACACACAGTAGACGCTAGCGGTTTTTTTTCTTTTTATTTTTTTTTTTGGGGGGGGGGGGGATCTAGACAGGATGTCTGCTACCAGGAATGTTTTAGATATTACTGCTAGCAGGCTGCTATGGAAAATCAAGGCGAACCCAATTTTTGTTTTATTTAGTCTAGAGATAGTGTGATGCATTTTATTTTATAAAATTAGTGTTTATTTTTTAACGTTTATTTAGGCTATTGATTTCGTCTTTAATTTATGTGTTACAGCTGAAAACATTCATTTATCATAATTTTATGCATTATTTTTAGTGATATATGAGCTCGGAATTTACAGTTTTTGTGTAAACAATCTATTAAACATTTTGATGCTTTTTCTTCTTTGAAGCAAAAATAGCATTATGAGAAGCGTGAAGTTACAAATATTTGCGTTCATCAACACTGTGGACAAAACATGACTCAACCTGACACACTGTGGTAGTGTATTTATCTACCACAGTTCCTCCCTGGTTTGGTTGGTATGTATATCTAGGTTTCATGTACTTTCCTATTCTGCTTTGCCTTGAAATTCATCGTCCTCTTCGTAACAGCCCGTTCTCGTGCAAACTGCTTCTTTTGCATGCGGAAGTCAGGATTTTTCATTTCTCGTCCCGTGAAAGAATAGAGAGCTAAGTGACTGAAAAGTTTGTCTGGGGACTTCGGTAGATAGGAAAGTGAACTTAATAAACTGTGTGAAGTTCACTGCTTCCTTTACACTTAAGATAATGTATATACTAAACAATGGACTTACCATTAACTAGATCCGACGAGGTTTTCTACACTAAACTATTTATTACAACACAATTAGACTACATAAATACTGTTCTCAATTGCTAGCAGTCAACGGGGAATTATTTATCACGTGTGTTAATCCCGGTAGTTATATTACGGAGACCCTACCAGAATTCAGCCACGCCACTGCTTGTACATAAGCCACACTAACCTTTCTGTCTTCACTTTATCATCAGGTCGCTGGAACGATAGCTAACTTCAAAATCCCCTCGGTAAACTTGATAATGTCCGGCTTCTGTACGGCAAAGCGATCTCCACTTCAATTGTTGTTCGTTCGCCGCTCACCTCCGTCCGACCTCGCCTCGTAGTGTTTTTTTTTTTTTTCTCACTGTCAATCGTGTACGCTACCCACGGAAATTCCCGTCTAGTAGAAAAGCGCCGCTTATTTGCACAAGGCACTTCCTCTTCTTCAAATGGCGATTTATTTAAACCAGGGGGGTTAATTTTGATTCAATACCTCACAACTGGTTAGCGAACAGAAAACAATACCTTAAATGGCAAAGGCAAATTATTTACGGCGAACAACCGATAAACGTGGGCAGATTGTTACTACGACTGCTGTCTGTATATGAGGGAAAAGCACGTTCTATTGCATCTTGAAAAGTTCAGTGACTTGGCAAAAAAATTGAATTAGGTCCATCTCCAGTTAAAATATAGAGTAATTTTGAAGACTAAACCTTAATGTCCGTCAGACACATCGCACCAGAAAACAGCATTCAGATTTTCTTGAAATTCAGTGGGCATCAGAAGTAATTTTAGGTCAATTTTCAAGATTCCAAGACCCAAAATTTAGTGTACTTTCCGTTAAATTTCGATGAATTTTGTGCACAGCAGATGCCTTTGTTCTAGAAACTTGGAAAATTCCCAGAGATTTTTAAGTTGTTTCAGAGGTTATAGTCAACATCCTTTACGTATTTTCCAGTATTTTCCGTCTTCTACATCTAGTTCATATTTTTGATGGAAATATTTAGAAGAAGGAGATAATCGTAATTTTTCTACTCTATTTATTAACTTTATTAAGAGATAAAGATTTTTCCCCCGGAGGCCTCTTTGGGAAATCAATTCACTGAGAATCGGAAAGCCTTCAATGTTATTTTATTTCGCAGCTATTTAGCAAATTTTAAGACACTTCAATCTTAAGAAACTTGTGATTAAGAATGCACTTTAGGAGGCATAGTCACAAAGAAACGAAAAGCAGTGATAGCATTTTGTTTCATAAATATTTATCAAACTTTGTTAAGTCACTTTATCTAAAGGAAATTCAAAATTTATTCGAGGTACACGTTTCAGGAAATAGTCACCGAGAATCAGAAAGCAATCAATGGTATTTTGTTTTAGAATATAATAAATTTTTTTTAAGACACCTTATCTCAAGAAACCTCCTATTTTTACGTAGAACACACTTTGGATGACAAAGTCACTGAAAATCGGAACGCAATCAACAGTATTTTGTTCCACAGCTATTTAGTGAATTTTATTGAAAGATATCTTGTGTCAAGGAACGTCAGAATTTTTTAGTGGAACCCTGAACATCTGTTACAGATGTTAGTCCTTAATGCAGTGATTCCCAACCGGTGTGACACGGCATTTTAGGGTGTCGCGAAATCAGCTATGGGAGCGAGATTTTTTTTTTCGGGATAAACCAAAAAATATTAGTAAGGCCCTCTTAAAATGAATAGTAAGTTGATATCAAACATTTGCTCTCTAAGCACCAATCGCAAGTCTCACGTTAATAAAACAACACTCTGCTTAGTGATTTCCATTGTAGTCCTCTAGTGTAATACTACACTGAATCTCATGACTATTTTTGAAACTGTACTAATATACAGTGGTTCCTTGACTTACGAGTTTAATTCATTCCGTGATGGAGCTCATAACTTGAAATACTGGTATGTCAAATGAATTTTCTCCATTGAAATGAATAAAAATGCCATTAATCCGTTCCGCCCCCCCCCCCTTAAAAAAAAACCCCTCAATTTTTTTGTTACGTGTAATTAAATGAGAAAAATGTATTTATAAATAACGAATATTGTTTAAAAACACAATATAATAGAATTTACTGCAATAAACAGGTTTTATTAAGTATAATGCATAACATTTAACTTGAGGAACAGACGACTTGAAGATGCTGAACTGAACAATTGAATCTTATTCTCTGATTTATGCCTTTTTCGCAACGCTTTCCTCACTTTCACCTGTAGGGTTTTCGATAAAAACTTGTCCAATGAGGTCTTTTTCACCCCAACCCCCCTTTCAGAATGTTTTTGAAGTGAGAGGTTAGACGCTGTTCGGTTTCGGAGGCTGACTCAAGTATGGGCAGAGCAAGCTGTCCCGGTTGATAATTGTTGAGAGTTAATCTCTCGGTTTAAGACTGGAAAGTAGTCTTAGAATAATATGTATATAACTGTATAATAGTTGTACGTAAAGGCTGTAAATATTATGTGTTTCTCGCTCATTTGACGTGAACGTTACATGGTGTTCGCTGCGTAAACTAGCGGCGGGATATGTGAAGCTGGCTCGTAATTTTAGCTCGCGACTCAAAGCAAAAAACTGGCGGAGAGACAGCTCGTATCTCAAAAAACTCGTAAGTCGGGACACTTGTAACTCGAGGTACCATTGTATTCTATTCTGGTGTTTGTCACTTATATCTTTCAATATATAAATAAAATCAGCAATGGAGTAAGCATTTATCTATATATTTAAGTTGCTAAGTCGACATTTTGGGCAGTCCGTGAGAGAAAACTATTACATCAATTTACATCATTTTGGTCTTAAACGAAAGATTGTAATCTGTAGATTTGTCAAATTTGGTTTTTGTAACCGCAATGTCTATTAATTAGCGGTAATTTACAATAAAAAATTTATTTCTGCGCATGTTCAGTGGCATGTTTAAATTTGTCTTTAGAAACTCACTATTTCTGCGCATGCTCGGTGACATGTTTTAATGATAAACACGTTCATTTCAAGGAGTCTCTCTAGATATCTCTTTGACATTTTTATTTTTATGATAATTATGTTTGCGAAATATAAGATTAAACTTGATGGAAATTTTTTATTTCGCGTTGTTTAATTAGCGATAATTTACAATTAAAAAAATTACTTACTGCTCATGCTCAGCGACATTTTTAAATCTGGCTTTAGATACTCACTAAGCACGATGCCGCTTAAACACATTAATTTGTTTCTGCGCATTATTATGATTTTCGACATTTGGCAATGATGTGTTGAGTATAATTTGTGTATTAGTACATTTATTTACTATCTAGGCATCATTTTTTAAGGGGTACCAACTAGTTTGAACTTAAATTTAACATGTTCTTGATATAAATTCCGCTTTGAGTTAACATTAAAAAAAAATGAAAAAAAACTAAAATTCTAACAAGGATGCCCCGAGTTTCTAATCTCATTCCCAAGGGAGCCGCAAACGTAAAAAAGGTGGAAATCCCTGCCTTAATGACTCGCGGGGAAAAATTGCCGTTCATTGAAGTCAAAGCGAAAGAGATTTCACCATGCCTCGTGACGACAGAATATGCACTTCGATCGTATTTGTTCTTTTCGCATCCTACATCTCCAGCAAATCCCAGCTGGGAACAAACAGTGTTGCGGGAATGAAGTGGAGCGAGAAAAAACCCTGAGACAACGGTTTTAAATCACAAAGGAGGTAAGGTAAGTACAAGTCGATACAAATCCGACCCTCTAGACACTGTGCGACTCACTTTCTCAGAGAACTGACCCAGAGACAGAATGCGGAGATGGGGAAAAATTCCGCATTTTAGAAATTCCAAGAAATGTGTTATACAGAATTCAACGAAGCTATGTACAATAATAAAAACACATTTTATTAGGATAGTAGGCGATGTCAGAATTCGCTTTACTTTTTCTAGTAATTTTAAGCAGAATGTTATTGAAGGTCATAGAATGTAATATGATTTCCAGAGTTTTTCTTTTTCCTTTTCTTAGAGGTAATTATTTATTATTTTTTTGACTAGCTTATATTTTGTTATTTTGATCTAGTATTGTTATCATTATTGTTATTTTTAAGTTATTTAGGCCGACATCTGTATATTTCTTTCAGTCTAGTGTCTGTGGCTGTCTTTTCACAGGACCCGTATAGCAGTAGGTTCGTAATCCAAAAGTTAAGCCGACCCTCCCTCAGTCATGCGATTATTGGCTGAAAACGCAAGTCCCTGCGTGCAATGTCACACGTTCAAGAGTCCCGCAGATTCAAGTTGATTTAGAGCTATTGTAACCTGTTAGTACTAACTTCATATGATGTTAGTCTAGATCACCAATCTTTACAGCATATTCGTACATTTTATCACGTTGGACCTTAATTGACATTTATTGACTACTAGCATTATTGCCCGGCGTTGCCCGGGAAGATATATAGATATAAAATTTTTCATGCATTCCATCAAAAAAATACTTGGCTGCATCCCCCTGGTTCCTCTGGCCAGACAGAATGCGCTTAGCGCGTTTCTACTGAAATGATATACAAACAATAAGAAAGAAAGAAACTTTTAGGCTGCGGACCTTCTTCTGATTATATGTCTGATTTTATTGAGAATTAATAACACAGTGTTGCGTGATTCGCACGTTTGGATTGAATAAGTTTACTGTTTAATTATATTTGTTAGATACTGTTTAATTAGATTTAATTAGATTGCTTTGATCCACTGTTTAATTAGAAATAAGTTTTATAATTTACATTTGCCTTTATTTTTTATTTTCCCCTTAAAACGCAATTTTTTCCACATCAACCAAGAGGTAAAGTGCAAGATACGTTATTCCCTTTATTTAATCAAAGTAAGGCGGGATTCCTCATGAAGCCTAGGCTCAAAGTTTCTTTCTTATTGCATGTATATCATTTCAGTAGAAACGCGCTAAGCGCATTCTGTCTGGCCAGAGGAACATAAAGATCGGGGAGGGGGGGGGATGCAGCCCAGTATTTTTTTGATGGAATGCATGAAAAATTTTATATCTATATATCTACCCGGGCAATCATTCTTTAAAAATAATTTCATTAATTTTCCTATGCCTTAATATAACTAATGGACTAATAGTTCAGAATGAAAGTTATGTGTCGTTATGTTTCTCTGTTTAAAGAGCTTTTCCTTCCACTGCTTAAAAAACCCCAAAACTCTAAAAGATTTATCTTATATGATTTCACGGAATAAGTAATTCAAATACATATTGTATGTTAACTCTGTTTCGCGAACTTAAGGAGAAAAACTTGTAGAACTCTTAAACTTCTTCCCATTTTATGATCTTCAAACAATTAATACATTTAGATCAAAAGAAAGCTTCCAAAAAATGTCCATGGGACAAACTTAATTTTTCTTTTTTTACTTCCTTTTTTTTCCAAATTTTATTAAGTTCTATTAGTTTGAACGCCATTGTCTAAAATTGTCTAAAGCAGCGGTTCTCAACCTTTTTAGACCTACGATTCCACTAAACGAAAGATAAATAAACACTTCGCTCTCAACCCCCCGTCACCCCCAGAGCAACTCTCAAACTACCCCCAAATCACCCTTCATCATTAAAAATTAATTAAAAAACTAATTGAGCCCCAAATTTCGCTTTTGCTGCGTTAAGTTTCTCGGGTCCTAAATATTAACTGTGCCGAATTTGGTCCCGGTGGGTGAAACATTCTATGATTCTATAGCGGACAAACAAACAGACGAGCTCTTTTATATATACAGTGGCTCCCAAAAGTGTTCGTACACTTACGAATTTCAATGAAATAGGAGTCTATCCATTAATTAAAATGAATATTTCAGAATGGGTATTTAATAATAAGATCTATAATCTATTCTTAACAAAACTACATGAAATATTTTGAAAACATAGTAAAACTTTATTTTTAAGAAACCAGTAATCAAAAAGTAACAAAAACTTTATCTCACAAAAGTCATCGTACACTGAAATATTTTCGGATAAATTCATAATTAAAATTATCGTCTGGCGCTTTATTTTTATTTTTGAATTGTGGTGGCATTTAAAATATCGTTTGGCTTTAATTTTTGCTTGCCTACTCCGTAATATTCTATTTATTATTTAAAACTGGCTCGTAGTCGTAAAGAAACAACAAACAGCATTCGAAAATTGATTATTTTTCAACATAGTAGTGGTAAATCAAATCGGAATATTGCTAAATTACTTAATTTATCCCATTCTACTGTGCAGTATGTGAAAAAACGCTTTAAAGAAGAAAATTGGATCGAAAACAAGGTAAGAAAAGGCCGTCCGGCAAAGTTAACAAAGCGTGATCAGAGATTTATAATTAGAGAAAATTTGTGAAAATTTCACGTTTGTGTGCTGTAAAAGTTTCTGCAGAATTCAATGAAACATTTTCTACTTCAATTTCACCTGAAATTTTTTGACGAGTTCTCAGAACAGCTAGATTACATGGGCGTTCTGCTCATAGAAAACTTTTTGTGAGTGAGAAAAACAAAGTTTAGGCTTCCCTTCGCACTATCAATGATAAATAAGGCCCAAACCTATTGGAATAATGTCTTATTTGCCGATGAACATTTTTGGTGCTGATGGGCGTATAATTGTATGGAGAAAAAAAAATGAGGAACTTAATCCCAAGAACTTAGTAGAAACAGTTAAGCATGCCGGTGTAGGTATCCTTGTGTGTGTGTGTGGGGGGGGGGGGGGGGGGCAAGTCAGCATCAGGACTAGGAAATTTGGTATTTATTGATGGCATAATGAATCATGCTGTTTTTATAAATATTTTAAGAGACAATTTAAAATTATCAGCTCAAAATTTGGGTATTGGAAACAACTTTGTTTTTTTATCAAGATAACGATCCTAAGCACACGGCTCTCAACGTTCGCATCTGGTGTCTTTATAATTGTCCACAAGTTTTGAAAACACCACCTCAATCGCCAGATTTAAACCCAATAGAACATATTTGGAGAGAACTGGAGGTTTGAGTACGAAAACACGACATTCACACGAAAAGCGAACTAAAAACAATTATGATGGAAGAATGGATGAACATTGATGCAAAAATTACAAAAGAACTAAAGCAATCTATTCCCAGACGTTTAAAATATGTTGTGGATGCTAAAGGATATCCTACTAAATATTAATTTAACGAAAAATTAGAATATTTACTAATATGTAGAGATATTTTACAAGTGTACGATGACTTTTGTGAGATAAAGTTTTTGTTACTTTTGGATTATTGGTTTCTTAAAAATAAAGTTTTACTATGTTTTCAAAATATTTCATGTAGTTTTGTTAAGAATAGATTATAGATCTTATTATTAAATACCCATTCTGAAATATTCATTTTAATCAACTGATAGACCCCTATTTCATTGAAAATCGTAAGTGTACGAACACTTTTGGGAGCCACTGTATATAGATTGACTATTCTACTAAGTTGGTCAAGTGTAAAGCCTTAGAACGCAAATTTCAAGTGAAATCCTACTTTTATTACAAATAAACCTGACTTAATTCCATGCTGATTTAAACAGATTTTGATAAGTTTAACTTAAAAAAAATAAAATAAAAAATAAAAAATGAGAGTGCCTGTCATTGTGGACATGGTTCAATAGGTAGAACGCCGGCTCGAGGCTAGAGGATATAGCCGCGATCCCCTGTTCTGACAGTCAGTCGTTAGAAGATATTCTAAAGACTGACCGTCACCATATATCATTTATTTTTCTCAAGGCTAAGTACTTACTGAAATGTATATTTATATATAGTGCTAATAAACTAAATTTTTCTCAACTTCATTTCTCAGTTGCAGTTCTAGATTTATTAAAATCCCCTCCAACAGACACCTTGTAGGTACAGACTCATAAATACCATGGCAGAAACGCATCGGCTTTCTTTTATTTCGAACCTCTGCTTTACGGACACTTATCAGATAGAAACGCGGACACCCTTTTCACAGTTCCTTATATTGAAATCGACACGGACACTATTTGAACTTGCAAGACATCAGTGGAATTTTACGCAGCCAGAATGATAAAAGATGTAAGTGTAATTACAGAAATGGAAAGAAAAATGATGCTGCTGTAACATTAGCCATTGACAAAAGGCTGGTTCGTAACATTGTTGTAGTCACACATCGTCTCGTATTGTATAGTGGTGGGAAGTTTGGTTTGTCTAGAAGTATGGCACTTTGCTTTAACTAGGCAGTACTTCTAGATACCCCATATCATTGCATATATTAAAATTAATATTTTTATATCAATATTAGTATATATTAACGCTGATATAAATTAATATTGATATGGGTTTGTTTGCCAATGCGGGGCACCTCTCAATGACGACTTTCACACTTTTCCGCTAGAATCGTTGGTAGCTTTCAATGGCGTCTCCGTATAAGTGAACCAAAACCACCTCCAGGTGCCACCTCAATTTTAATCAAGCACCCCTAGGGATTCATGAAGTCTTTGTGGCATCTGAGCAATGCCACAAAATTGTCATATTTTCGAAAAAGACCGAAACTATTATCTGCGTTTGCGTGTAAGAAATAATCATCCGAAGAGCATGTAAATACTCGTTCGTAGATCTAGAATAGCCGTACTCAACCATTTTAGACGTATAGTCTTCAGTGACGAGTTCCGTTTCCAACTGTGTCCCGACGACCACCGAAGACGTGTCTGGAGACGTGCAGGGCAGCGTGGAGATCCTGTCCTTACTATCACAAGCCGCACAGGCCCACAACAGAGCGTTATGGTCTGGGGAGCCATTTACTTTGATAGCCGGGCCTGCTATCAATTATCTTTAAATCGGCTGGCCGAACACTGCCTTGGCCTCCTAAGTGGCCTGTTATTTTCCCCACAGAGCACATTTGGGACGTGATGTTAAGCCGATTGCAAATATCCCGGAATGTTGCTGATTTAGTCCGACACTCGGAGACAATTTGGCAAGACATCCCGCAGGACACCATCTGGGAACATTATCAGTCTATTCCACGCCGAGTGGCAACTTGCATCCAGGCCAGAGGTGGACCAAAGTCGTATTGACGTACTAATTTTGTAGCGATCAAATTCTTGAGTAAATCTTTCAATTTTTCTGAAATTTTAACCTTTTTTCTGTGCATGTTCTACCCATCACCAAATTTTGTCGAAATCAACCCCTTCTTGTATGTATATATATATATATATATAT
Organism: Dolomedes plantarius; assembly: GCA_907164885.2. Lineage (NCBI taxonomy): Eukaryota > Metazoa > Arthropoda > Arachnida > Araneae > Dolomedidae > Dolomedes > Dolomedes plantarius. The sequence goes on along the minus strand of OU015495.1, from coordinate 61,082,198 downwards.
ATATATATATATATATATATATATATATATATATATATATATATATATATACATACATACAATGAAACCTCTCTACCCCACTAAACGGACATATTTTGTTCAAAACCGATTAAAGATTCCATAAAGTGGTTTCGACGGCCACCCTTCAAAAAGGAAACTCTTTTTCGGAATCATTATGGCCGCCATAGAGAAGTCTCTCTCTCTCTCTCTGTATATATATATATATATATATATATATATATATATATATATATATATATATATATATATATATATATATATATATATATATATATATATATATATATATATATATATGTGTGTGTGTGTGTGTGTGTGTTCGTTCGTTCGTTCGTTCGTTCTGTCCATGTCGGTTCTTCTCTAAAGCAATAGATTCCCGATATCTATTGGTCTATCCATAAGGTTTTTCTCCTTTCTCTTATTTTGTCTGTTTGATGCCGGTTCATTATAATTTAGAAAGTGTTTGCAATTTCCCAGACTTCCCTTTTTTTAGCCACGTTCACTGTCAGATTCAAAAGAAAATTTTGTTGCTACAATGCACCTCTGGAGTATAGTGTTGTTGCAGATAAGGACCTTCCATTCTGATATTAAAAAAAATATATTCAATCTCTATCGTATTATTTAATTTTCACTAATACAGTGTTACCTTTAATTCTTTTATACTGGAAAAAATATGCTAATCTTCAGAAAATATTTGAAAAATGTAAAAATTCTGAACGAAAAAAATACCGTGGAGATGATTTATATACGAACGATGCCATCGATAGTTAAAACACAAAACAATCTGCAGTAAAACAATTGCTATACACCCAATGCACTCTTTAACAACTCTGCCATTTCAGTTGAGACTTAGCTGTCCAATGAACCGTTTCTGGTGATGAGCCAAAATCTGTTAAGAATGCCTCAGTCATGGGTGAATGGATAGAGTCATTTCACCTTAATTAATGGAGAGCAATTACATAATTTTCTTTGTATAGTTTCTATATTTCAGTCGTAAACCCATTTGCTTCCATCATAAGGGAATTAAGTGTTTTCCCAGGAGACATGCAGAAATTATAGATATTGATTATTATAAATGGCTTATTGCACTTAGAAAATATGAACATATACATATTTTGAAAAATAAAATTGAAAACTGAACATGGCCTACCGGTGATGTACACGGTATCCTGGTGATATGACATTCGTTATGAGCCATTTGCGTCACCAGTGGTCTCAGATACAAACAGAAAATTAATGTCTTTTCATTAAACAAGTCACACATAAAAAACCTCACATATGTTGCACTTTGTTGGCACCTTTTTTACCGTTTTTATGGTCTTTTTTCTTTTCTCTTCCTTTGTCATGTTTTCATATCACCCCACACATCTGATTCTTTTCTTTCTATTTTGAGACGTTCTTTCTTGGATTTCTGTTAATACATGCTTTTGTTTTTCACCACTTAATTTTCTTTTTTATGGGTAAGCATGTCTAACAACCTTCACCAACAAGTGACACACCGGTGATGCGTGATGCATGCAGCTAAAAATTCAGTATGCAACACCGGTGTGTCACACGGCAGCGAAGGTGTTAATGACCAGCAAAGGTTCCATGCGCAGGTAGCCAAAGCTTATCTGAAATATTATCACTGATTAAATATAAAGTATGTCTTTTGAGATACTTTCATCTACCGATTTTATGATCCACGATTTATGATTCATTTTGCGACTGAGACAAATTTGTGGTGAGGAATGAAAAGTCTATTGCGAGGAATAGAGTATAATAGTGTTTAATTTGGTTAATTTTTTAATTCAACATTGCAACTCGCAGCAGATTTTTTTAACCGTCGTCTGGAGAAGGTAGCCTTTACACTCCCCCTCCTTACCCATCGAACTGAATCAAGACATTTCATTTCCAAATCCAAATGCGACCACTGCCTGACTCTGAAAGAAAGGTGCATTTTGGGGTGGATATTTTTAAATAATTTTTGTTACCATCGAAATGAATGTAAACCTGAAAATTTTTAACAATTTGTCCCGCGTTCCGCGGCGTTTTAAAAAGTCCCGATTTTTGGAAAGAATGCACGATAAGCTAGGGAACGGCGGTAGAAAGGGCATGGAATATACAGCATTCGGCGGCCATGTGGCTATTTAGCCAGGATATGAGTTTTATATTATTTTTGCTACTTTTATAATGTTAAACTTTAATAATAACAAATAGTTGTTGAGAACTGATTATCGAGAACTGCTTATCAAAGTTCGCATTGTTGATCAGTTGTTAGAATTCGAATTTTGAAACAAACCGTGTTCCATACAATAATGCACTAAAAATTGGGGAATAAGCGCTGTCCTTACCATGCTACGACTGAACGCGTTTTTTCTACGTTAAATAAAGTGTGGACATCAGAAAAATCACAATTAAGCTTTGAGACTTTGAAAGCCATTTTATGTATGAAATATAATTTAACAAATTCATGTGAAAAATTTTATGGCCTTTTAAACAACGACAACAATCTACTAAAAAAAATTCACGCAAAAGAGAAATATGCCAAAGAATAAAATAATACCATACATAATTTTTTTTATTTTTTATATTTGTAAATTGTACTTATGTTGAAATTTAAAAATATATATTACAATACTATTTTTATGTTCTATGAAAATTTTTGTTGCTCCATATAGACCAAATTTTTAATCAAGAACATCCCCCCCCCCCCGTGCCGGTCAATGGTGTCCCGCTTTACCAATGTAAAAATCTGGTCACCTTATCCTAAAGACCTGTTTACATTGCATCCGAAGCGTTGCATTACGTTACTACGTTCCGAGATTGTTGACATGATCTGTGATTGGTTTGACATATCACGCCGTTAACGAAATGAGCTCTGTGATTGGCTAAAATTTTTTACGCTCCGGATTCAGTGTGAACAGGTCGTTACTCTGATTGAACGCCAGTGCATGTAATTGAAATGCAAGTTTACCACCTAGTCAACCAAGTAAGCCGTTAGTCTAAATTAAAAAGAATGAGGTATCATTTTCGTTTATTCTGAACTCCTGATTATTCACGCTAAATTAAGTATGAATGCGTGCATGGGAAATCCAAATTCTTGGATAATCCATGTGTAGCCTCGTAGACCACAAAAAATTAACTATTCGAAAGTTTTGAATGAATTGACTATTTAATTCATTCAAAATACAGGGTTCCCACCTATATTCGTTACACCCCCTTAACTTCTAAACGGTGACAGCTTAGGCCATAAAGGTGTCTAGGTATAGTAAAAACCTAGATCCAAAAGGCTATGAGTTACTCGATGAGAAAACTTACAACGCAATCTATCGGAAAAATTTGGAATTTCCGTTTTTATCTCAGAAACGGTATGAGATATGGGAAAAAAGTCAACTACAAAGTTATTCAGCATTATCGATTTATTAGGAAAATTCACCTCGCGCACATTAATACTTAAATCAGAATGTAGAAAATGAACATTTGTTTGGTCTCGATTTCGGAAATTGTCATGTCATAAAGAGTGGAAGAAAGAAACTGAGACACTTCCTTATCTTCAGGATCATTTATTTATGTTGCTGAAAATGCTCTCCATTAGCCACTATACACATTTGCACTCTGGACTGGATTCTCTGGTCTTTTCGAGCTTCGCTCGCGTTTCACGACGCCATAGTGTTGAAAATCACGACCAAACAAATGTTCATTTTTTACATTCTGTTTTAAGTATTAATGTGTGCAAGGTGTCTTTTCTTACTAAATCGATGATGTTGAATAACTTTGTAATTAGTTTTTTTCCCGTATCTCATACCGTTTTTGAGATAAAAACGTTATTTCCAAAATTTGCCGATAGATGGCGTTGTAAGTTGTCTCATCGAGTAGCGCATAGCCTTTTTACTATACCTAGGCATCAACTTTATACCTAGCAACCTAGCCACTCAGCCATCCATCATCCGGCAATTTGTAATTTAATTCAACTTCACTTACTTCTTTCTGAGATGTACGGTTAATTGGGAAAAAACGGTTAATCTGCCTTCTGATTGTCGAAAGTTCAGTGAATTTTATTTTTGTTAATCCATCATGATGATGACTGATCATTAAATCTGCCTTGATAGTTGATAAATCTGAGAAAAATCGGCCACTCTCTGAAGAGAGTAACTCTCCCATGTGTTCGCAACTCCTTTCCTCCAACCACCAAATCTCCTGACAAAAATTTTCTTATTACCATGTTTTTATTAACTTGCTTTCTTGTTTGTGTGTTTGTGTGTTTGTCAAGTACAAATCTTGCAATCGATTTTTAACTACCTTTCCGACTAGATAGACATTTGAAACTTTTAAAATAGCTCAGAACACGATGACAATACATTTTTTAATACTTTTAGCCATCTTTAAGCAGAATTAAATTAATTTTCAGTTATTTTTAGTTAATTTTGTTTTGTAGACTGGTGCAACCATCTATTGGCCGGAACGTTTTGTAGACTGGTGCAGCCATCTATTGGCCGGAACGGGAACGAAAAGTTATATGCAAGTTTACTTCCAATTAACTTCATTTTCTTTCAAGTTGATGGGATAATTCATCAAAAATTTTTTAAAAAAGTACAGACGCTGTTCGCACATTTTTTAGACGATTTTGGTAAGCGGAAATAAAAAACCGTTTGCTACAAAAGAAATAATTGCAATTGTACTATGTTTTTAAAAGTCAAAATTATCATCTGCGGCTTGAAATTTTTGTTTTTATTCAAAATGGAGTTTTTAACAAAGCAGTGGTTCGAAAGCTACATTTATGCTCTTTCCGAAGAGAAATATGCATACTCCGTTAATCAAAAACGATGTGAGAGTCATGGTTTTGTGATATCTAAAGCGTCGATAGGTAATATCGTCAACAAGAAAGGAAAAAAACGTCAAATTGGAGTCTCAAGTGGGACAAAAATTCCAAACAAGTATCCAAGGAAAAAACGGACATCTTCGACTATTGCAAAGGTACGTTGTTTAATGTTAAAAAAAAATCCCCCTAGTCAAAGGACAGTTGCAAAATCATTAAAATGCTCGGTGTCCACTGTAAACAAAATGATAAACGTTGATTTAAATCTTAAGAAAGCGAAAAAAACGCAATGTGCATCGTCTTCTTCCAAATCATATCGCTGAACGCAGGACACGCTACAGAATTCTATATGAGAAACACTTATCCAAAGAAAAATGGAAAACAATTGTCACAATAGATGAATCATGGGTGTATTTAAATGATTGCAACAAAAAAAGAGCCATTTATTATCATAAAAGGGGAGAAAAAAAAATTAAGTACATGGTTCAAAGAATCGAAAGAAAGTTTTTCTAAGGGATTCATGATTGTTGCTGGTTTTTCTTATAATGGCAAGTTAAAAATAAAGAGAGTGGAAAAAAATGTCAAGATTAACTCCAAATACTATCAGGAACATATTTTATCGCCAAGTTTTCTGAATGAAATATCATCGCTTTACCCACAGTGCCATCAATCTGTGAGACTCCATCAGGACAAAGCTAGCAGTCACACATCAAAATCCTCTGTAAATTTCCTAAAAGAAATGGAACAAAAAACTGGTATCAAGGCCATACTCTTCACTGATATCCCTACTAAATCTCCTGATGTATCACCTATGGATTTTTGTGCTTTCGGACTTTTAAAATCTGCGTTATCCAAACGTCGTCCCAAAACCCTTACAGGACTCTGGAAAGCTGTTCAGGAGGAATGGGATAGAATACCTCTTCTGACACTTCAAAAGGCATTATTATCCTGGAAATTGCGGTGTCGAAAGATAGTTTAGAATAAGGGATGTCAAATAGAACATTTAAAACACAAGAATTTTATGTAATTTAGTTTTGTGAATACAATATACATCGTCTAAAAATGTGTGAACAGCCTCTGTATTTATTAATACATAGAATTGTCAAGTTTATATGATTCAACAGAAAATTTAAAAACATGGTATATAAAAAGTTCTTTTTATCTTGTATTTATATAATCATGGTGCTCTCTGGGTATTGGTAATAATAGTCAAACTCTGTGACCTCGCCAAAAGAAAGTCTCTTTTGTTAGCCCATCATTTGGCGATGACTGAGACTTTTCTGCTTTGAGATCACGTATACAACGCGCTAGTGAGTAGGTGAAAAAACCCACTGCTCCCGATAACTTTCGCTGCGGGTTTCAGGATTTCGAAGCATCAAGTCAGGAGAGCGTGACCGTTCACATCTATGCTTCCGTGGTGCTGCTCGTCATCAGAAACTAAAGAAACCGTCATGTGTGTTTATGTAGTGTATATGATAAGTAAGAGGTGTTGCGTGTTTAGACTTCTGAAAAACAACCCTCCGTGTGAGCGCCTGACGGGTCCGGGAAATTCCCGCAATACAGCAATGAGGAACTCAATATTTCGGGTAAAAACCGGTACCGTTTCACAGCATTATTCTTCCTGATATAAAAATTCCATACGAATGGAAACGAGAGAGAAAGGCTTATGGATACATACCGGATACAAACACTTCCAGGCACTCTAAAGGAAGGATAAAGCCCGTGCGTATGGAGTGGTTTACAAAACGAACAAACTATCAGCAAACACGCACAAAAGTTCAAGTATACGAGCATCTTGTAACGACGCTCTGCCGAGTGTAACGTTTCAACTTGGGTCACCAGGCCTTTAGGCCGGTATTCTACCAACTAAACTGTTCCGAAAATGTAAAAAACTCACGTTTTTCGATACCTGCGCCTCACATAGTCCCCTTTCTTCTTCAGATAACCAACACAGAATGTGGTGCATTTTTTTCAATTCTTTATGTATGGATTTTTATAGGAAAAATAGAGTAAGTTAAAAGAAAAATTTATATTTAAATAGACATTAATGCTGCCTCGGCTATATTCCCTTATATTCTTAACTTAATATCAATTAACCCTTCAGCGGGCGCGCCGATTTTTGGAACACCAGAAGGCGCGCGTGGCACAAAGTGCAACGCCTCTTTCAACCTTGATTATTCCTTTTGTAATAAACTTTTATTTTCAAATTGGAAATAAAAATTCTGCGTTTTATGGCAAAATATAAAATGTTGATAATATTGAGATGTATTTATAATTATAGGCCAAAGGATGCAGATACAATCGCCTTATTTCGAAACTGTCCGGTTTTTTGGATCTAAGCACAACTTGCGAATGGATTCCTATCATGTCCAAAAACCTAAAAAACAATGAGATTGTCTCCATCTTCGTGATATGCGGGATACCGTGTAATAGCTTCACAACTGATCGACTACATCAACTCCTGCTTTTGTCTCCAGTATAATCGTTGGTTTACCACAGTTAAATCACGACTAACAATAATTGGAAAGGAATACAAGGGTCATAAATCAGACCTGCATTAAAAAGTGTGTAGCTATAAATAGAAACTGCTTAGAACATTCAAACCTTACATGTAAAAACAAACAATTCAAAATTACGAAAATGTTGCACTTTGTACAAGGGCGCGCCCGAAGGGTGAATCTGATTCCGTTATTGAATCTGAGCATTCTGAATCTCGGATAGGTGTACCCTATCAGGTTATGTCTTAATCATCTTAAACGAAATACATTTCCTTTCCTGCTACAGACATACCGATGTGAACCTGAAAGTCGACTGTAAATTGCTTTGAATTGTAAATTACTTTGACGTGTTTGTAGAATGTTAGCCTCAGTATATATTTTTCCTATTTACTTTTTGATTTTTTTATGTCAATAATATTTCTTATTTGTTTACTTACGGTCCGTTATTTTCAAACGACAGTCGCCAATGTCACGACCGAGAGCCGAGATCAGGATTTAAACCGGGCCCCGGGGCCAGTATTCTGCTATTTGAACACTCGTGGCAACGTGAGGAACGGTCATTTTTCGAATTCCATTCCTCACTGTCCGCAGCACCGGAATGAATTGAATCTCTGCTCTCAACCGTCAGGGACACATGAATATATTAACGCATACATTTTCCAGATAACGTGCTAGGAAAAATAAGTATGATTTTAATATCTGTATAAAATCTGATTTAGACTGCTGTGTGCTAACCCTATTGCTCACCTCAATGTTAACATATAGAGAAAATGTGTCCAAAGATGGCCGACTTGGATTGAAAGATTTTTTTAAAAACTGTACTCCATAATAGAGAAAGAAATTTTACACCTTGGGACATTTTTCGTTTAAAAAATGCAAATAACATTTTAACATTTAAATTATTTCGGGAAAATATCGGGTCTAGTGTGTTTTAAACGCTCATCAATTCCTTTGGCGGACGAAATTTATAAAATGAATCCTGTTGAAAGGAGCAGAAAAGTTCAGGCTATCTGAAAATATCATTTTTATTGGATTATCAGCATTTATGTAGCTGTAAATAGAGACCCATTTTCTCCATAGGTTAACGCTGAGGTTAACGAATACAGTAGGGTTAGTACACAGCAGCCTTAAGCGATTCGTTAGGTGATGGACGAATGGCTTGGGCGCTGGAATTCGGTTCAGATCCTATGGGTTTGAGTCCCACTGTTGGCATGGATGTTTGTAGCCGTTCGGAATCGGCTTCAAACGTAGGTCCCGGTCTAATTAGCCCTCGAGTAGCAAAAAGTTGACCGTAGCGCTCCAAACCAAACCAACCTTAAACGATTTATCGGGTATGAGAATTCAAGAATTCTGTTCGTATTTCAACGGAACTTTGAAATAAGTTAATTGGAATGCTGATTCTTTTAGTCTTTTCATGTTTTCTTGTACATCTCTTTTTCAAGTCAACGAAATTTTAAACTTTTCGGATTATTCCTCAGTCTTCGCTTATTGCATCAATATATGACGTCAAGTCCCTCCTTTTTCTATTCGATATTAAGATGCAACGTAAAATATTGATGTTTGTCTAACAAAATAAAAGAAATTAAATGTTTTGCAGATAAAGTTAGGGCCTGTTCACATAGAATCCGTCAGTGTCAACGCTGCTCGTATTGAAATACACTGCTGGCCACTGTAAATGCAACACCCTGAAAGAAACATGCAAATAACATAATATTTACAACATGCATTAGCGGAGGTGAGATATGCAAATGATTAGAATTTCAGCGCAGACGCACATCACCCGCGCCTGTGGCCCCACTTCAAAGCGCTATTTAAGGCTTGGAGATTTCGACGATTTCAAGTTCGGCAATTGTGTTTTTCTTGTGGTTTTTAAAAAAAAAACCGATCAGTTATGCCTCGTCGAAAACAGCGATCATCTTTTGATCAAGTATCCGAGTTCGACAGAGGAAGGATGGTGGCCTACCGAGATTGTGGATTATCTTTCAGGGAAATCGGTAGTCGTGTTGGACGAAACCAAACAACTGTAATGCGGATATGTAATCGTTGGATGCAGGAGGGTACGACGGACCGGCGTGTTCGATTGAATCCACCCAGCGCACCATTTCACGTGATGACAGGCAAATTGTGCGCATGGCAGTGACGGATCGCTCAGTCACATCACGAACCATAGCACAGCACATGCAGTCTGTAACGCATCATTCAGTGTCTGCGCGTATCATTCGACGCCGTTTACAGCAGAGTGATCTGTCCGCAAGACGTCCATTGCTTTGTCTACCCTTGACGCAGAACCACAGACGTCTCCGCCGCCAATGGTGCGATGACAGAAGGATGTGGACGGCAGAATGGAATGAAATTGTCTTTACTGACGAGTCACGCTTCTGTCTGCAACATCACGATGGTCGCATTCGAGTCTGGAGACACCGTGAAGAGAGGATGCTGAACAGCTGCGTTATGCACCGCCACACTGGTCCTGCACCGGGTATTATGGTATGGGGCGGTATTGGATATCACTCTCGCACACCTCTAGTACGCATTGCCGGTACTTTAAACAGCCAGCGCTACATCTCCGAGGTGTTGGAGCCAGTTGTCCTTCCTTACCTTCAGGGCTTGCCCACAGCCATATTTCAACAGGATAATGCGCGACCACACGTGGCACGCATTGTCCAACGGTTCTTCGTCAATCGCCAGATTGAATTGCTTCCCTGGCCGACTCGCTCTCCGGATCTTTCGCCGATAGAAAACATGTGGTCCATGGTTGCTCTACGATTGACCCAGATTCCATCCCCAGCTGCCACAGCAGATCAACTTTGGCAACGTGTGGAAGCTGCTTGGTCTGCTGTACCCCAAGAACTCATCCAAAGTCTCTTTGAATCAATGCCGAGGCGTGTGGCAGCGGTGATCTCAAACAATGGCGGCTACTCTGGCTACTGATTTTGGCAGGAACCACACTTCACAGAAGTCTATGAATTTAATCATTTGATACTTGGTCAACATGTTATCTACAAAATAAATTTTGTTGTGATATCTCTTGTCTTTATTGGTGTTGCAATTTGGGTGGCCAGCAGTGTATATTTAACCAATAACAAACCTTCAAACGATTAGCAACGAAATTGTTAAGGCCTGTGATTAGTTTAAAATACGTTAATACGAGTAACGCTAACGCTAACGGATTCTATGTGAACAGGCCCTTAGGCGTATTTAAAATGTCAGTGATGCCCTCTGCCGGCTGAAACAGGAATTTTTCGTTAACAGCAAAACAATTTTATTTTTAAAACTGATATTACTACGGTATTGGGTTTGAAGCCGCGTAAAAAGGAAAGAAAATGTTTGAGTGTTTTTGTAGAATATAAAATCAACCAAAAAATATCATTAAAAGCAGTTTTTGTTGAGGTCATAGAAATTTATTCTCAAAATAAAGAGGACCAATTTATTACGATTATTGTTTCATTCATAACATTAATAGATTAAAATCTTTAATTAATTACAAAATAAATCTTCATTTCGTTACAATATTGAAATTAGTTTGTACTCTTCATAACCTATGAATGTGGGTGTTCTAAGTTATTATTAAAAGGTGCAAATTGCATATTTTTAAAAGGTATGTTCTTGTTAATTTCAGTTTGATAATTAAATGGTCAATGAGTTTAATTTGAAAACGAAAGACACGTTTCAATTTTTTAAATTTAGATTGAAAATGTTAGTTGTAAGGTAGTACTACTATGATACGAAACATGAAAACACATTTATACAAATATGTTTTCGTATATGTAAGTGTATTCGTTTCAGTATTTATTAATTAAAACAACTTTGACCGCCAGACTGACTTAAAGAGTTATTACGATACATAGACTGCTGAAATAGGCCCATAAAAAGATGGTGTATGTGTAAAGCATTATTAGCAGTAAGGCGCTTAGTTATAATTTTGACAGATTTTCGTTTCTGCCTGTATCAAGGCTCCAGAATTTCCGATAAAACAAGTAATATAGCAATACCTTGGACACGTTTAACAGAGGTAGAAAACAAATAAAGAATTTTATCAACATCACATTGGTGCATATTCAAAATCTCGAACAGAGTATTTTCTTTATAGTTTTATATACATTTTCTTTTCTTTCTTTAATTTTCCTTTTTGTAGTTTTTTACTGTATAAATCCAAAAAGTTGGACGTTTAAAAACGTCTAATATAGTTTTGTATTAGTATGTTGTACCCATTGACCTTGCAGATCTTCAATCCCTGTGTTAAGCTACAAGGAATTCTCCCTTCAGCACTTTTTTAATCTCGGATTAGCAAATGTATAAAAGAAGCACGTAGTTTTTTAAAAATTAATTCCTTGGTAGCTCATTTTACAAACGTTTTAAATTGTTAACGTCTATCCCAATAGAATAAGAATTAAATTAAAAACTGAATTAGAATAAAAACATTTTTAAAAAACACGTGCATTGAGTTTAAAGATTTAATTTCAAAAGCAGAAAACAGGATTCAAAATTTGAATTGCTTATCTGATATTAGAAAAATAAGGATAGGAAAACTTCTTGTGGGAATAGAAGATCTGCGAGGTCAGCAGAAGTGCCGACCTAAATTGCCCTTTGAGGAAAAAAAACTCGTTATTGATTTATTTTATCATAAGAAATGTTATGGTGCTGCCATAACTGTAATTCTCGTTCTTGATGTCCCTGAATTATCTCTGTGGTACATGGGCGTAGCGTCGGGGGGGGGGGGGGGGCAGGGGGGGAACGTGCCCCCGACTTAACTTGAAATAAATTAAAACGTTAATAGAAGTTCAGTTAACTCGGGAAATTGTAGAAAACTTTTAAGAAAGTTGGTTTTTTCTCACTTTTTCAAACTGTGAAACTGAAGATTCCGATTAGGTCTTTAGCCTTAACATAGTTTTTATCAATGATATGATCCATAACAAAAATTCGATGCTATTTTTTTCTCTTTTTATTTATATTATATTTATTTTTCTCATTGCATAACTTTTGAATACTACTCAAGCATCAATTCTATTGTTATTCAATTTTGAAAAAATCATAATATTTCATATTTTAAGGACCATTTGGCAGTGGATGCACCCAGGAGGACCTTAACTGAATTCAATTCGTGCCCCCCCCCCACCCGCCCCCCCAAAAAAGAAGTTAGAAACACGCTACACCTATGCTGCGACACCCCGATTGAAAACAACTACCTGTAACCTCTCTCATGAACGCATTCTTTTACAGTCTATCAAATAGACCGTAATTCAATTAAAGGCTTTTATATGTCTTTGGAAAACGCGTTGCTGACAACCACTTTAAGATAACTACGCCGAAACCGCCCGATAAATGCCCGAATATTATTTTACCAGGCTCGGGAAAGGTCGAGAACCTCCGATATCCGTCGAGAAGAGGAACTTCAAGACGTTGGATGCATATGCATAAGTTTTCAGGAGTAACGCTTTTATGGATTAGTTGGACGAGAATGTTATTTAAAGCGACAGAGAACAGCTTGGGTTTCTTGTCTGTCTTTTCCTTCTGTCTTCGCTTCAGTGGTGCCTCTGCGAACAGTGCACCCTGAGGCTGTGGTCCGACATCACATAACCACATTTCATGTGATTCCCCTAATATTTTTTGAATCATCATTTCGTCATGTTGCCTCGGCGAATCAATTTTCGGTTTCGCTGAGGCAACATGACGAAAGAAAAAGTAAAAGAAATATGGGGGCACGTAACACAGTCAGCGTAGACGCCGGGTTTGGGAAATAACGGGTTGCAAAAAATGGATCACGGAATTATGTTTCTTTATACTGAGTGAAAGCATCACGGAACAGAAAGGTTTTGCGAGTTGCCATAACACGCACTTACCGTCAGTCATTACATAAACACATACTTTGTTTAGCATTCTCGTAAAATTACTGTCTAATGTGGCTGTCTTCTCTGAGTTTTCTCCGTGCAATGTTAATATTATTCGAATTTAATAACAATTATAACAACGCAAAAACTGCTTAATTTACTTTCACAGTGGACTGCTCCCTTTATATAATGGCTGGTAATACTAAGATACTGCCGGGTTCGAATCCCGGGTATTCGTTTTTAGACTGTTACCTCATGTGGAGAAATGCTTGTTCACTTAGATGGCAGTACCACAACAAAGTAGCCAAGAAGGCGAAGGATGTCCTCAGGAAAAGTGCCTATAGCGTTGATTAAGAAAATAAAAATAAAAGTAAAAATGAACTTTAAAATTATGAAAAATCTTGATGCCATCACGATGAATTCAGCTCACATTGTCATTCAGCGTTATTTATTTATATATATTATATAAAGTACAACATTTATCATCCAAATAGACACTTTTACCAACAAGATCTTCGAGAACCCAGATAGACCGAGGAAATGGATTCTTATTGGGCTGGCTGGGCCCCTAAAACTCGCGGGCCCAGATAATCGCATCCCCCTCCCTCCCCCATCTAGTAAGGCCTATGAGCTAACAGCAAGTACAGAACACGAGAAATTAAATATAAGCACCCATCAAAACTCTCACTACGTTTCCACATCACAAACAATGTTATGCGAAAATATTTTACATTTTTATTCCCGGAGGAAGTACTGTTGATGAAGATCCTCTGCCAAACTGCCTTATCCATTCCTTTATATGCTTGATTTCTTCAAGCATTGTTCTTAAATGATAGACAATTTAGAAAACATATGGAAATTGATTAGTTTGTTATAATTAATCAATTCCTTCCATCAACCAACATACCTTTCTTTGTAAGATAAAACACATATAAGAAAACATATAAGGAATACACATATGATTTAGGAGCCCTTTCAAAGTTTGATACCTGAATATAGTTTTCAAGCTCTTTTTTTCCCATCGAAATTAAGGAATATAAGAAAAACTCTATTTTACTCTTACAAGCATAACATAGTGTTTTACTTCCTTATTTGTTATTATTGATTTAAGAAATACTCTGCAATTTGGAGACGAGCCTAAACAGTTTTGGCATAAGTCAAATTATTTAAAGCAACATGTGCCTGATAATTTCACAATTAAAGTCAATCAACTCTAATTTTAATATCCGAGGCATCGAAAACGAGCTCTCAGATGAATCATGGTACATTCGGAATTTTTTTTTAATTCCTTTTTTAAAAAAAAATTCTAACTGTTTTCTGTGGGACTGTGTGTTTCTTTCTGTATATTGTCTTCTCTCTTTTCATAAGTACTTCGGACTGGGGGCCTTGTCTACTGAGTCCGTAGGGAGATAAACAATAACAACCAATTCAAATTAATTATTGATTGATACTGATAGTATTTTCCGTACCTTATCGATAATATTCGAATCTTTTTTATTTTAAATTATTTTATCCTTTCTAAAGGCGAAGGGTTTCGCTGTATGCCGTTGCCAAAACAAAGTGAAATTTTAAAAACTGCCGAGTAACGTGTTTACTTACGGATAAAAAATTAACGATTGTTTGTAAAATTATTATATCATCAGACGGTATGCCAATTGCTGGATGTATGTATAATGTATACTACTATTTCATTCGATCCACACTCCCAGTTAAAGAGTTATTTGACTTACTCTTTAGCAGTGAGCATTATTTTTTGTTATTATATGCTAATTTTTCAAATGTATTATCAGTATATAAAATATGATACTTATAATTATAATTTGAATGATGTCATCAGTTAAAATTTCAAGGTATATGCAGTCTTATGTTACTAATGTTATGTAAACTATATTTTGTCTTAATCTGTCTTAAGGGATTTAGTAAAAACAAATTACTTTATTTTGAAACCCATTTAATTTAACTACCTGTCTTTAGGCCTCCTGAAGGCTTATACAAGGCTTTAGGAGTTAAAAGAAAAATATGTAATTAAATGCATAAAGATCACATCTCGGCTACGACCCACCACCACCCTCCCCCCTCAACCCCCAGAAGAAGGAAAAATTGATTTAGAAACCATTTAGATGACTCTGAAATCTAAACTTTAACCTATTTTTTATCGCAGAGAGGTGTTGACCTTTAACCTATTTGGCTATATCCTGATCATTCTCACTGAACTTCATATTTTCTCTATTCCAATCAAATCGGCCTACACCTGGCTTAAAATCACATTTTTTAGGGGGGAGGGGCGGATAACTATTGCGACAATGATTTGGCCATACACACTTGCTCAGGTTCTTTCTTTCACCTGAAACCATGTATGCTGAATTGAGAATCAAACCCAGACTTCCTGCTCTCCCGTATGCTGACAATTACGCCATAAAGACCTATTTATTCTTAAACAAGCTTCATCAATTCCAGCATAACCTTGTACTGAAGTAAAAACTTTCTTTTCAGTTTCTTAATTTGTGGGGGTCCACTGATCAACTTTATTTATAGTTTTCTTTTGTGCAACTTTTTGTCAAAAAATGCGTTAAATGGTAATCACATGCAGTGTTAGACAGCAAATATGTTGAACAAAAACATTTCTGAATTCCAAAACCGATACAAAGCATTGTGTATTTAATAAGTTAAATCATTTTAACAAAACGTGGTAAATATAGCTTTTTAGGGATGTAAAGGAAGTTATCTTCCCCAACACGACCCAATAATCAGAATTTTTTTTAAAGCAATAACATATATTAACATTAACAAAAACAAGTAACAATGAAAAACTTCAGTATGCATACGCACTTCGAACACGTACTCGTGTTAAACAAATTAAGTAGTAGACGACAAACTACGATGAAAGTGAACACCTTATATAAAGAGCAAAATAACGTTAACTGATGCTGTTTACAATTTCGCATAAGGCGGTTAGATGTAATCGACAATGTCATCGATACTTAAACGAGCAAACAAATTTTCAGCTCAGGTAAATCTCTAGTTCAAAATATCGAAGTAGTCCTGCAGCTTCTTACCCCCCTCCCTCAATCCTTTAAGTAATGTGAATGTTACGAACTCTAAAAAAATTATAAGAGTTATCCGTCACAGTATTTAGTTCCAATCTTTTCTCTCGTAGTCCAGCGTGCTTTTAATTGTTTCAGTTTTTCCAAAATCAACGAAAAATTTTTCCCGAGAAATTAAATGTAGTTCATCTTAGTCAAAAACAAACAGGTTAATCTCTAGGGTTAAAATACAATAAAGGCATCATGAGAAGGATCCGACCTCAATCCCGTCTTTTGAAAACAACCCGAAAGCATATTTCTAATCCTTGAAGAGACAATTCCTATAAGTGGGAATTTCAGAAGTAGCATGGGGAGGAGGTGGGGAGATTATCTGAAACTGCGTAAAATAGATACTCGGTATAAGCAGAAGACAAGAAGGTAACCTCACTGCAAAGGCGGCTACAAGTGGGGAGCAGTAGGGGCAATTGCCTCCCCCCCCCCCAAAAAAAAAAGGCCGGCGTATTTTTTTTTCATAGCCTAAAATTATATAATCGTAGACCTAATACTAAATGAGTTTAAATTTAAAAGAGAGAATGTTATTTCTTTTTCTTTATATATATAGATATATATATAACAGTTCCGTTACTGACTGACATACAACGCACAGACCAAACCGCTGGACAGGGCTGAAATTTTGCATGGCGATTCTTCTTATAGTGTAGGGGTGCACTAAGAAAGATTTTTTAAAAATTCTTCTTAGATTTTATAAAATTAAATTTTTAAGCTGTTTTTGTAATTTTTTTAAGTTTGCATTTAAAATAATAATTTGAGGGTTATAAAATTTATATCACGAGAAAGATCATAAAAATTCCTTTAATTTGAAATCTTTTTCGAATCTTTACCTTCCTTTTCTGATTTTTGGTGAATTTTTAAAGGTTAAATTTTAGACTTTAATTTATTAAATGCTGATCACGTGATTTCCTTTTCTGATACTTTAAATAAATTTATCGTCGCGTCCATAACAATGAAATAGACAAAAAATATTTTTTCTCTTGCTAATGCGGCAGACGATTGGACATTATCCAAAAAAATATGAAAATACAGTAAAATATATGTTCCTCAAACTGTACTATATTAACTGTATTATATTCTTTAGTATATCCTTTTAGATTTAATTTGAATATTTTCATCTACATTATTTTATCTATAAAAATATCCCTTACAATATTTTTAAATATATATATATATATATTTTTTGCATCAATTGTATACATTGATCGTCGTATTTATTTTTCATATATATATATATATATATATATATATATATATTTACTTATTTTCTTGGCATTAATTGCATACATTGACCGTTGTATTTAATTTGAACGTACTCCGTAGCGAAGTGCGGGTTTTTATCTAGTATATATATATATATATATATATATTGTACCAAATCCATGGTACGGAAAGATAATTTTACAAGTGAATTTCAATAATAGAAATAAATATGCCAGTTACTGCAAATGAAAAATAGAAATTTTTTAAAACAGTTCTTTTTATTTCTTGCAGTAGTAGGCAAAAATAATATAACAAATCTTCGCTGGAAGTCAACAAATTCCAGCACCTATAATTCGGCTGCACAGTCAGGAATTTAAATACAAATACAGTGGAATCTCGATCGATCGTTTTCGGATCCATCGTTTTTCCGTATGTGTCGTTCATTTTATCCAGTCCCAACGATCATATTAATTTGTTATGTTTCCGCATCTATCTTTTTCCCGCATTTATCGTTCATTTCAATCGGTCCCTTGAAAAACGATAGATCAAGATTCCACTGTATTATTAAAAACACATATAACAATTATCAAATAATGAAATACGACCTTTAAATCCTTTTATAACAAGATCTCCCGTCAGTCTCGACGATAAAACACCCGAAGATAAATCTGTCACCTAGCACTACAAGAACAACGTTTCAACTGAAATTTTTATTCCATCCTCTTAATCACTTAGGAAACAAAACCCGAGATGCGACACCGCTCAACCAAACCATTTTCCAACAATATACCCTATAGCAGAACTTATTTCTTACTCCATGGTAGACGCGTGAACGTGCTAAACCACAGTTTTAAATAACGCGAACTCCAAAACATCGCACGCTGGAGATAACACGCCAAGTTGGTCCTTAACTCCTAACATTGCCTCCTCCTCTAAAAGACTGAACGTCCCGGGCAGTCCTTACACTAACAACAATGGTCCTAAAATGCTACTTCTATATACAACTTTACATAAATAAACATAAAACATATATCATAATAAACTAAATAAATAAACATATAAGAATAACAGTTGCAACATTAATAAAAGAAAATAAAAATGGGTAGCCTGTATCTACTTGGCAGCAGCCTACGAGCCGTGGCTCGGGTATCCTCAAATACTTCAGGAGCCACTCACGTCCAATGGTAAGGAGCGAGCCGGTCGTAATGCAATACCTTCGCTTTGCTGCTCGCAGATTTGCGAATCCGCAGAATGACGTCGTTGATTCTTTTGACGACGACGAAAGGACTCCAGTGGGACTGTAGCTTGGGAGACAAGCCTTTCCTACGAACGGGGCTCCACAGCCACACTTTGCTTCCTTCCTGGAACTGATGGTCTGTCGCTGTCGCGTCGTACCGCCTCTTCATTCTGTCGCTGGCCACATTGATCCGCTCCCGGGCGAGGTGGTGGATTCCTTCCAGTCTGTCCTGGACATCACAGACATACACCTCCAGTGAAGAAGAGGCATCAAGGGGACATCCAAAAAGGAGGTCGCACGGCAGCCGCAGATACCGTCCATACAGCATTTCAGCGGGAGTGTGTCCCGTTGTTTCATGGACGGTGCTGCGATACGCTAATAAGAATAACGGCAGGTGCCGGTCCCAGTCTTTCTGGTGCCTAGAGACTAAAAGAGAGATGTGATTAAGAATAGTTCGATTAAAGCGTTCGACCATACAATCCGACTCGGGGTGTAGGGGAGTCGTTCTGGTTTTCTCGATCCCCAATAGTCGACACATTTCGGTGAAGATTGCTGAAGTGAAATTAGTCCCTTGATCAGAGTGTATCTGCATGGGAGCTCCGAATTTGGAGACCCAATTCTGAACTAAAGTTTCAGCTACGGTGACTGCCTCTTCATTAGCTATGGGGTAAACTTCCGGTCACTTAGTAAAATAGTCCATGGAAACGAGCATGTACTTGTTGCCATCCGTGGAACGTGGAAGAGGTCCCAGGATGTCGATAGCAACGCGCTCGAAGGGGGCACCTACGTTGTAACATTGCAACTTTCCTCGGCTACGTCTCTTTGGTCCTTTGCGAGCTGCGCAGGCGTCACAGGCTCGGCACCACTTCTCGACATCGTCCCTGGCTTTTCCCCAGAAGAATCGCTCCCTCACCTTGTTTAGGGTCTTTATCACCCCAAAATGCCCTCCGGCGGGACTACTGTGGAGTTCTTCTAAAATTGCAGGAATTTTTGAGCGAGGAACCACGAGCTCCCATCTTGTAGTTTTTCCATCTTCTGATTCCCACTTTCGGTAAAGGACACCGTTTCGTAAGTGCAGGGAGTTCCAGAGGGCCCAGTAGTATTTGGTATTCGGTTTGAAGGTCGATATTTGTTACCAGCCGGGTTTGGTGCTGGACAAACCCATCTGTTCTATTATGGGTTTTATGTCTGGGCCTTAATTTTGTTCTTTTCGAAGCTGATCATCACTCCACGGGTCCGGAGACAGGGTGACAGCAGTGACTTGCTGAACAGTGGGAATTTCACAGCCATACTTCTCGGCCTTGGCGCAATATCGGCAACTGTCAGAGGACGGTCTTCTGGATAGCGCGTCAGCATTACCGTGCGAAGAACCCTTACCGTGTTTCAGGTCGATAGTGTATTCCTGTAACCTCTGTATCTATCTGGCCACCTGGCCTTCAGGATTTTTAAAGTTCAGGAGCCATGTGAGAGAGGCATGGTTGGTTCCCAGCACAAATTTCCGGCCGTACAAGTAAAGATGGAAATGTTCTATGGCCTTCACCATGGCTAGTATTTCTTTTCTTGTGACGCAGTAGTTCCGTTCACTTTTGGAAAGACACTTGCTCCAATAGCCGATAACTCTTTCTTGTCCGTCAATTTCTTTCGACAAGACTGCACCGACGCATCCAAAGCTTGCGTCCGTGTCTAGGATAAATTCTTTATCAGGCTCTGGGTAGGCCAGGATGGGTGTAGACGTTAGGGTTTTCTTAAGTTCGTTGAATGCGTCTTCACATTCATCAGTCCAGACGAACTTCTGGTTTGCTTCTGTCAATCTGTGAAGGGATCGAGCTAAATTCGAGAACCCTTCAACAAACCGCCTCGCCTGTAGTAAGAGCAGAGACCTAGAAAGCTCCGCAACTTATGTACGTCTTCAGGTCGGCACCAGTCTTTGACTGCCGACACTTCGTTAGGGTCAGTCTGGTCCCACTGTCGGAGATGATGTGACCGAGGTACGTCACTTGGGGACGAAACAAGTTGCATTTCTGAGAATTTAGCTTCAAACTGGCCTCCCGTAACCTTTGTAACACCTTTCTGAGATTTCTTAGGTGGTCTTCGAAATCACGCCCTACAACGATTATATCGTCCAAATAGACCAGACAGGCTTCGTAGGAGAGTCCTCGCAAAACTGTCTCCATTAGGCGCTCGAAAGTCGCGAGCGCATTGCATAGTCCAAATGGCATAACTTTGAACTGCCATAGCCCTTGTCCTGGCCCAGTAGTGAACGCTGTCTTCTCTTTATCTTCGGGTCTGATTTCAACCTGCCAGTACCCGTTTTTCAGATCGAGAGTGGAAAACCACTTGTGTCCGGTGAGGGTGTCCAAGGTGTCATCAATTCTAGGGAGCGGGTAGCTGTCCTTCTTAGTTATGTCATTTAACCTACGGTTATCTACGCAAATCCTGGTAGATCCATCCTTCTTCCGGACTAGAGCGATAGGAGAAGCCCACAGACTGGTAGAGGGCTCGATAACATCATCCTTCAGCATCGCTTATAGTAGTTCACCAACCTCCTCTTGTTTCGCCAAAGGAGTCTTCTGGGATGTTGCTTGATCGGGGGGTGGTTCCCCGTGTCAATTTGGTGTTGCGTCAAGTTCGTACGACCCACTTCTGATGCACGGGCGAATACGTCTTGGAACTCATCGATGAATTTTTCTGCCCCATCCTCTGTTGATCAGTCAATTCCACATTCTTTAATAAATCTGCTGTCAAATTAGAGCGTTCGACGACTGACAGGTCACACTTTCTGCTTATTCCGGTGATCGGGGTACAAGTTGCCAGTATTTCATTCTTCCGGATTACCTTAGCCTTGTCGCTGACATTGGCAATCCTGACAGGAACCGCACCTTTCGACAGGTCCACAAGAGTTGAGGCAACTAAAAGACCTCTTTTACTATTGTCACTGTTGGGGTAATCCGTGATGGCGAAAGTATAATTGTCATTCTGAACTAAACCGGTCGTTACTATTTCCGACATGGGAGGTATGCTGACATCTTGGGTAGCTATTATCTGATTGCAGGATTTACTGTGGCTATGAAAAATCATAATGTCTTCGGTCATGGCATGGATTTGATTGAGTTTAAAATCTATTATAAAATTATTTCCGGTCATAAAGTCAAGTCCTAGGATAATCGGGTTAAAGATATCGGCAACATATGCCGTATGCAGATAACTACTATTCCCGAAACTTATATTAAGAGCAACTTTTCCTCTTACCTTTATCTTGTTCCCGGTCACGGTCTGTAAAGTGATTTTTGGCGGCGTGAAAAGTAACTTCTCGCCCAATTCTTGGGCTATGTCTGTCCTGACTATGGTAACGTTAGTACCTGTGTCAACTAACATGCTACACGGTTGACCATTCACGAACCCTTCAACAAACGGCCCGTTCTCTTGCGATACGTCGACGACACATGCAGTGTACTGAAAGAGGGCTTCTCCCCGTTCGGCTGCCTTCGCCCCTTAAGGTGGCCGGGAACTAGTTTCCCTGAGCCTTGGCGTCTTTCGATTCGTCGGCTTGGCGCGCTAGGCAATTCCTTTTGAGATGCCCGTCACGCCCGCAGGTCCAGCACTTCAGTGAATTTCTTCTTCGCGGCATATTCAAATTCAACCCTGCCAAGGCTCCGATTCGTTTTTCTATTTCTTCAAAACGGGCGGCTATTGGGTCGTTTTCGGCGCCGGTCACCCCTCTCACCAGTTGACGGTCACGGCGTGTCACCCTCTGTGCGGACTCGTACTTCATTGCGTACACCAAAGCTGACTTCAAGTCTTTTATGTCCGCCATTCTAAGAGCCCGTTGACTCTCCGGATCGCGTATGGTGTCGACAAAGTATTCCAAAGCTAAGTTATCCGTCACTTCCGTCGGACATTCCGGGAAAGCTAATTGAGCTAAACCCTCAATAGCCGAGGCGAGTTCTTGAAGTGTCTCTTTTTATTTCTGTTGGCGGGACTTCAGCTGTAAGCGGCTATACTCTTTACGGCATTTCTCGCCAAAACGCATTTCGAGAGCACTCGACAAGGCCTCAAAATTTAATTGTTTTTCTACTGCGATGGTTTGCAGCACATAGGCAGCTTCGCCATGGAGTGAAGTAGCCAATTGGCAAGCTTGCATTGCGATATCCCAGCCATTGGCAGTCGACGCCATATTAAACTGTGTTTTAAACACCTGCCAAGACGATTTGCCGTCGTAGGTAGACACTTTTACGGCAGGGCGGGACGATTTCGACACCGGGTACGCTTCCTCGACACTAGTGTCAGAGTAGAAAGGTACAGTAACTGGCTCTGACTCTTCAGCGAACTTTTTCTCTAAGCCGATTATTTGTTTACTGATGGCTTCTCTAATTTTCTGTTCAACGGTCTCAACCGTAGCTTTAAGCTTTGACTCTATAGTGCTGACGCGTTCTACAGTTTCAACCGCCGTCTTAAGTTTCGACTCAATAGTGCCGACGCGTTCTTCTATTTCATTAAATTTCTCGCCCATGGTGGTTTTTAACTGTTCCTGGATCTCGCTAATTTTGTCAAGACCTGTTTCCAACTTCTTGGCGAGCTGATTCTGGCTTTCACCAATTTCGCCAATTTTTACTTCTAACTGGTTGGCGAGCAAATCCTGGCTTTTGCCAATTTTTATTTCTAACTGATTCTGGCTCTCGCCAACTTTATCGAAACCTTTCACCATCGAATCTAAAATCAGTTTTAGCTGTTCCTTCATTTTTCGGGTAACTGGCATTCACTTAAAATAATCGCACTTCTGACACCAAAATTGTACCATATCCGTGGTACGGAAAGATAATTTTACAAATGAATTTCAATAACAGAAATAAAGATGCCAGTTACCGCAAATGAAAAATAGAGATTTTTTAAAACAGTTCTTTTTATTTCTTACAGTAGTAGGCAAAAATAATATAACAAATCTTCGCTGGAAGTCAACGAATTCCAGCACCTATAATTCGGCTGCACAGTCAGGAATTTAAACACAAATATTATTAAAAACACATATAACAGTTATCAAATAATGACATACGACCTTTAAATCCTTTTATAACAAGATCTCCCGTCAGTCTCGACGATAAAACACCCGAAGATAAATCTGTCACCTAGCGCTACAAGAACAACGTTTCAACTGAAATTTTTATTCCATACTCTTAATCACTTAGGAAACAAAACCCGAGATGCCACACCGCTCAACCAAACCATTTTTCAACAATATACCCTATAGCAGAACTTATTTCTTACTCCATGGTAGACGCGTGAACGTGCTAAACCACAGTTTTAAATAACGCGAACTCCAAAACATCGCACGCTGGCGATGACACGCCAAGTTGGCCCTTAACTCGTAACACTATATATATTTATACACACACACAACCCTAAGAGCCGACGTTGCCCCCTCCCCCCCCCCAACCAAATCTCTGGAATGGAGCCGCCATTGCGTCACTGCAATTTATAGAAATTTCAGTAACATTTTTATACAGAATAAGATCTCCTAATCATATTAATAAAACGAAATTCTAATCGACTGTAATATTATTAGTTTTATTTTTGTATCATAGATGGCGACACTACAAACGATTCTTTTACTAAGAGTGGAGAAACCTGAACTCTGTAACAGAGCTCCTATCAAAAATTATTAAAAAAAACCCTGAAAAGACATTTTGTAAATCGCAATGAACTTTTTATAAAAACAATATAAATTTTATGTAGATCACGAATATTATGTATTTGCATTTGTCTTCCTTTGCAGTTAAGTATGTTATATTTTAACTGCTAATTTGAATCATAGAGGGCGACACCAAAAGTTAGCTGGGGTGTAATGCTTGCAACAGTATGGAGATATGTTCAAAACGACAGTTCGGAACAGTGGAGCTTTACTTCTCAATATGCTGTTTGCATTGCTGCGGTAACCCGTTACTACGTAGGTTTGTTACAGGGGCGAAAAGGTGGCTAAAAACTGTTTTCAAAACTGAATATGAACCCTAACATGATTCTTTGTTGGTTATTTGACGGTGCTTTTTTGTATATCTTACCCTGTGTTGTACAATAAAGATAGCAATTTAATGACAACATGAGGATATGATATGGTGCAGAAGAAATCAATGATACACTTCAGGAAATTCAAGCTGAGTTAAGAATCAAGAAATCTCAATAATTTCCATGATCGGCAGCCTGCTTGCAAGGCTACCGAACCTGCTAGCAAGCTCGGGAACAAATTTGAATTTTCTGGCGTTAAAATTATTCACCATGCTGACTCTAAATTTCAGCAGTACTTTCAGGAAAACTATGCTGTTTGTACAGATATACCTTGATTTTGATCTATGACTTGCCTGTCTCATCTTTAGTGATTGCCGAGGAAAACATATGCATCTATATCGGTTTCTTAAGCTCTCTTTGCTTTTTAAACAATTGAATTGTTCCCTAAATTTTTAAAATTCTTTAATTTATTTCTTATTTCCATTTCTTTCCATTTACTTTTTTCTCATTTCTCAATTTCAATTTTTTCTCTCATGTTGAATTTCACGTGTTTTTTATTTTTTTTCATCGCCTTTGTTTGCCGTTTTCAGTCCATCTGAAATCGAGCGAGAGACCATAAATTTTGTCTAACGTCATTCTTTTGGATAACTTATGTCTTTTGTGTCTCCGCTATGCTTTGACGCAAAAATACTAAAAATCCCCTGTAATGATTCAAAAGCTTAAATAAGCCCTCGTACTTGTGATTTATCGATAAAGAAAGTCGCACCTAATGCTCTTCAGCCTGAAAGCCTCATTATCCGAAATTGAATGCTCTTTAAACGCTTTATTGGGGAGTAAACTCCCCCCCCCCCCTTCCAGTCATGGATTACGGAGAATCTAACCAAATATTCAAATATTTCACTAAAATAAAGTTTCGTGGGGTAATTTAATTAAATGTTTCTATCCGTTCGTGTTTATAACAATTGAGAAAGTGGAATCAATAATGTCTCATTAATTTGAGAAGCTACTGTTCTGAGAGAATGCTTTTGATGGCAATTATTTGCCATCATCCAAAATACTCAAACATTTCCCCTCCCTATTTCTTTGCTATAGAGATATACAAAGTCTTTTTACATAAATAACACCAATTATTCGCAAATGAGATGTTCCTCTTCCTGCCAAGAAAAGGAAGTTAAGAAGCTCCATATTATCTTAACCATCCTTCGTCTAAACTTTAAAAATAGGCATAACTCGTTACTCCGTAACCGGATTTTAAAACATTGTTTGTATTCATATCATTAATAGAGTACAATATTGGGAAAAGAAAATGTTTAATGTTCCACTGTTATTTCCTCCCTTTTTTTTCTTTCTTTTTTATCTTTTAATTTAAACTCAACGGTTTGGATTCTTTTCTGCTGCTTCTCGTCATGGCAACTCCACATATCACAGTTTCGCGGTTGTGGAATGGAAACAATCTCTGGGTGCCATTTGCCTGCCTCGGTTTGCTGTGTAGGCGTTCCTTTGATCTGTTACTGACGATGAATTTCTAAAGCCACTTTTGCTTTAGAAACTCGAATCGAGTTTTTTTCACTCATTATAGTGAAATACTAAGTTTGTTTTCTTATTCCTGGCTTGATTTCACTTCTGGAGGCGCATACAACTAAATCTAGTCTTTTTTTTCCACTTGCATTCAATGTATTCCAGTTAAATGAGCAGCAAAATGGTTAGTACTGTCATCTGTTATCAGTTTAAAGAAGTAAAAACATTTTGCAACCTTTAATTGGGAAAATTTTCAAGATTCTTTAGGTTAAAAAAATCGGGAAAATAATCTGCACCGTGCAGACGTAGGAGGTTTCAGCCCCTGAAAGGGTTAAGGCTGCTGTGTACTAACCTCTTGGATTTGATCACCTCAATGCTAACCTGTGGAGAAAATGTGTCTACTATTGACACCCACACAAATGCTGATAATCCAATAAAAATGGTAGTTTCAGATAGCCTTAACTTTTCTGCACCTTGCCCTAGGATTCATTTTATATATTTTGTCCTCCAAAGGAATTTATGAGCGTTTAAAACACACTATACCAGATCCCTCCCCGAATAATTCCAATTTTAAAGTATTATTTGCATTAAAAAAAATAATTGTCACGGAGTACAATTTTAAAAAAATCTTAAAACCCAAGTCGGCAATCCTTGGACACCTTTTCTTCATAGGTTAACATTGAAATGAACGAATCCATTAGGGTTACTACACAGAAGCCTTAAGGACAGGCCCTGATTTTCCATTAGGCCCCGTAGGCACCCGAATGTTGGGAGCCTCCCAGATATTTTAATTTTAAAAGGAAAAAAAAAGAAAAATTCCCAATTCATTCTTTCAAATTTAGAACTAAAGAGCAAAAATAATTACGAGATAAAAAGAACTTTTTATATACCATGTTTTTAAATTTTCTGTTGAATCATATTAAATTGACAATTATATGTATTAATAAATACTTTTTCAAAATTTTTTTGATGAATTATTCCATCAACTTGAAAGAAAATAAAGTTGATTGGAAGTTAACTTGCATTTAACTTTTCGTTCCCGTTCCGGCTGATAGATGGCTGCACCCGTCTACAAAACAAAATTAACTGAAAATTAATTTAATTCTGCTTAAAGATGGCTAAAAGTATTTAAAAAATGCACTGTCATCGTGTTCTGAGCTATTCTAAAAAGTTTCCAATGTCTAGCTAGTCGGAAAGTTAGTTAAAAATCGATTGCAAGATTTGTAAGGGACAAACAAACAAGAAAGCAAGTTAATAAAAACATGGTAATAATTCAATGCACCAAAACACGATAGTTTTTTGGTGCAGTAAATTGTAAACAAACTCGGAGTCTTTTTGTTACTATGTCGCTAGATATTTGGCAACTTGCATTTGCAGTTTATTATCGATAATCAACTCATTGCATTTGACTACCCAGGGTTATAACATCCCTGTCGAACTTAATCAAAATTTCTCTCATTTGAAATTCAGATAACAACCCGGTAATAGAACCTCCGGCATTCTGTTTTCCGAAGAGATTATGTTGTATCATTACACAACTTAGTCGTATCATAGACTCTCTAAGGAATTCCACAATGTTACTTAAGGCTGCTGTGTACTAACCCTATTGGATTCGCTCACTTCAATGTTAACGTACGGAGAAAGTTTGTCTACTATTTACAGCTAAATATATGCTAATACTCAAATAAAAATGGTATTTTCAGATAGCCTGAACTTTCTGCAACTTGCAACACGATTCATTTTATAAATTTCGTTCACCAAAGGAATTGATGAGTGTTTAAAACACTCTATACCGGATTTTCCCCCGATAATTTAAATTTTAAAATAATATTTTCCTTTTATTTTAAACGAAAAAGGTCCCTAGGTGTAAAATTTCTTATTCTACAATTTAAAAAAAAAAAGGAAATCCAAGTAGGCAATCCAAGGACCCATTTTCTCCATAGGTTAACATTTAGGTAAGTGATTCCAATAGGGTTATTACACAGCAGCCTAAAGTTTCAACCACGGCAACCTGGTATACGTATTTTTACTGTAGCATGTTAAACTATTCATTTTATTCTATTTTTTCACCCTTTGATAATGGATTCAGATCTTCGTGACATTTTCGGAGAGCGAGATGGCGGAAAGCACAGGTGCTGAAAAATAATATATACGAATTTTGTTCCTCGCGAAAGAGATCTACTATTGACACCTATTTCTAAATCCATTCACCGCAGAAGAGATAATCCCCGAACACAGCTCCGCTTTCGCGGTTGACGGATCAGAAAAGCGAAATCGGGAAACATTAAATTGAGCGATTCACTTTTTCCCCCCTCCGTTTTTTTTTTTTTTTCCCGCGATGAATCATTTTCTCACAGATTTCTAAATGCGGTATCGAAGACTCTTACTCTTCCTCCTTGGGTTTAACCTAATGAGTGGAAGTGAAAGCATTTATTTCTACAAGATGCTTTTCATTTCAAAAACACGAGGCAAAGGAAAAACCTGATCGCATAGTTTAAAATTTTTATTTTCCGGATAATGGGTAAGTAATTTATTTCGTACCACTCTCAAAAAAAAATATTAATAAAAACAAAACTTGTTACGTTAGAGGAGGAAAAATATGAAACACTCAAGGAAACAGCTTTTATTTGAAAGATCTATGAAATACTTTTTCTTGTATGGTATCAAGATCACAAAGTTTGAATAATGGCTTCGAGATTCTTAAGATTGAAAGACACCTGATTAGATCACAAAATGGTAAGCGGATTTATATTTTGTAATCTAATCAAATATAAAAAAAAATTATACACGTCTTTAATACATTTATTCATTTATATTTATGTAATTACGAAGAGAAATAGACTAGTATCTCAAATGCCTGATGTATTATAAAACAAAGAAAAGGGATTAGATTTATCTGTTGTTTGGTTTGACAAGATTAAAAGAAACGTTAAGAGTGACATTTTTTTTCTAACAACATGTGTTATTAAATAAAAATATATTATTTCCAGGAAAAGCTTGAATTAAATAAACAAAGATATTTTCTTAACGCAATTTTTTTTCTTCTAAGATATAAATAACTTAAGCAAATAAACATACGCTCTATGATTCTGTCTTCAAATCTGCAAGAATCAATGAACAGATTTTTGCACTACTACTAATTTAAGGCTGTCATGTACTAACCCTATTGGATTCGCTCACCTCAATGTTAACCTATCGAGAAACCTATGCAGATATTAAAATCATACTGTTTTTTCCTAGCACGTTATCTGGAAAATGTATGCGTAAGTATATTCATGTGTCCCCGACGGTTGAGAGCAGAGATTCAATTCAGTTCGGTGCTGCGGACAGCTACATAAATACTAAGAATCCAATGAAAATGTTTTTTTCAGATATCCTGAACGTTTCTGCTCCTTGCAGCAGGATTCATTTTATAAATTTCTTCCAACAAAGGAACTGGTGAGCGTTTTAAAAAAATTGGACAAGATTTTTTTCCCTTAATCATTTAAATTTTAAAACATTAATTCCATTTAAAAAAAAGCGAAAAATGCTCCAAGGTGTAACATTTCTTTCTCTAATCCGGAGATTTTTTTAAAATCTTTCAATCCAAGTCGACAATCCTTGGACATATTTTCTCCATGTACTACCTTTTCCTTACGAGTCGGGATAGTACATACAGGAGACTTATATTCTTGAGACTGTATCTCAATACGGACTCAAGAATGAATATATACATGTAAGGAAAAACATAAAACTAAAATATAGGGGGGCTTTTGTTAGGGAAAAAGGGGAATTTATAATCAAAAATTATTAACTCACGAAAGTTCGCCATAAAAGAAGAAGGGTTGTTAATAGCGAAAAATAGCAATAGGAGTCGCCACTAGACGGGTGCTGTTCAGAAAAGAGATATTTTTCGCCAGGAGCAAGTTACATAAAGAGTTACATAAGAGAAATGTGGAGAACATTCCATGATGAATCAGCGGAAAGATTGGGCGGGATTTTAACAAAGAAAAGCTAGTCAGTCGGCACAGAGATCTTATAGAGAGAAGACGTATGTCTTGAGAGAGAACCTGGGTGGAGTGGTTTGCATAATGGTTTGCATAA
Organism: Dolomedes plantarius; assembly: GCA_907164885.2. Classification (NCBI taxonomy): domain Eukaryota; kingdom Metazoa; phylum Arthropoda; class Arachnida; order Araneae; family Dolomedidae; genus Dolomedes; species Dolomedes plantarius. The sequence goes on along the minus strand of OU015495.1, from coordinate 61,051,920 downwards.
TTATGTTGGAACTCTGATAGTAATAATGAAAATAAACGAATTTAAGCGATTTCTGTCATCTCATGTAATCATTCGGTCCACGATTGTCTTTAATTAATAACGAAATGGATACGAAACATGTCATATGGATACGAAACGTGTCATAAGCCGGCAAGAGTGTGCAAGCCTACGTGGGTGAGATTTAAAAAATTTTTTCGGTAGCCGACGATCGTCAGTTGCAACCACTCGTCTTCCCATCCAGTAAGTGTTTCTTTCTCGTGACTGGTTGACAACGTGAGCTCCGATATTGAAATTTCCTTCTTTTTTTTCAAAAAATAGAAAAATCTAAATGACTGTGGATCACGCTTTGTATGAAACTTTTTCTTTCCATTGGTGAGACGTGGCAGTTTGAAAAGTAACTGTGCTTAAAAGGACTGTTTGGGACTTCCGGGCATCAGATGACTGAATTTTGTCACAACTATAATTGGTGAGAAAAAAGATAATAATAATAAATTCTTTTTTGCGTTCGTTTAAATCAACAAGAAAAGAGAAACATGGATAATACGAAGGTTAAGGAGGAAGAAAAAGACGATGGTGCAGCAGTAAACGATGATAATGAAAATAAAGATGAGAATAAATGTGAAACAAAAGCAAGTGACAGACACGAAAAAAAGAAGTTCTAACATTAAAAAATGCAGTGGAAAAACAGCAGAGAAAGGAGAATTGCAGAATATAAAGTTAATGGTCCCGAAGTATGACAATCTGATCACGGGTTCTTCAGTGACGATAATATCAGAAAAATTATGTAAAAATTTAACTAATTTAAAAGTTCTAGACCATCAAAAAATAATTTTAAACCAAACAGATGGTCAAATCAATGTGAAAGATGTAATAACAACTAATGTCAGGATTGGAAAAATTCAAAAAGCAATAAGCTTTTATATGTTGTGGACACAGAGTTACCATATTTATTATTAGGTCTTAATGAAATAAGAATGTTTAAATTGGAAATTAATTTTAAAAATTTAAGGGTATGTCAATGTAGAAATGAAATTGAATTATGTTGTGATTATAAAGTTAAAAGTCCTAATGCATTTCATATACAAAATTTGATAATTGTGGTGAAAAATGTAAAGCTTATAATTTGTGTAATGCTAAGAATTTAAAAAATTGTGATAATGTTGGTAAAACTTTTAAAAGTTATAACTGTGTTAAAAATGGTCATTCACTTAAGCAGAAATTTGAAAATGAAAATGTTTGCTGTGATGATTCAAATGTAAACAGTGTTTTAAAAAATGATTGTGTGAAACAAAAAAATGACTTAAACCCTAATACGAGAGAACCAAAATTGAGATGTGAGGATTTTGAAATTGAAAATAGAACTGTAAACAATAATGTTGATTTTAAGGAGGAATCAGGTAACCCGATGGTACTCTGAATGCTCTTTTTGAAATGCCCAGTGATGTTTTGGAATGTTTGGCCCCAGAACAAATACCTGAAGACTGGTCAAAATTAGATTGCATTTTAGGGAAATTTGATAAAGTATTTTCAAGAGATAAATATGATGTAGGAAAAATAAAATTAGAACCTCAAAGAGTCCACTTAACTTCAGAACTTCCCATAGCTCTTAGACCTTATCGTGCCTCACAAGCTGAAAATTTAGAAATACAAAAACAAATAAATGAGTTGTTAAAAGCAGGATTTATTAAACCATCCCATTCACCATTTGCATCACAAGTGTGTTTAGTAAACAAGAAAGGAGAAGGAAAAACTCGTTTATGCATAGATTATCGTAAATTAAATTCTATCACAAAATTTGATTCAGAACCTATTCCAAGAATAGATGACCTCTTAGACCAACTGACCCATACAAGGTACTTCTCAACACTTGACTTAACTTCGGGTTATTGGCATATTGCAATACATGACAAAGACACAGAAAAATTAGCTTTTACTACTAATTTTGGACTGTATGAGTGGCTCAGGCTCCCCTTTGGTTGGAAGAATGCGCCAAGTGTTTTTCAACGAGCAATTAGACAAATTTTAAACAAGTATCAAATAAAATATGCACTAAATTACTTTGATAACATATTAATTTTTTCTCAAAATTTTAATGAACATATGCAACATTTAGAAGAATTTTTTCAAATCTGTAAACAAGAAAATATCAAACTAAAGAAATCAAAGTGTCAATTTGCAAAGAAGGAAATAAATTTCTTAGGTTATGAGGTGTCACAATGACAATATTCTCCACAAAATACAAACATTGAGACAATAAAAAAATTGTTACCACCTAAAAATGTAAAAGAACTCCAAAGATTTTTAGGTTCCATAAATGTATACCAAAAGTTCATTCAAGATTATGCAAAGTTAAGATTACCACTCTATAAATTATTAAAGAAAGATGTAAAATGGAACTGGTCCCCTGAATGTCAAATGTCATATCAAAAATTAAAAGATGAGTTAATTTCAAAACCAATTTTGACTTTATATAATCCAAATTATCCATGCCATTTGTACGTTGATGCCAGTCAAGAAGCAATAGCTGCAGTTTTGAAACAAAAACATCCAAATGGACAATTACACCCAATAGCTTTTCATTCCAGACAATTAAGAAAACATGAGAAAAATTATGCCATAACTGAGCTTGAATGCTTGGCAATTGTTGATTCAATTCATAAATATCACTGTTATTTACATGGCCAGAAATTTACAATACATTCAGATAACTCTGCATTACAATGGCTAAAAAATGTAAAAAAATTAACTGGCAGGATATTTAGATGGTCATTAAAATTATCAATGTGTGATTATGATATAGTGTATATTAAAGGAAAATGCAATCATGAGGCTGATATGTTATCCAGAAACCCTGTAAGTCATTTTGTTAATCAATATTGTTATTTCCTAAGCACAGATGAAATAATTAAAGAACAGTGGGATGATAATATAAATAACATTAAGTATAAAAAATATAATGGAGTCTTAACTGTAAAAAAAAAACTTAGTCAAAATTGTAGTTCCGCCATCACAAAGAGTAAAATTAATAAATTCAGCTCATGAAAAGTTTGGTCACCCAGGTGTAAAAAAGATGTTAAAGTTAATTTCCCCAATTTACTATTGGCAAGACATAATTGTAGACATAGCAAATTTTGTTCGTTGTTGTGAAACCTGTCAAAAGAATAAAAAATCAACTCAGAAAAAATTTGGACTGATGGAGCAAGTGCCTGTGGCGAAAGAACCATTTGACTTAATTTCAGTTGATACTGTTGGGGATTTCAATTATTACAATTCAACAAAAAAATATCTTCATCTTGTAATTGATCATGCAACCAGATATAATATGGACATTCCCCTCAAAGAGTGTAACCAGTGAAACACACACAAATTGCTTGAGACAAGTTTACAATATTAAGGTTCCAAAGCAAATACTCAGTGATAGAAATGCTGCATTCACTTCTTCTAGATTTAAGAAATTTTTGAAGCATCACAATATACGACAATTATTGACCAGTTCGCATAGACCTCCGACAAACGGGAAGAATGAAAGATGTAATCAAACAATAGTAGAAAAATTAAGATGTATAGTAAATTCTTCTTCGAAAAAAATTCCCTGGACAAAAATTTTAGAACAAGTAACTTCTGAATACAACAATCAACCCCATTCTGTGACTTGTTTTCCCCCAAACTACCTTTTATTTGGAATACTACCATATGATTCACCATTGCCCAATACAACTTCATTAAATTACCCACCTGTTGAGGAAGCCAGGAAAATTGCAGTGCAAAGAACTATTCAACACCATAAATTTAATAAACGAAGATATGATAAACATTTTGTTCAGTCAAATTTTAAAATTGGTGACTTAGTGATGTACGAAGAATTTAAATACCCAAATTCAAGAAAACTAGATCCACCTTATTCAGGCCCCTATACAATTTTAAGTCAATTATCTAATGTAAATTTTGAAATTAACAGACCAAATCAATATACTGGAAAGGCCACCGACATTGTACATTCAACAAGATTTAGACATTTTCATCCACAAAATGAGTTTAAATTAAAATAAATTTAAGTTCCTGCAGCATTTCTTGGGGGAGGGGGGAAAATAAGGAAAGTTTTGTACTAATTGCAAATAAAATTGAAATTGTGAATTTTGAATGTTAATAATGATAAAACTATGAAAATTAAATTGTATTTCTGAAATTAAGGAAAAACTATAATATGATTTGTATTGATTTTTATTTGACTTTAACAATTGTATGATATGAGTTAAAATTTAAATAACTGTTGAAAGCACTTTTTCTAAATCTACAAAATCTGAGTATGTTGAAATGTTTTATAAGCTGAACTGTATGTGATATTTGCCCAATTATGACCAACCTCAAACTCAGAGATCCATTTCTTTTGGTTTCATTTACTTGTGTGTTGTCTAAAAATAATTTTAAAAAAAAACACTGTCTTGATTTAAACTCTCTACTAGAAAACTGTTTTATGTGATGTTTTGGATCTTCTGAGTCAACCACCGATTATGACAAGTCTAATTCTTTTACCTTTTTTAATTTCCCTCTTTCCTGAAGTTCTATACTATCACCCACTTCTACCCGGACGTCATCCCAATTACCTAATCATTTGTATATAAGCAATTCTACGTGTCAGTCACTTTAAGTGCTGAATTAATCCAAAATAAACAAAATAATGACCAAAGACAGGCTGTGGGTTGACCGCTCCTTTGTCCTCCCTTTCCTTCTGGTTTCTGTTGACTCATGTTTTCCCCATCGGAATGAACGGATTACCTTTTTCCTCTTGGTTGGCTGGGTGTTAAAGCCTTTCCTTTTTCTGGAGTCAGTGAGTGAATACTGATCTCTTTTGAGCCTTTCCCAACCTAGAGTTCCAGTGTCCTGCACTATACGCACCAATTTTTCACTCTAAATTTTGTTTAGAGTTGTCAGTTGTGGTTAAGACGGTGGGAAATTGTTGAACCTGCTCTCCTCTGACCCAACTAAGCACTTGTTCACTCAACTACACAAACACACACAAACAAAAACATACACCTTGAATTAAACAGAATGTACACACATGAAGGAGTGGTACACCAGTACCAGAAGTGAATTGTATTACATAATGAATCTGTCATTATGAAAATTTAATGTGGAAAATTGTAACTGAAAATTATGTCTAAATGAAAATTGTAAATTAAATTATGAAGAAGTGTTAAATTTCATGTAAGTAAATTTTAAAATGTTGGAAAAGTTCTATAAGATAAATGAAATTGATGAAGCTTAAAATATGATGTGTTATAAATTGGATCCTATGAGAAAAGTCGAATTTGTTATAGTGTCAAATATTAATGTTTTTGCCTATGAGTCTTTGCAGAGACACGATAGCTAACAAGATGGAGGCCTCCTGGGATACGTGGCGCCACAATATCTATTTTTCAGTACTTTTGTATTATTTCCTTGTTTTTAATGATATTTTATTAACATTTTTGAATTTATATGTGAAATGTTTTCTGGAACTGTCCAAAAAGCTGGAGTAAGAATGCTATTGATGAAGAATTAAGAATTTTGTAACTAGTCAAAGAACTATAGAACTCCAGGGTAGCCAATACTAGGCATGGACTTGATAAAATTCAAGCATGTGAACATTTGTGTAGCTTTAATTGTGGCAGTCCAATTCTTACTACTTAAAATTGTTGTGTATAATTGATAAAAAAAAGAAACGACTATTGTTAACTACTGAATACTTAATTTTCACGTGTCAAGGTAATAATAATGTATATTTAGTGATTTAATTTTGTTTTGATAAGTGCTTTAAATTCTTGTTGACTTTTATAGATAATGTTGTGAACTTTATTGTAATGATTAATAATGTGATATATTAGTTTCTGTCTCGACTGGAGACAGCTGAAAGTTGTATATTTCATCTAGAGCTCCTTCATGGTTGTGTACAATAATAGTTTAATTTAGAGATAGTCAGGAAACCAAGTTAGGAATAAGAAAAGATAAATTAAGTTAGGAATAGTTATCATTTAGGTTTTCATTTAATTTTGTTGATTAGGGACTGCAGCCCTGATAAGCATCCTTTTCAAGTAACTGTCAGTTGAGTTTGAATTAAATTTAAGTTTTCTCTTCTGGACACTTGCTGCACTGAACTGGCCATTCTTGTGTGCACGCCTTCAGAGGACGGGGGGGGGAGTTGTAAGGAAAAACATAAAACTAAAATATAGGGAGGCTTTTGTTAGGGAAAAAGGGGAATTTATAATCAAAAATTATTAACTCACGAAAGTTCGCCATAAAAGAAGAAGGGTTGTTAATAGCAAAAAATAGCAATAGGGGTCGCCACTAGACGGGTGCTGTTCAGAAAAGAGATATTTTTCGGCAGGATCAAGTTACATAAAGAGTTACATAAGAGAAATGTGTCAATCATTCCATGATGAATCAGCGGAAAGATTGGGCGGGATTTTAACAAAGAAAAGCTAGTCAGTCGGCACAGAGATCTGATAGAGAGAAGACGTATGTCTTGAGAGAGAACCTGGGTGGAGTGGATTGCATAATGGTTTGCATAATTACGTTGGAGCTCTGATAGTAATAATGAAAATAAATGAATTTAAGTGATCTCTGTCATCTCATCTAATGATTCGGTCCACGATTGTCTTTAATTAATAACGAAATGGATACGAAACGTGTCATATATATATATATATATATATATATATATATATATATATATATATATATATATATATATATATATATATAGGCTTTGTTCTAAGGACAATAGGTATAAGCATATTATAGATTTGTTAGTAGTGCTAAAACGTAATTATTACTCTGATAGTCTTTCCAAGCACATAATTGGTTGTTTTAGATTTACTGACTAGCATATTCGGCTGCTAATAATTAGTAATACTAAACTAAAAGATTAATTAAAGCAAATAACTAATAAAAAAGAAAAAGAAAAAATTATAAATAATAAATAATAATAATAACTCTTAGTCATAATAAATGTCCAAGTTAACTTAGGTAATATTGTCCTATATCACAGTATCCTTAGTAAGTCTGCTTCTGTGATTCCATTTGCTCCATGGTTGCAAGATTTGCGACGTCAGTCTTCTTGCGGTTTCCTTTACTTAACTTCCACTTTGTCTGGCGCCGGGCTTGGTGTTCTATCTTTAAGCAACTGATTAATCACCTCTTCTGTGTCTTATGGATTGTACGGTGTCTAAGTATGTTTATTGCTCAGATCATACTTATCAGAAACAATCCATTGGTTTTTAGACAGTATCGGCACCGCTGATGAAGAGATGCTGTCAAAAACCTATTTATCACTTACCTTTTCATGTTTTTAGTTCCTGGCTGCAGTAGTTTTAGGATTATACTGGTTTTTCACTTCCAACTTTGTCTTATATATATATATATATATAACCCCTTAATAGCCGTTGTTACAAAGGGGATATGAAATTTCCTGTTATACAGAGGGAATCAGAAAAATGGGCCCCGTAAGCTAAAGGTTAACAATGATGTGAACGAATCCAATAGGGTTAGTATACAGCAGCCTTAAGAAATTTTACTATGGAAATTAGTGAGAATAGAATAAGAAACGAAATTTCTGAATATTTCAAACATGGGCATTCAAAAAGAAAAAAAAAAGACCGATTTAAAAAATTTATGGGAAATAAATTATTAACTGAAATTAATGAAAAAAATTGCCAGAAATATATAACTATAAAAGAAAAAGGAAAAAGATTGACGGATAGTGAGTGAGCCTAGAAAACATTGATATTTTTAGTAAATTAACACCGAATAATTTTCTTCCTTCTTTTTGCTTTCAAAAATAGAAAAAAACGACTATGGAAGCCTTAAAAAAAATTTAAAAACAGCGTTGATGTTTTGAACGTTTTAACTTTACAGTCAAAAATTTTACTATTTTTAATCTTCCAAATTTTGCAGTTACCTCAGCTAGTTAGATACAGAGAAATACAATCAGGTAGGTTTTTACTGCCTGGAAAATTAAATCAACGCTAGATATCATGAAAACAGTTCGATACAAAAATAGAGCAAAAATTTATAACTCGCGGGTAAAACAGCAAATGTTATCTTCGGTTCGATGCATTTGTCAGTACCAGAGAATCGGGATTTACTGGGGAAAAAATAAAGTAAATCTAAAAGCACAGAGCACGATAGAATTGAATCAGAATCGTTCTGTTAGGAACTAATAAAAATTCTATTTACATAATTTTCTCTTTGAGAAGTAGAATGTGATTCTATCAGGTTCAAAATTTATCACATGAGAAACATTTAAATTTTGTTCTTGTGCTGTTGATCGAGTGAAAATTCATTGTTATTTCCTTTCGTTCTTTCCTTTGAACAAAACCTCCGACAGAATAATCGGACGTTTATTTGGTAAGTTGAAATATCAACATGGAACCAGATATGATCTAAAATTTAAATTGGTGAGTGAGACTGAAAAGTTAAGCTCTTGTGTGACAATGAGACTCTTGTAAAAACTACCCTGTTGTAAAATCTAAAGGAGAATAAAGTTCCTGCAAATGTCAAAGGCCCGCACCGGGCTGTCGTGCCACTGATGATGATGATGATGAGGAGGGTGATATATATATATATATATATATATATATATATATATATATATATATATATATATATCTGTGTGTGGGGGGGGGGGTTTGTTTTATGCATAGATAGACAGATAGATGGATAGATATAACGAGAAAATCGACATATAGAAAAACCAATTCACTAATAAAATATATATTCAGATTTGGGAAATTTTCATCTGCATTATCCTTGCTGGGGAGAGTTCTAATGTTTTTGTAGGTGTATTCTGTAGCATATCCACAATTCAAAGGTGTACCTTAAGGTTGGAATGCTTCAAGTACGCTGATCAATTTATATCTATATTCATAAAAGATTGGTAAATAGTAATGAATTCGAATTATATTGGCAAACCGATGGAAGAACAACATTTAAAGTAGCTCAAAAATAGATCTCGCAATGTATAAAAAAACATTGTTTACAATTTTTATTGCGTAGGGTATTTTATTAATTATTCGTGTATGGAGGTTTTCAGTGCACACCCAAGCATCCTTATCACGGAAAATCGGGAACCTCTGTAGGATCTCTTTCAAATATTTTAATTCTGTTGATGGAGTTCATCTACGGTTGGTAAGAAGTATAAATTATAACGTGAATTAATAAACACGCAGGTCTGAGTGATATAAAAAAACAACGCAATTACATCTGAATCTTGACCTTTAGCTTACGTGGCCAATTTTTCCGATTTCCTCTTTAGAAGGGAAAATTTCATACCCCCTTTGTGAGAACAGCTATTAAGGGGGTTATATATATATATATATATATATATGTGTGTGTGTATGTATGTATATATGTATATATATATATAAATATATATATATATATATATATATATATATATATATATATATATATATATATATATATATATATATATATATATATACAGTTGAACCCTGTTATAGCGAACCCGGTATATAATGAAATCCCGGATATAACGAACGAAAATTTTGGTCCCGCCGTTTTCCTATTGTATTTAATGCTAATTTATCCTTTTATAGCGAACCTACGAAATCTTAAGAATCGGCTATAACAAACCTTTTTTCAGTCGACAACTGAATTTTTTTTTTATTTTTAAACTTTTTAAGAATGTTGAAGATACAACGGATGTTGCAGAAGCAAAGAATGTTGAAGAAGAAGATGATGATGATTTACCTATCGCGATGTGGATAGAAAATCACAAAATTTCATCATTCTCAGATTGTGGCGGGTAATTGTTCGAAACATGTGATGATGAAGTCATTACATGTGAAAATCCGACTGATGAAGATATTGTACAAGAAATTAAAATGAATCATTCTGAAATCGAAGATTCTGCATCTGATGCTGATGAAGAGGAGCACATAATTGACGAAATCTCTACCATCTCAGATGCTACAGCATAGATGAATGTAATTAATAAGTTTTTGTCTATAGAAACAGTGGAGGAAAGAGTGTTGGAGTGATGTATTGGACAAAGAAATTCATAAAATATTTTTGAAATCGGCATCACATCAGCAGAAGATTGCCGATTATTTTTGTATCAAAACATTGAGCAACAATTAAAGATAAAATCCATTTATTTCCATTTGTCTTCATTTTTAGTTAATTTAATTAGAATTGTGTCAGTTAAATGCAATCGATTTTAGTCAATTTAATTCATTAATGATCATTTTTAATAGATTTTATCATTCTTTCAATACATTATTATTGAATATACATAGCAACTAATGAGTTATACATTTTGTGAACTATAACATTTTTCTTAATGGTTCGGATATAGCGAAAAAAACGTTTAGTCCCTTGAAGTTCGTTATAACGGAGTTCGACTGTATATATATATATATATATATATATATATGACATGTTCGCTACTTACACCCTTCCCATTACGTCGTCTTACATCCAACTTTACACCATCTTAAACTATTCATACCTAATTATCAACGTTATGGCAGTCAATGAGTTAAAGGCCGGTGGCAAAGAACTACAATTACTTGCATTTAACATTGTTTATTTCCAAATATTAACCTACCCGATTCAATCTGATAATTTAAATCCAAGAATTCATCAAGCTCCCGCTCGACGCGTGACTGTCTTAGTCAAGAATTTCCCGCCGTCTGATTAAAATGCTATTGTCTTTTACCATCTAAAGCCATCGCGCATGCCCGAAAGAGCTCCGTGACGCATACAACGATGAACAATGGGCGGTCCTACAAACTGTCAATCAAATCCAACGAAAAACCCGGGGATTCCCCTTTTTCTCCCGATGCATTTCGAACCAAGATATGAGAATAGTGGCGAATTACGCCACAACAGTAAATTAATTACTAAGCCCCCTTTAAATTTAGAGCAATCATTCTTTCCCCACTAAATTCTTGACAACTTTCCCCCTCGTCCCCCTGAAGGCACGCACACAATGGAGTAGCTAATTCCATGTGGCAAGTCCTCAGAAGAGAAAACACTAAAATTAAATTTCAAATTCCCAAATAACTATCAACTGAAAATTGCTGTGCAGGGCGGTACCTTCTCCACACAACACAAATTAAATTAAACCTAACCTAAAATTTTATGTATTCACGCCTAGCCAGATTGAAGCAAGGTATTGATACATTTTACACAAGTCTCCATTTGAGACACAATTGCCATTGACGAAATATTAATCATCACAATATAAATTTCCAAAATTTCAAAAATCACTAAAAAACACAATTATCATCAAATCTTATTAAAAAAAACACGATAATACCTCAATCACAAGTAAATATAGTAAACACTCAGATCTTTTAACAAGTGTAGAAGTCCAAATCTGTACAAGAAAATCCCACGGTGAAAACAAAACAAAATAAGATATTAATTTACTACATCGGACGCTAGATATCTTTCTTCATCTGTACAACGAAACCCAAAAAAAAAACACATTATAAAATTTTTATCAACGAAATCAATAAAACCAAGAATATACAATTTGAATTTTTTTAAAAATATATGAGAAACAGTAAATTAGAATTCAAATGTATGGAATCAACTTTCAAAATTATCTACATTAGATCAATGTAGACTCCAATGGTATCACAAAACAGTTTCCTTTCTCAAATTTATTACGTACTTTTCACGATCACTCAATGACTTACTTAAAACTAACCCTAATGACATGAGGAGGCATGTGAAACAGCTCATGCCCGGTCAAAACATTAATCATTTTATTATTTATTGACAAAACATGTTAAAAACTCACATTTTTCAATATGCTATCCAAATCTTACCAATTTCAAGGCTAAAATATTTCGTAAACTTCACATTTTACATTACTGCAAATTCCACACCTCATTTTTTTTTATTATTTCGATATAGTAAAATACATCTAAATATGTCTTCCTCATTAATTTACTTGTAATCAAAAATGCAATATAAAAACACTTAACACAATATTAATCAAAAAATGTATAGCAATCAAAAGAATACCCAAATTATGTCAAGACTCAAGATATAAGCACACTTATAAAAATTGTAAGATCAATGTAAATCAAAATAATACACCTATGAGAAATTATAAATGATTGAAACTGAAGAACACCCCATAAAATCCAAAATAATATTTATCAAAATGTAACTTAAAATAATACTTTATGACACTCAAATAAACACAAAATATACACAAGGAATAAAATGACCATCGTCACACCAGGAAAACAGAATCTGCAAAAATTTTAAAATTGCTCCTAATTTAGTACATTACTTTGCTTCCCCCCCCCCCAAGAACAAGGTGGATACACAATTTAATTTCACAATATATTTAAAGCTTTTCGAATTGTTAAAAATATCAATTAATTTTTCTTGAGAATATGAAGTAAGTCTATCAAACTCTAAAGTCTAATTACAATGCCAGCAAAACTTTCACAAAAACAACACATTTTTCAGCAGTCATTAATTCCGCTGAGAAAAATATGAAAATATTACATATCTTATCACAAATCAGATTGAATATGTGTCAGTTAATATTTAATTATCTAACCCGGTCCTCAAGTTATGACTAAAGTTTAACATAATCTTCAGTGAAACTGGGTGGGGAAGCTCTATGCTTAGAAAATTGTATGGGTTTCAAAATTTTCCCGCAGTCTTAACCACAACAATGGTTTAAGTAATAAAATCTTTGTTGTCACATTCGGTTTTTGGCTCAGAAGATCTAAAATATCACATACAATAGTTCTCTAGTAGAAAGTTTAACCAAGATAGCTTTTTTTATTATTAATTAATTTTAATTTTAGACAACACACAAAGTTTCAAAAAGGTGTTAGGCACCCAACATGTAAAATAAATTAAGAAATGGATCTCTGAGATAGGAAGTTTGGTCATATTTGGGACTAAAACACTAAACAGAGTCCAGCACATTACATATTAACAGAGTCCAGAACATTATACAAAGAAAAAAATTTCAAAAATGGTAACAAAACATTTCAAAATAATCCAAAAATTAGGTTTAGGCAAAGTTCTTTCATAGTTACTAAATTTCAATTCAAAACACACAATTGTTAAAACCCAATAAATTCAATACAAATCATATTCTAGTTTAATTTCACAATATCATCAATTCCAGTTTTATTATTTATTTTACTCATTAACATTCATAATTTTATAATTTCAATTTTTCACTTGTAATTCGTACCAAAAACTTCTCTTCATCCCCCCCCCTCCCCAAGAAAATTGTGCATGAAACAAAATTATTTTAATTTAAACTCATTATGTGGATGAAAATGCCTTAATCTAGTTGAGTGCACAATTTCACTCTTTTTCCCAGTGTATTGGTTTGGTTTATCAATTTCGAAATTAACATTAGAAAGTTTGCTTAAAATTTTATAAGGGCCTGAATAAGGTGGATCTAATTTTCTTGAATTTGGGTATTTAAATTCTTCGTACATCACTAAGTCACCAATTTTGAAGTTTGACTGTACAAAATGTCTATCATATCTCTGTTTATTAATTTTATGGTGCTGAATGGTTCTTTGTACTGCAATCTTTCTTGCATCTTCAACTGGCGGATAATTTAATGAAGTTGTTTTAGGCAATGGTGAGTCATATGGTAAATGTCCAAATAAAAGGTAATTCGGGGGGAATCCAGTTACACTATGGGGTTGGTTATTATATTCAGATGTTACTTGCTCTAAAATTTTGGTCCATGGAATTTTTTTCGAAGAAGTATTTACTTACATCTTAATTGTGATACAATAGTTTGATTACACCTTTCATTTTTACGGTTACACTGAGGCCTATGGGTTGACGTGAGTAATTGTTGTGTATTGTGGTGTTTTAGGAATTTTTTAAACCCTGAGAAAGTAAATGCAGCATTTCTGTCACTTAATATTTGTTTGGGAACTTTAATTTTGAAAATTTGCTTTAAGCAGTTAGTATACGCCTCACTTGTCACACTTTTAGAAGGAAAAGTCCAAAAATATCTTGTCGCATGATCAATCACCAGATGAAGATATTTTTTTGTCGAGTTATAGTAATTAAAACCTCCAATGGTATCAACTGAAATTAAGTCAAACGGTTCATGGGCAACTGGAACCTGCTCTCCTCTGACCCAACTATGCACAACCAATCAGAAAATATAATGTGTTTTAACATAAGGAATTTATCATTGTGAAATATTAAGGTGAATGAAGTGTAAATTATAAAATGTTTTGATAAATTTGAATTGTGATAAATTTGAATCAGATTTTTAGTGTTATAAAAAATATTGTGAACTATAAATAATATGTAGAATATTTTGAATTTCCTATGTAATATAAGTCGAAGGTATAAAAGAGCTCTAAATGAAAAATAGGTTATAGTTGAATTGATGTAAACAATTTTGTGATATTCAGTAAATAGAGGTAAATGAGAAAAATTCCCATGGGTAATTGATAAAAATTTTAAAATTGAATATATATATAATTTAAAATTATATATATATATATATATATATATATATATATATATATATATACAGTCGACCCTCCATATATCGAACTTCCCTATATCGAAATTTTCTATATATCGAACTCTTAGCAAATCTCCATGTTCATTACATAGAAAAACTGTTTCTATATATCGAAAAAATCTCTATATATCGAAATTTTTTTCACGACATATTGGGAGATTTTATTCCACTTTAGAATAAAATCTCCCAATTTTTGGCGTTTGAAACAATACTTCGTGAACCCCTGATAAAGTTTTTAATGGACTGAATAAATGCGAGCATTTCTTTGATGAACTTTCCGCAAAACTGGCTGTTCAGCAAGATATTCGTAGTTTTTTTTTTAAAGAATGTAACTGTGATCACTGTAACCACTGTCTGGATTATTGTTTTTTTAAAGGTATATTGTGCTCAATAAATCTTTCACATTAATTCATTTTTTAGTTAACCTTCATTTAATGTGATTCGCATATAAATTGGAAATCGAGATTCGTATACGAAAATTAGCTTTAATTTTAATGTTTTAGGAGAATTATGATAAAACTAAGATCAATTCTATATATCGAAATTTCTATATATCGAATTTTTTCCGGCATTTTGCTACTTCGATATATGGAGGTTCGACTGTGTGTGTATATATATATATATATATATATATATATATATATATATATATATATATATTCAATAATGGGCCCGTATTCTTGGGATACAAGCTATCCAACCCCATAAGAAAAAGGTTAAGAATTGAATAGTTATTTATCAGTTCAGATTATGTAGAAAGTGCTGATGAATATGTACCATGGTCAAAGTTTGCATGTAGAACAAGGAAAATTTTAAGAGATACACACAAAAAGAAGAAAAAAATTACTGGCTTTTTTGGTAGTATTTTTTGTTTTATTTCAGAGGAATTTCTAACAAAGAGGGAAAAAAATAAAAATTTAAATCCACTTTGGCAACGTATGTCAAGAATTCAGAAAAACGAATTGAAAAGAAAGAAATATCAGAATCAAGCTCACGATACGGTCAAAAAAAATAAAGCTTTATTTTTCATTGAAAAATATATATATATATATTTATATAAGTACTCTTTTATATAATATCTAGATACTTTTAACAATATACTCTATGAAACCTGAGTGGATGGCGTTATAATACAGTGGATGATCCTTCGCTATTTACATGACGGATGGAAAGAAGCTGCAAGGTGTATAAAAACTTCAGCTTGGCTCGATGTCATTCATTCATCATCCGTGGTGGTGGTGGCATCCGTGGTGCTTGTGCTCCGAGAGCATCTTGGCGACGATTCCGGCGGCAAGAAGCTCCACGATGTTGGATCCACCGCCGTGCTTGCCGTGTCCTCCTCCGCCACCACCGAACATGCCGCCGCCGTGCTGGCCGGGCATGGCGAAGCACATGTTGCCGAGCAAGGCAATCACGACCACGAGAGAGAAGAGGACTTTCCTGCTGCACTGCATAACGGACGCCGGAGATCTAGGATATCTGCAAGTGGAAAAGAACAGAGTTACTCTCAGCCGAAGATTCACGTGACGAAAAAAAAAAAAACTAATGTTCCCTAGAGTTATTACTTTTTACCAAATTTTTATTAACTAGCTTTCTTGTTTGTGTGTTTGTCCAGTGCAAATTTTGAAATTAATTTTTAACTAACTTCCCGACTAGCTAGACATTTGAAACTTTTAAAATAGCTCTGAACATGATGACAATGCATTCTTTTTTTAATACTTTTAGCCATCTTTAAGCAGAAATTGAATTCATTTTCAGTTAATTTTGTTTTGTACGCTTTCAGTTAATTTTGTATGGTGCGCTGATTATGGTAAAATTAACTGAAAATGAATTGAAATTATGCTTAAAGATGGCTAAAAGTATTAAAAGAATGCATTGCCATCGTGTTCTGAGCTATTCTTAAAGTTTCAAATGTCTAGCTAGTCGGGAAGTTAGTTAAAAATCGATTGCAAGATTTGTACTGGACAAACACACAAGCAAGAAAGCGATTTAATAAAAACATGGTAATAAAAAGAGGTAAGAAACGATAAGTAATCCTACGTTAATAACCCGCGCTAATTTCGTTAGAAGAGGCTACCTGAAATTTTTTCCTTCTTGTTCACTTCACTTAATTAATTTTTAATCATGTTTTTATTTTTAAAGTGATTTCTACCGATAAGGACCTACTTGAAGACTTTTTAGTTTGCTGACTTTAACTTTAATTTGATGAGCATAAATGGATCGCAATTGTCACTAAAATACTGGATATAAAGTGTTTGACCATGGAGTTCGAACAACTTTAAATTCCTTGATTCTTGATCCTTGTGAAAATAAATCAATAAATATGTCCAGCAAAACCCTTATTTACAAGAATTCAACCCCATGGACAGTATCGCCTTTAGTTAAGAGTTTAAGTTAAGAGTGACGGCAAAATAGAAGTTATAGGAGAAACCTCCCCGTCTAAAGCGGAGTCTACAACTTACATGGTGTTATAACTAACACTTCATTGAGCATCGTATACCAGGATATATGACGCATTCAACTGTCTCTTACAACAAACCCTCACTCTGCTAAACAAAGAAAAAGTCCTGGATATCCGAGCTGATACGTCAGGCATTTTGTTGCCAAATAGAAGTTGTCAATTCAATGACTTTTACTTCCGAACCTTTTATAAATGGTTTGTTTCTTCGGTATAAATTAATTAATTTCACGGAGCCCACTGAATCGGCAAATTTGAATTTTCCTACCTCTGCACGATTTCAGTTTCGAGTACTAACGGAGTTCATCTCAAAACTTTTATTCCAGCTTAATAAACTTAGTTTTACAGACATTAATTATGTCTTCTTGTTCATGCATGCAGCCTACTAGCCTAAAGAGGAAGATGATCGAATTCGTAAATTATCCGGGAAAATGAGTCGAAAATCAATGCTTTATATCACGGAGTGAATCTCTTGCCTTTTATGATTTTTCAACAGAAACAAACGTGTAGAAAAATTAAAAAATATCTTCGAGTTCTTGCTGTTGCCATACGAAAGCATTATAAAATAAGCACACTTACTACTTGAATAAAATAAAAATTAAAATATTTTCGTCAAAATGTTTAAAAAGGATGATTTAAAACACAGATTTTCAATTCCTAAAACCGAAAAATCTTTTTCTGTTTGCCTTTAATTGGTGTGCTCAATCATATCTAATTATCATAGACTATATGCTTTTGAATTGCGTATTATCGCCCGGAATAAAAGGTTAATTTAGCTGGAGGCAAAAAATATTTTTCGATACTGAAAAATCAGCAAAACGATTTTAAACTTTATGTATTTCAGATAAATGCGTAAATTTTAACAATGCATCTATGATAATCTTAAACACAATTAAGCGCATGAAAAGAATTATCTTACAGTCCCTTTGCATCTGAAAAGAAAATAAAGGTTTAATACCGCTCTTAATTCCGTGAAGATACTAAGTAGATAACGTGATGCTTGGAATTTTCTTATACACTGCTTTGATATCTTTCATACATACATCATGTTGTGAAACTGTAAAATAACTTTTTTCCATGTTTTCAAACTCAAATATTTTTTATTTCGTATTCCTTAAATTTTAAATTCGTAGAAAAGGAGCAGTTTTCACAAGTGGAGAAACTGCTTTTTTTCGCTTTCTCTAGAATTAACATATAAAATTAATCAGAATATGATACTATCTTTAAATCATATTATGAATGAAAATTTCGTTGAAAGATATGTTATGGACATGTTTAACCTTTAAGCGTACAATGCAAGAGCAAAGAACAGATTGACAATGATGAATTAGGTTCAATAGTTCCGTAGTAGAAAGTCACTTCAAAATTAATTCTATTTGTAAAGGAATGCACATCAGTGAAACTACAGTAGCCATTTTGAATATTAACTAAAACTAATTACAGGAGATTAAAATTGCGAATCTTCAAACACTGTCTTGCGAAAATATCGATTTTTTTTTTCAATTCATACTATTCTGCAAATCCAAATACTAAGCAACAACAACATATAATGAAGTAAATTGAAAAGGTGTTATAAACGTTTCCCTTCACATTTTGCTCAATGTCGTTGCAACAACATCTGATATGAATGCCAAAAAATTATCAGATAATTTTTAAGGATTCTTTCGCTTTTAGGATATTACACAAATTATAATAATTAAATATGCTATTTCCATATTTAAAAAAAATTGATAAGGTTTAAATCATAACAATATACAGGAACTTAAAACAAATAATATATTCACTTTTAAATAGAATTGTGAAAATTGAAATTGTCAAAAAAATTTTTAGAGGAATAAATAAGTTGTCATTTTAAATATCACCGTTGAATGAGAAACATAAAAAAGATCATTAAGTTCACATTCATAAAAATAGTCTTCAGTTTAAAAATCTAGACTAAAAGAAAAGAAAGAAATAAGAGCTTCTATACAGCATATATATTTAGGCAATTTTTCCGTGATCTAGTTAAACCTCTTTTACCACGAAAGAAATAGAACGTTGCCAGATTATGGGATACCAGGAAAAAATAAAATGACTCCTAATATAGAAGAGACTCTAAGTCATTATAACTCTAAGTCATTTTTTTCTTTCCTAAGAATTATTAATAACATTTAATTCAGAAAATTTTAGCGGCAGAATTAAGCGAATGAGAGCTTCGAATTTCTGTTGACACATGAAAATAACTTTACATACACAATTCTCTTACTTTTCTATCCAAAATATTTTTAGAAATTTCTTAAAAGAGAGAAATATGCTATAAAATGGTAGGGGGGAAAAGCTTAAAATTAGGGTGGAGTTAATTTACATATCTTGGATATTCGTGCAAGATAATAAAAACAAATCTAGAATTTCATAAATATACAGTAACTGAAGTTAACAAGACATTATCTTTGCATAATTTTGAAAAAAAAAGCTATACTCTACAGATTCAGTTATTAACGATTAATATCTTTTCAAGTTTTGACTTTAAAGTATATGATAAATGAAATACAATTAATCTAAATGAAGCATTTATCTTCCATAAATTAAGAGAAAAAACAATACGCTGCAAAGACTCAATAGCTAACGATGAAGATATATGTAATTTTTCATTTTAAAATTAATAATTCAAATACAATCAGTAAATTTCAAAAATATAACTTAGGTTTTCATGCATTAAATGGAACCTTAAGTTCGAAAACCATAATTCTGAAGCAGAATTAGAGAAAATAAAGCATTAATCTCTACAAAATATATCCATTAATCTGTTATCAATGAACTGCTACTAAATTATCACTTTAAAACATATTAATTATTTTATATATTTCACTTTAAAATATATGTTCAATTTATCGTTTTAAAATTGATAATTCAAATGCAATCAATAAATTTCAAAAAATATAACTTAGGTTTTCATGTTTTAAATAAAACCTTAAGTTCGAAAACTATAATTCTGAAACAGAATTGGAGAAAATAAGGCATTAGTCTTTACAAAATATACCTATTAATCTGCTATCAATGAACTGCTACTAAATTATCACTTTAAAACATATTAATTATTTTATATATTTCACTTTAAAATATATGTTCAATTTATCGTTTTAAAATTGATAATTCAAATGCAATCAGTAAATTTCAAAAAATATAACTTAGGTTTTCATGTACTAAATAAAATGTTCGAAAACTATAATTCTGAAACAGAATTGGAGAAAATAAGGCATTAGTCTTTACAAAATATACCCATTACTCTGCTATCAATGAACTGCTACTAAATTATCACTTTAAAACATATTAATTATTTTATATATTTCACTTTAAAATATATTTGAGGTATGCATCCACAAGCTATTTTGAATGAACGCGTTTACCTGAGAGAGAGAGAAGGCTGTGATCGACTGGTGCTGTGTGATAAGCCACTGCTATGCGACAGACTTTATATACTCCGACCGGTCGCGGATCACTGCTCGACCACTCAACTCTCACCGCTTTCACTTTCCTCACCGACCGACCAAAACTTCCCGCAGGAAATTTGGCGAAAAGGGAGAAGAGACGAGCTCTCGATTTAGAAAGAAAATTATTAACTTTTCCCCAGAACAGATTCGAAAAACCTCACCCACCGACAAATCAGAACGAGAGATTCCGCTTTCGGGGGGATGATAGGATTGAGAACAAGGCTCTGAAATCGGTCACGAGTCTTGTATATTTATCATTCGCCGGGAGGATTTTAACAGTCGCGGGTTTGAAAATGTCACAGTTACCGGAGGCGCTTTACTGATAATTAACGAGAAGAAATTGAATGCCATTCTTTCCATTTTCTTTTTCTCTTAAATAATTTTCTTGCTGAATATTCGATCATTTTCCCAAAACAAATCACGCTATTATGAAGTGTCATTTTTACTACATTTAAAAAAATCATTTGAGTGTTACTCAAGTGTAATGTTATATATATATATATATATATATATATATATATATATATATATTAGGTCCAGCGGATATATATATATATATATATATATATATATATATTAGGTCCAGCGGATATATATATATATATATATATATATATATATATATATATATATATATATATATATATATATATATATATATATATATATATATATATATATATATATATATATATATATATATATATATACTAGCTGAAAACCCGTACTTCGCTACGGAGTACATTCAAATTAAATACAACGGTCAATGTATGCAATTAATGCCAATATATATATATATATATATATATATATATATATATATATATATATATATATATATATATATATATATATATATATATATATATATATATATATATATATATTTATATATATATATATATATATATTTATAATAAATACGACGATCAATGTATACAATTGATGTAATATATATATATAAATATATATATATATATATATATATATATTTATAAAAAAATCGTAAGGGATATTTATTTTTTTTGGATAATATCCAATCGTCTGATGCATTAGAAAGAAAAAGAATATCATTTTTGTCTATTTAGTTGTTATGCACGTAACGATAAATTTATTTAAAGTACCAGAAAAAGAAATCACGTGATCAACATTTAATAAATTAAATTCTAAAAATTAATCTTTAAAAATTCACCAAAAATCAGAAAATCAAGGTAAAGGTTCGAAAAAGATTTCATTTTGAAGGAATTTTTATGATCTTTCTCGTGATATAAATTTTATAACCCTCAATGTATTATTTTAAATGCAAACGTAAAAAAAGTTTAAAAAACAGCTTAAAAATTTAATTTAAAAAAATCTAAGAAGAATTTTTGAAAAATCTTTCTTAGTGCACCCCTGCACTATTAGAAGAATCACCATGCAAAATTTCAGCCCTTTAGGTCCAGCGGTTTGGTCTGTGTGTTGTATGTCAGTCAGTCAGTCAGTCAGTGAATGAATGAGTCAGTTACGGAACTGTTTTATTTATATATATATATATATATATATATATATATATATATATATATATATATATATATATATATATATATATATATGTAGCTTGGTACAAGAAGGGCCTAAGTCAGTTTTCTCCACGATGACTTTGCCAAGATGTCTCTTTAAAAAAATATTATTTTCAATGCTAGACGTACCCAAGTCTGTAAAATGGTTTAGAAAACACTTTTAAAGCACCAGATAGACTTGGGTACTTCTTACATTGAAAGTAATATTTTTTCAAAGAGACATCTTGGCAAACAAAGTAATCTTGGACAAAACTGACTTAGGCACTTCTTGTACCAAGCCACAGATATATAATATATATATATATATATCTATCTATATATATATATATATATATATATATATATATATATATATATATATATATATTTATTTATTTATTTATTTATATATATATATATATATAATGTATAAAAATATAAACAAATCAACACAAGTAAAAAAATTAAAAAGGTGGGCATAGATTGCCAAACAAATTAACTCAAAGCCTACCCTAGCATTGAAAATATAAATAACTTTTCAATAAAAGATTGCACAGTTGCTGCATATCCTCATATTGAAAATGGCAAATATAACTAAATTTAATAGAACTAGATAATTATAAGAAGAATGTAGACAAAAGAAATACAGAAATCAAGCACTCAGGGCTCCGCGCACCAGAGGCAAGATTCTGTAATAGTGCCGGATCTAAACCAGAAGTACGAGGTAACCGACTGGTCTCGTCATCAGGGAGCCTAAGCAAATCATCTACTTCAAGGGGAACTTTCTGAATAGGATGTAGGTATAACCAAGAAACATCCCAAGGCCCCGAGTTCCCCAATGAAACAGTTAGTCAAAAGAAAATGAAAAGACACTGACAACTTATAGTAAGAGCACAACGCACCATACATGCAAGTACACATACAATCCTAATGAAAAGACAAAGATGCATATATACCCTAATTCAGTAGGTGACGGTTATGGGGAAAAAGCAGCCCAATTTTTCCCTAGTAATTACGTCAATGTGGCAAAACCACAGCGTTACACCCCATCCCCCATCGAAGTTTTAAAAAATATGAAACCAGAAAAGCTATCCTAAAAGTCTTTAAAATATACCTGAGTCTAAATACCAATTTTTTAAAACTTTTAGATTGCCGAAATTTTAGGGAAATTGTTCTTACTTAGCTTTTCCTCGAAAATGTTACATGCCTCCAAAAAGTCTTCAGCGTTATTACAAATGTTTTTAATTCTGTATAGTTGTGAGTAAAAGATATCATTAAAGATTTTATAGTTCAAGTTGCTATTGAAATTGGTAAACGTGATAACCTCAAAGTTAAAATCTAGTCTTCTATCATATATCCCAATTTTTAATTCGCTATTTTGAATTTTAATTTTTAAATCCAGATAAGTAACGAGATGATTATTTTCATTAGTCCTGTTTAAAGTTAATTCCGTTGGGTAAATTTGATTAAGAAATTCCAAATCGTTACAGTTAAAAATTATAAGGTCATCATTATACCTAAATCCGTTAACATTATTTAAGCTAAGAAATTTAGTTTCGTAAGAATGCAAGAAGATATTAGCAAAGGCGCTAGAAAAGCTATTTCCCATAGGGATACCCTTTATCTGTTTAAATAAACTCAAGCCATTAAAGAGGTAGTTTTCAAAAATATTAAATTTACATAAATCAATTCAGTCACATTTTAAGATTAAAGTACTATCCAGATAGGCATCATAAATTTCTGAACAGATATTCATTGAGTTATCATGGGGAATACTAGTAAAAAGGTTTTCAAAATCAAACGTTTGTATGCTATCTATATTCTTACTCTTTAGAAATTTTAGAACATCCTGGTTATTATTTATAATAAAGCTATTTTCAGTACTCTGATATTATTTAGAATGATTTTTAGAGAGCTAAAAAGCTTTTTGCTAAACAAAGTGTTATAACAATTTGTACTACACGTAACGAACCTGTATTTAGTAGGTGCTTTATGGAATTTAATGGTGGGAAAAAGGTAAGAGTATTTTAGGCTACTAATCTTAAATTTAAATTTTTTTCTTAAATTTTTTACTAAAGGCTAAAAGCCTATTTCTCCAAGATGACTTTGCAAAAATGTCTCTTTAAAAAAGTATTATTTCCAATGTTAGACGTACCCAAGTCAGTAAAATGGTTTAGAAAACACTTTTAAAGCACCAGAGAAACTTGGGTACTTCTTACATTGAAAGTAATATTTTTTTAAAGAGACATAGGTAAACAAAGTCATCGTGGAGAAAACTGACTTAGGCACTTCTTGCACCAAGCCACAGATATATATATATATATATATATATCTCAGATTTTAATAGATTATTGAAATTTGAACTGAACTTTGATGCCAACCACGATTATATTCTTCATGATATTACAAAAAGAAAATAGCACAAGAGGTTAACTCATCAAATATGATTGTTCTTTTTTCCCCATCTATAAGTATTATTCTCTCTTAACATCTTGACGCTTTGTACAGATGTATAGTTGACATGATTCCAATTACAAATGGAAAAAAAAAATTGAAAAAAACCTCATGAACCTAAATTTTTATCTCAATCACCTTAACCCAATGAAAATACAGCAAGAAAATAATTCTTGATCGTACATTATCATTTAAAAACAGCAGAACAATAATTTGTGATATTTATAAAGCATAAGGTGTGAGTACCACTTTAAAATTAATAAATTACATACTACTAATGTTGCATCTTGATAACTTATATCAAAAATATCAGTATTAATAGATTATGCATAGATAATAATAGACCAATAAATGTATATAGCAAATTAGCCTAACTTCTTGAATCAAACTCCTGGTCTTTAAGTATAATTGAGCATCTGATAAATCGTGTTGCTTTACAAAATATGATAAAGATCTATTATTGCAAATTAAATTGTAGTTTTTATTATTATTTGAAAAGTTATTTTATTTATTTTTTAT
Source organism: Dolomedes plantarius (assembly GCA_907164885.2). Lineage (NCBI taxonomy): Eukaryota > Metazoa > Arthropoda > Arachnida > Araneae > Dolomedidae > Dolomedes > Dolomedes plantarius. Next base: position 61,026,927 of record OU015495.1, on the reverse strand, counting down.
TTAGTTTGAAATTTATTTAACAATTTTATTTTGATATTTAAAAATGAAAAGTTATTTTATTTATTTTTTTATTTCGTTTTAAATTTATTTAAGAATTTAATTTTAATATTTAAAAAAATTTAACTTACTATTTTCAAACCATTGGTACCAGTTTCTTTTTCTTACATCTTATGCATTCTTAATTGCCTTTACATTTCTTTTTTCAATTTTTTACATGTTTTTATTAACTCGCTTTCTTGTTTGTTTGTCCAGTACAAATCTTGCAATCGATTTTTATCTAACTTCCCGACTAGCTAGACGTTCGAAACTTTTAGAATAGCTCAGAACACGATGACAATGCATTCGTTTGATACTTTTAGCCATCTTTAAGCAAAATGGAATTCATTTTCAGTTAAATTTGTTTTGTAGACTTGTGCAGCCATCTATCGACCGGGACGGGAACGAAAAGTCAAACACAAGTTAACTTCCAATTAACTTCATTTTCTTTCAAGTTGATGGGATAATTCATCAAAAAATATTTAAAAAGTATTTATTAATACATAGAATTGTCAAGTTTATGATTCAACAGAAAATTTAAAAACATGGTATATAAAAAGTTCTTTTTATCTTGTAATTATTATCTTGTTGGCATCCAATTAATTTAGTATTGTTTATAAATTTCCAGTATTGTATAATTAAAAAACTCAATTCTGCTTAGCTACGCCTGCTACTATGTCTCTACTCTCAAAATCTACCACAGATGGGCCCATGTCCTTATATACAGTGGTATCTCGATCGATCGTTCCCCGAATAATCGTTTTCCCGTAGTTTTCGTTTATTTTATCCGCTCCCGATGATAATATTTCTTTTTATGTTCCCGCATCCATAATTTTCCCGCATTTACCGTTCAGTGCAATAGATCCCTTTAAAAACGATGCATAGCGGTTTCACCGTATAATTGTGTATATATACTCGTTTCAATAGGCTCCTAGATTTTGAAACTAAACATAATTATACAGTACATAATAATAGTATATACTTACAGACCAAAGGTTTACCACAAGGTGAAAATACTTCAAGTATGCTAGCCAATTTATACTTACATTATTTTAAAATTAATAATATAGATAATAGCAATTACAATATATTTAGATATATAGATGATATAATAGTAATAATAAAAGTAATAATCATGTAGACTTAAATTTTTACCCTCCTATTCTGGAACTAATAAAAAGTAGCCAAAATAATATTAATGTAAACTTTTTAGATATTAACATTAAATTAAATTCTCATAGCAATTTTACTTTTGACTTATACGACAAAAGATCAGACTATGATTTTAATATTGTTAAGTTTCAAAATTACCTAACCTGTTTATATAAATCTATTTTTAATAACATTATTGTAAATCAGTTAATACGTATAAATAGGCTTTGTTCTAAAGACAATAGGAATAAGCATATTTTAGACTTGATAGCTGTGCTAGCACGTAATTATTACCCCGATAGTCTTTCCAAGCACATAATTGGTTGTTTTAGATTTAATAAATAGTTTATTCTGTTGCAATTAATAAGTAAATCATAATAATAAGTTTAATTAGAGTAAATAACTACTAAAAATAAAATAAATAAAATTAATACCTTAGGTAAAAATAAAATAAAAATAAAATAATTATAAATTACTCTTAGTAATAATAATAAAAAACTAAATTAATTTAGGTACAATTGCCCTAAAACACAGTCTCCATAGTAGGTCAGTTTCTGTGTTTCCATTTGTTCCTTGGTTGCAAGTTTTGTGACGTCAGTCATCTTGCGGTTACCTATTCTTAACTTCCACTCTGTCTAGCGCCAGGCTTGGTGTTCTATGGATAAGTAACTCATTATTCAATTCTACAGTTTCTCATGGATTGTACGGTGTCTAAGTATGTTTATTGTTTAGATCATACTTATCAGAAACAATCCATTGATTTTTAGACAGTATCGACACCGATGATGAAGAGATGGTGTCAAAAACCTCTTTCATTCTTATCTTTTCATGTTTTTAGTTCCTGGCTGAAAGTAGTTTTAATGCTCAAACTGGTTTTTCTCTTTCAACTATGTCTTTTATATATATATATATATATATATATATATATATATGTGTGTGTGTGTGTGTGTGTGTATATATATGTATATACAGTTGGTTCTCTGTTTAACGACGCTCTACTTAACGACGATCTCTATTTAAAGACGATATTTCCCGGTCCCGGTCCCTCCGACGTAAAAAAATTCTATTTAACGACGATTTTGTTTCTATTTAACGACGATTTTTTCTTAAATGATAAACTTTTTCTTCAACATTTTATTTACAGGAGGGTTACTTTCTGTGGGGGAGTTTGGTTTCAATAACAGACCCAGAATTTCCTTTATGTTTGTTGCAATCATAGACTTGTTGCAGTGAAAAAACCGGGGAGTGGGGGAGGATTACTATTTCTCGGAAGATCGAACATTCTTCCCTGGTGGATCGAATTTCTTAGTGCGGGTGTGGAATCACTCTATTGTACCTACCATGTTCTCATGTGATTTACGAACTGTCCAAAAGTACCCCTCTCTCACTCCTTCTGGGAAGTACGTGTTCATATTTAGAGAATTCATGGCTGTGTCTAGGAGCTCTTCCAGTACGAATACGAGGTGAGCAGAGCAAAATGGCATCAAAGCGAAAGCATCTTACGCTACACGAAAAAGTAAAAATTATTGAAAACTGGGAAGAAAGTGTTGGAATAACAAAAGTCTAATTCGCAAGACAATTTCGGCTACCCGAGTCTACTCTCAAAGGCATTTTAGCAAGCAAAGAGAAAATTCTTGAAGCAGCAAAAAAATTTGGTTTGGGATCCAAATCCAAACGGCAGAAAATTCAATGTGGCCGATCAGAAGAGTTTGAGAAGGCAGTCCTGCAATGGTTTCATCAAGCAAGAGCATCTAACATTCCAATTTCCGGGGTGATATTTAAAGAAAATGCTATTATTCTGGCAGAAAAGTTTGGAATGCAAAATTTTCAGGCTTCGGCTGGATGGCTAATAAAGTTCAAAGAAAGATACGGGCTTGTATTTAAAAGCATATCTGGCGAAAGTGGCTCCATAGATGAAAAAATAGTGGATGAATGGAAAATAGTGCTGAAGAGGATATTAGATGGATATGATGAGAAGAACATATTCAATGCAGATGAGACGGGTCTATTCTACAATATGGTGCCTAATAAAACCTTAACGTATATGGGCGAAAAGTGTTTTGGTGGAAAACACAGTAAGGAACGATTGACTGTTTTACTGTGCACTAATTCGGATGGATCTGAGAAATTTCCACCACTAGTTATAGGCAAATCAAAGCAACCAAGGTGTTTTAAGAATATCACCAAGAAACCTTGTGAGTACCGCAATAACAATAAAGCGTGGATGACATCACAAATTTTTATTGACTGGATTAGAAAATTTGATGCAAAAATGCATCGAGAAAAGAGAAAAGTTTTACTTTTAATCGACCGATGCATGAACATACTCCAAATATCCCTGGACTTACAAATTTGACTATCCATTTCTTACCAGCTAATTGCACTAGCAAGTTGCAACCATTAGACCTGGGTATCATTCGCAGTGTGAGAGCATACTACAGAAAGTCTTTAATTAGGAAATTAATAAACAATTCAGCTGCCAGTATGAAAATTAGAAAAATTACGGTCTTAGAAGCAATGCACATGATAACATCAGCATGGAAAGAAGTTTCTTCATCCCCAATAAAAAACTGCTTTCGCGTTGCTGGAATTCACAAAGAACTTGTAGTGGAACTGCAAAGTACGGATGTAGAAATCAACGAAGATGACATTACCCCTGAAGAATGGAGAAGTCTTGTTGAAGATGAGGATGTTTCAATTCAAGATTTCTACAATTGTGATAATTATGTTTTAACAATAGATTTCAGAAATGTATAACAAATTTATGAAGATATTGTAAACAAAAACACAGTGTCAGACGATGAAGGTGAAGTTGAAGACACGGAAAACGAGACACTGCCACAGTCTTACACAGATGCAATTTCTTCTCTAGAAGTTCTCCGACGCTATATTACATCGAAAATGGAAGGTGACTCATTTAACATTTTAGAAAATCTGGAAAAGAGAATAACGAAAACAAGGCGAATGAAGCAATCAACACTTTTTGAACTTTTTAAAACGTAATTTATCGTATTGTTTGTACTCTTTTTTTTTCAATGTAACTTAAAATAAATTTTTGTGAATAAAATAATGATGATAATAAAAATAACATTTTTAAACACGCTAATATATTAAGAAATATATTGACAGTCCTAAGCCTGTAAAGTGTGAAGGGAAATGTTATTTTTTCACAAATTCTGTTTAAGGACGATCTCTACTTAAGGACGATTTTTCACGGTCCCTTGAAAGTCGTTAAACAGAGAACCAACTGTATATATATATATATATATATATATATATATATATATATATATATATATATATATATATATAGCCTTCACTAGCCATTCCTGTGCCCTGGGCAAGAATTTGCTTTTGGGCCATTTAATTAATTAGGTGTGGGAAAATAATAAAACATTTTGGACCCCCCTATCCAAATGGGCCCAAGGCAGGTGCCCCTGTTGCTCCTGCCTAGTTACGGCTTTTTACACACACACACACATATATAAAATAATATATATATATATATATATATATATATATATATATATATCCGTAACTAGCCATTCCTGTTCCCTGGGCAAGAATTTGCTTTTCGGACACTTAATTAATTAGGTGTGGGAAAATAATAAAACATTTTGGACCCTCCTATCCAAGTGGGCCCAAGGCAGGTGCCCCTGTTGCCCCTGCCTAGTTACGGCTTTGTACACACACACACACACACATACAAATATATATATATATATATATATACACTGCTGGCCACTGTAATTGCAACATCCTGAAGGAAACATGCAAATAACATGAAATTTACAACATGCATTAGCGGAGGTGAGATATGCAAAGGATTAGAATTTCAGCGCAGACGCACATCACGAGCGCCTGTGGCGCCACTTCATAGAGCTATTTAAGGCTTGGAGATTTCGACGATTTCAAGTTCGGCAATTGTGTTTTTCTTGTGGTTTTTACAAAAAAACGATCAATTATGCCTCGTCGAAAACAGCGATCATCTTTTGATCAAGTATCCGAGTTCGACAGAGAAAGGATAGTGGCCTACCGAGATTGTGGATTATCTTTCAGGGAAATCGGTAGTCGTGTTGGACGAAACCAAACAACTGTAATGTGGATATGTGATCGTTGGATGCAGGAGGGTACAACGGACAGGCGTGTTCGATCGCATCCACCACAGCGCACCACTTCACGTGATGACAGGCAAATTGTGCGCATGGCAGTGACGGATCGCTCAGTCACATCACGAACTATAGCACAGCACATGCAGTCTGTAACGCATCATCCAGTGTCTGCGCGTACCATTCGACGCCGTTTACAGCAGAGTGGTCTGTCCGCAAGACGTCCATTGCTTTGTCTACCCTTGACGCAGAACCACAGACGTCTCCGCCGCCAATGGTGTGATGACAGAAGGATGTGGACGGCAGAATGGAATGAAATTGTCTTTACAGACGAGTCACACTTCTGTCTGCAACACCACGATGGTCGCATTCGAGTTTGGAGACACCGTGAAGAGAGGATGCTGAACAGCTGCGTTATGCACCGCCACACTGGTCCTGCACCGGGTATTATGGTATGGGGTGGTATTGGATATCACTCTCGCGCACCTCTAGTACGCATTGCCGGTACTTTAAACAGCCAGCGCTACATCTCCGAGGTGTTGGAGCCAGTTGTCCTTCCTTACCTTCAGGGCTTGCCCACAGCCATATTTCAACAGGATAATGCGCGACCACACGTGGCACGCATTGTCCAACTGATCTTCGTCAATCGCCAGATTGAATTGCTTCCCTGGCCGCTTCGCTCTCCGGATCTTTCGCCAATAGAAAACATGTGGTCCATGGTTGTTCTACGATTGACCCAGATTCCATCCCCAGCTGCCACAGCAGATCAACTTTGGCAACGTGTGGAAGCTGCTTGGTCTGCTGTACCCCAAGAACTCATCCAAAGTCTCTTTGAATCAATGCCGATGCGTGTGGCAGCGGTGATCTCCAACAATGGCGGCTACTCTGGCTACTGATTTTGGCAGGAACCAAACTTCACAGAAGTCTATAAATTTAACCATTTGATACTTGGTCAACATGTTATCTACAAAATAAATTTTGTTGTGATATCTCTTGTCTTTCTTGGTGTTGCAATTTGGGTGGCCAGCAGTGTATATATATATATGACATTATAAGTTGAATCTCGTCTATTTCTATAATTCGGGTCCCCACATTTGTTAAGATAGGCCCCTTTTCTCAGAATAGCCCACCCAAGAGCAAGTGAACATCTGCAAGTTCCAGAAAAATACATTCAGGCAAATAACCGCAGCAGAGAGTGAAAGGTATGGGATAAACACCACGATAAATTCAAACCAGTTGATAGAAATATAGAGCCGTGCACCCCAGAAGGATTAACAAAACCCCGTCTCTAGTCATCTAAATCCTCAGTTCACAATATCCCAGAGATAATGGCTGCAGGTGCCAGAGATAAAGCGAGCAAAAGTGTCAAACAATACCACAACGATAAAACGCACCCAATGTGGTTCTTAGAAGTATATCAGCCTTACCATCTACGACAAACATCTGTGTTTGCGTGGACAGTCGCTGACTTTTAGTATAGCCCCTGGCTAAACTAGCCAGACAGGCATTCTGTTGTTGTCTCTGTAGGTGTACACTTGTATGTTTGCGTCATGCTAGACGGACGCCCTGTTCTCCGCCATAAACTCTAAAGAAATAAAGGACTGCATTTTTAAAGGAACTGTGCCTCTTCATTTGTGCATATTGTGTGTTATTATGGAAAGTCATGTGGTGAAATGTGACATATATATATAATATACATATATATATATTATATATATATATATATATATATAATATACACACACACACACACACACACATATATATATATATATATATATATATATATATATATATATATATAGCCGTAACTAACCATTCCTGTGTCCCGGGCAAGAATTTGCTTTTGAGCTACTTAATTAATTAGGTGTGGGAAAATAATAAAACATTTTGGACCCCCCTATCCAAGTGGGCCGAAGGCAGGTGCCCCTGTCGCCCCTGCCTAGTTACGGCGTTGTACACACACATATAAATATATATATATATATATATATATATATATATATATATATATACATACACACACACTATGTCACAAAAAAATATATGCACCCTGAAGGAAACGAGTTACTATCATGAAACTTAACATGTATGTATTGTATCAGGAGATAAGCAAATGATTATAAATTCAGAAGAACAGACCGTTTTATTAAGAAGATATGGCATGAAAAAGGTTACAAATCAGTAAGTAGTAAATCCACCTCTGGCAGCTATAGAAAACGAAACACTGAGTGGCATCGAATCAATGAGGTCACCTCCTGCGGAAGATAATGCCATAATCTTTGCAACTGGGCAGTTAATTGACAAGTATTCCGGGACGGCTGCAGTTGCCTTCCAAACACGTCCCAGACGTGCTCTATTGGGGAGAGGTTTGGTAACCTGGCAGGCCATGGCAGTACGTCATATCCTTGAAGACATTGTTGTGAGAGTCGCGCAGTGTGTGGACGAGCGTTGTCTTCCTGATAAATGGCACCTGGGCGACTTGATAGCATAGGCAGTACAACTGGTGTTAAAATCTCGTCCACGTAACTGCGTGCCGTCAAAGTGCGTTGCGGGACGACTAAAGGTAATCGTGCGTCCCAACAAATCTCTCCCCACACTGTCAGACCTTGTGTAATCACCGTATGCCTCTCGACAACAAATGCCGGATCGGACCGGTGGCCTGGCCGACTCCACATCGTATGCGCTGGTCATCAGCATTGAGACTGAATCGGGATTCATCGCTGAAGATTACACGCCTCCAGTAGGTCACACTCCAGCCTTCCCGAGGTCGGCTAAAATCCCATCGACACTGCCTATGATGTGGGGTCAGTGGTAGGCGTCTTAATGGACGTCTGTTCCTTATACCTGCGTTGGCCAGTCGGCTCCGAATAGTTTCCCTTAATACCACCAAATGTCTGGAAGGTGGTAAATGGCATCGAACCGATTATAGCGACGTTGTTGGTGCAGACGTGGCAGCTCTTATCATTGCGCGATCCTCGCGCGCATGTTTGTTCCTTGGACGCCCTGACCATCCGCGACGGTAGGCTATCCCTTCCGTGATCCATTGTTGCCAACACCGAGCAACTACCATATCACTCCGACCGAGGTGGCGGCCGAAACGCCTGTTCGACCAACCTGCTTCTCTGAGGCCTACTATACGCCCCCTCTCAAAGTGCGACAATTGTTCGTACTGTCACCGGTTACGTCTCAGAGGCATCTCTAGTCACAATACCGTCCATCCAAGTCGACAGATTTGTTTGAATAACCGTATGACACGAGCAATCCTGCTTTTAAACTCTTCCAGCAGCGCATCTCATATGCGCATAGCGCGCTTACCCTTGTCCCATTGGCGTAGAAATTTTAATCATTTGCATATCTCTTACCACACTACATTCCTGCCAAGTTTCGTGATAGTAGCTCGATTTCTTCTGGGTGCATATATTTTTTTGTGACAGAGTGTGTATATATATATGAGGCGGTGAAAGGCAAAGTGGTGTAAGTCAGTAAGTTAAGTAATGTAAGTCAAAAGAATTTAACTGCAAAAACTACAAAAAATTCCACCATAAATTGAACAAATTATAATTCATAACAATTATTACAATATTGCAAATAATAACTATTAACAATTCCACTATAAATTGGACATGAAGATTACATATTTTCCCCCAAATGAAAAAATTTGAAAATGTGACTTACACCACTTTGCATTTCAACGCCTCATATATGTAAAGAACCACACTGCTTGGAACTTCCAATGAAGAGTCGAACTTGATAAACACGCGTTTAATAAGATATTAAGGACAATTACACATAAACATTAAAGAACATAAAACTTCGTTAACACCATCATCTACGCGCCAACAGTCGAGAGCGCTCGTCTTCGAATCTAATCCAGGTTCTCTTCTCGCGTTTGGCAACGCGTGACGTCATCATCTACGTCACTGGTGTTTCTCCTCTGGCGACGCGTGTCGGAGAGGGATGTAGGTGTCCAGAGGTTTCTTATCAAATCTCATATATATGTGATATTGGAAGAAAACTGTGGCAACACCGAGCGACGAATCAGAAGCTTTCCCGCCTGACGGAGATCTTCGACGATCTACAAGGAGACATGACCAGAGAGAGGGTAAAAGACACCGCGAGAGAAAGAGGTTATGTAGCAGACGGCTACCAAAAAGATGTAACATAATGATGTTCCTTATATGTTAATTGTAACTGTTTTTGTACTGTGACTCGTCGATATTAAATCAATGTTAATGTAAACAGATGTGTTCGATATTCAACGAAGAACAATAATTCACATGAGGACTCGGCCGCTGCATTTTTCTCAAAGTGCGTTCTGGGCCATCATTCCCTATCCCCTACCAAGCCATCCTACGACGTTACTAACGGACTGGATTACTTCTGGATTACTCCGGATTACTCCGATTTATTCTTGCTCGTCTACGATGAACCGGTGAGTTTAATTTAATTTGTCAAATGAAGATATTTTTACGATCATCTATTTTTTGTTACTGAGGATGAACAATTGAATTTAAATTTCCCAGAAGTGTTTTGATTTTGTTTTTGAAGATATATGAACATATTTAAGAAATATTTAACAAAAGAAATTATATTTTTCTAACAAATGTGTGCATTTTTAATTCCAATACAAGAAGTGTTTTGTTTTTGTTTTTGAAGATATATTTGCATATTTATATTTTGTGCTGTTTACTTTCAATATGAGTACTCTAAATGATATTCCGCATATTTCAAAAGCCCTTAAATCAGGGTCAACAAAGGCAATTATATTATTACATCAGTTTATATTTGAAAATGATGCTAGGAGGGACAACCGTAAAGAACTCTGCATTTTTTATGGTTTCCCTAAAACTTTTCATGTCAATGACGAACGGGATAAAAGCATTTTCCAGCACCGATTTAATTTGTATTGCAAATTTGCTACATTTTGATTGTTCTACAGACCCAGCTCAGAGCTGTGAAACTATATTCAATGCTCTAAATAACTTTGCAATAACCCCCCCCCTGTGCTCTCGGATACGAGTGAAACCGAAAATGATTCACACGACGCCAATAGAATCTCTACGGATTTGGCGACTAGCCAGGTGCCAGTTCAAAGTTCATTTCCAACCGCAGCTTCACATTCTAACATAAACAACTCTTTCGGGCACAGACAGATAAATCCTTTTTGTGTGATGTTGATTCGCAGTGTTTTCCAGCTTCTAACAGTGGAATACATTTATCGTTACGTGACCTTGCTGAGTACATTAAGAATTTTAACGGTTCGTCCGATTCTTACAGCGTTAAAATTTTCATACAGTATCTATATATATATAACGCGTAGGTATGCGGCACAAAAATCGACGATATTTCTACATTTCAAATGGCAACGGCTGCAACTGCCGGATGTAAACGTTAGCGGCCGTCCGCAATTTATAACCGCGTGTGTGTAGTAAGACATTTGTTACAACCGCTGATATTTTGACAAAATATGTTTAGACCTATCAAATCCAGTGTTTTGTCATGGACAGTTGTATGTAGGTTTATCTAGAGTCCGTTCTTTAAATTCTGTCGCTGTAGTATCTCCTACTTCTGAAATACTCAACTGTGTATATCAAGAAGTTTTATGAATATCATAGTTGTAATCCACACTATATTTTAATACTTGCTGAATTTTTACTCTATTTTAAAAGTGAAGATATTTTCTCAACAATTTATTATTTGATATGATTAAGTGGAGATATCTGAATTTTGAAGAATAGTACACACAGAGAGTAATGTAATCTACACTAAATTTTTTGCTCAATTTTTACTCCATTTTTTAAGTGATGAAATTTTCCCAACAATTTATTATTTTATATGTTAAGTGCAGCTATCGTAATTGTGAACAATAATACATACAGACTGATGAAATCCACACTATATTTTAGTACTTGCTGAAATTTTACTTCATTTTTTAAATGAAAATTTTTTTCCCAACAATTTCTTATTTGATGTAATGATAAAGTGTACATATCTTAATTTTCAAAAATTAGTATATACAGAGAGGGATGTAATTTTTAAATCATTGGTGTTGGGTTTCTCTCTTATCTTTAACTCTGTTCTGAAATAATGGAAATTCAAATTTTTTAATCGTGATGTTTTAGAATCAGCCTTATAGTGAATTTAGCAATGATTATAGATTCTTTGTCTGAGCTCTCACTACCCCTTAACAACGTATATTTATGATGACAGGTAATGGTAACATTCCTTACATATGTTACTTTCAGTTGAGTTGTTTAGCAAAAGAAAATACAAAACTAAAAGCAACCATGCTGGTCGCGCAGCGGCTAGTTTAGAAGAACTTTTTGATCTTAATGGCATCACAAATGACGTCCACAAAATTGTCTTTGCGAAAAAATGTTTAGTTGGTTCCGCAAAAACATTTATTAATTCTCTTCATGGCATAACCACTTGGAATTCGCTAAAAGAAAACTTACTAGAAGAATTTTCCTCCAAGTTAAATAGCGCCGATCTTCATACGATCTTGCTGCAAAGACGGTTAAAACCTAGTGAATCCTTACATGACTACTTCATAGCTATGCGAGAAATCGGTTCAAGAGGTCAAATTGACATTTCTTCAATTTTTGATTATGTTATCAATGGTATTCCCGATTCTACATCTAATAAAATTTTGTTATATGGTGCTAAATCTGTTCCAGAATTCAAAGAAAAATTAACAGTTTATCAGAAATTTCTTTCAACGTCCAAATTAAGTAAACTTCCTAATGATGTTAAATTCACATATGATAATCGTCAACGAAATTATACCTTCGACAAAAAACTCCCTAATAATTCTCCAAAACCCCCCGTTTGCTATAATTGCGGTTCCAAGGGCCACAAAAGCTCCAGTTGCCAGCATACGACTCCAAAATGTTTTACGTGCAATTCTTTTGGACATTTATCCTCAACTTGCTCGCAGCGCGTTGGACAGACAATCCCAGAAAATTCTTCTGAAACTACTCCATCTAATGACGCCTTACATGTTCCTACACCAACCAATTATTTGTGTTATCCAATAAAGGTAAACAATGTTGATCTTCATGAGCTTCACGATTCAGGTAGCGAAGCTACAATGATTACTGACCAAACCCACCAACTCGAAAATTTGCAGAGTCAGATGAAAGATTTTCAGCGAGAAGTGGAAGAATCTCGGTTAGTTAAAGATGAACTGAATGCTCAAGCGGAAAAAGCTGAAAAGAAACAAAAAGCTTTGGAATCTGAAATGATTCACTTAAAAGAAGATTTAGCGATGTCTGAAAAGCAGAAAAGAAACTTAAATGAGGAGTTAGAATATTTGAGGAAAAAACTTATTGATTCTATGGATTCAACAGCTACACAACAAGCTTTGCGAACTAAAATGGAGGAAGAACTCAATATTGTAAAGAGAAACTTGGAAGACGAAACTGCTGCACACCAAAACCAGATTCGTAATTTGAAGCAGAAACATACAATTGACACTGAAAAATTAAATGAACAGTTAGATTCAGTGCAAAAAGCTAAAATTGCTTTAGAGGAGACAAAGCGCAATCTTGAACGTGAACGTGAAAGTTTACAAGAGCAAGTGTTTGAAGAAGTAGAAGCAAGGAAAAACTTAGAGAAAAAGTTAGCTATTGTCAAAATCCAGATTGCAGAATATAAAAAGAAAGCTGACGAGGAAGCAGATGCTTCCGATTTGTTAAAAGAACAAAAGAAGACGATGTCGAAAGATATTGATATACTGCACCACAAATTAGATGATATGCAAATGGTTCACGAAAAGCTGAATAAATCAAAGAACAAATTACAATCAAAGTTTGAAGATCTGAACATCGAATTAGACAACCAAACTGAAGAACTTGAAGACGAATTACAGTTAACTGATGTTTCCAAATTACGTTTAGAAGTGAATATGCAAAAACTAAAGACTCAATTAGAAAAAGACTTGCCAGCTCGAGATGAACAAAATGAAGAAAAACCACTAGCTTTGATAAAGCAGGTTTCTGACCAAGAAGACGAGTTTTTCAACGTGACATTTCAAGCCACAAATCACCCTCGCAACGATGCCAACAACATTTTGAAATTACATGAGTTAAACAAGAAGCAGCATAACAAACGTCGAAAACAAGCAACTACCTATCACGTAGCAATTCAACGTACCCAATTTGGGTCTGGGCTCAAATTGCGCCCCAAATTCTTTGGTCTTTACGAAATCATAAAAGTTCGACCACATGACCGATATGACGTCCGAAAAGTTGGACTGCACGATGGTCCCAACTTGACATCTACAGCCGCTGATCAACTCAAAAGTTGGCCAAACACCTAGTGACTATACTTCCAGCTCCTTTACGATGACGACTTGGACTTGAACAATGGACATTCTATCATGATCCTGAACTATTGTTAATGGCTTTCTTTTTTTTTTCGTTTCTTATTTTTGTATAATGATTCAGTGACGGCAAAGACTATGGCACCTATGACGAACAATTGCTATACAACGACGACGATGTAGCTTTAAGACGACCATGCCATGTTTTTGTTTTGTTTTGTTTTCTCTCCTTTCTTGTTTTTTTTTAGGTTTGGGTACTTTGATTTTCTTGGGCGACAGGAGGACCTGTCGTGCCAGGATGCCCGAGTGTGATATTGGAAGAAAGCTGTGGCAACACCGAGCGACGAATCAGAAGCTTTCCCGCCTGACGGAGATCTTCGACGATCTACAAGGAGACATGACCAGAGAGAGGGTAAAAGACACCGCGAGAGAAAGAGGTTATGTAGCAGACGGCTACCAAAAAGATGTAACATAATGATGTTCCTTATATGTTAATTGTAACTGTTTTTGTCCTGTGACTCGTCGATATTAAATCAATGTTAATGTAAACAGATGTGTTCGATATTCAACAAAGAACAATAATTCACACACACACATACACACACACACACACACACATACACACACACACACACACACACACACATATATATACAATCGAACCCCGTTATAGCGAACCTGGGATATAACGAACTCCCGGATATAACGAACAAAATTTTTGGTCCCGCCATTTTCCTATTCTATTTAATGCTAATTTACCCTTTTATAGCGAACCTCCGAAAATGTTAAGTATCGGCTATAACGAACCTTTTTTTTCAGTCGACTGATTTTTTTTTTTTTTTAATTTTTCCGCAGTTGTGAAAACATGACTTCGACTCTGATTTCATATGGAAATGTATGTCAGCTAGTAACACGGAGTAAATCAGCGGTAAGTCTGTTTATTCAAGGGTAAAAACATCTGCATTCTTTCCCTTTTATAGCGCATACAGATTGGTACAGAGTTTTCTGCATCTGCCAGTGATTTATGTTCCTCTCTGTACTCTGTGTATGCGTGGATCTCCTCCTCTAGCGGTCCAATACATAGCATCAAAGGAGAACCCGAGGTCCCGGGGGTCAAATGGTGACAGTGGGGGCGGGGGACACTAGATCAAGAAACACGAGGGACCTTGGCGGCTTGAATGGGGGTGGGGTTCTAAATGGGGGAATATCTGGAAGACACGTGTTCATTGGAATGGGGGTGGTTCTAAATACCGTGTCTAATGTTACCGTGACTAATGTGGTGACAGGAGTCGGAGATCTGCAGGCAGAGAACTCTGTACCAATGTATATGCACCATTACGATAGCCACTCTGCAGTGGTAATTCCGCCAGTAATTCGGTAAGCGAAACCACAGTAAGAGGAGGGAGGGGAGGGGAAAGGTTCACCAAACGCTCGAGGAGAACAAGTAAAAGCATGAACAGTATAGCATATGCTCACCCGAGAACAAGGGGAAAGGTCAGCTCAGGGTCGAGCCTGAAGATGCATTTCCACACGCAGGTGGAAGGGAAGTCATTTCATCTAATTCACCTATTTGAGTGTTTATCACAAGTTAAAAATTCGCTTTTAAGAAATCATTAGGTACATCATGTCGAGCAAGCGTAAAGCATTTTGCATCGAAGAAAACGTAAACATCATAAGAGAAATACAAAATGGAGGTAGCCAAGTTGACATTTGCCGAAAAAAAGATTTATCGAAATCTACAGTTGGGACAATATGTAAAAACAGAGAAAGCATACTTTCTGCTTTCGAGAAAAATTTGAACTCCCAAAAAAAATTAAGAAAAGCTGACCATCAAGAAGTGGAAGAAGCTTTATTAAAATGGTTCAGCATTCAAACAAGCCAAAATGTACCAATTTCTGGGCAAATGCTTCAGTCAAAAACTGATGAATTTGCCAGTAAATTTGGAATTCCATTTTCGTGTTCTAATGGATGGTTAGACAGATTCAAGAAGCGGAACAACATATCTTCCGGAAAAATTGTCGGAGATTCGGGAGATGTTTCAACAACCAACAACGATACGTGGAAAGAAAATATTTGGAATGACATCTCTAGTGAATATGACGAGAATGACATATTTAATGCTGATGAAGCTGCACTGTTTTGCAAGATGACACCAAACCAGACATTAAAATTTAATGGAGAGAAATGTAATGGCGGAAAATTGTCGAAAGACAGAATCAAATTTCTTGTGTGTGCCAATATGAGTGGAACTGAACGTCGTAAGCTTCTAGTAATTGGAAAATCTAAACACCCCAGATGCTTCAAAAATATCAAACGGCTTCCTGTTTCTTATGACGCCAACCGTAAGGCGTGGATGACTAAGGAACTGTTTGAAAAAGAACTTCGAAAGTGGGATCGTGAACTTTTAGCTAAAAAACGGAAAATTCTACTTCTGCTTGACAATTGTAGTGCACACAAAAACGATAAACAGTTACAATCGATTAGAATTGTACTCTTTCCCCCGAATGCAACTTCTGTAGTACAGCCTATGGACCAGGGTGTCATCAGAAGCCTTAAATGTCATCACAGGAAGCAGCACATTTTACGAATTTTAGAAGGATATGATAAAAATTTAAAATGTGACGTTTCTCTTCTTGATGCACTTACAATGCTCGAAAAATGTTGGCGGCTTGTTACAGATTCTACAATTAGAAAATGTTTTCGACATGCTGGCCTAGCAAAGAATGTTGAAGAAGAAGATGATGAAGATTTACCTATCGCGATGTGGATAGAAAAACACAATATTTCCTCATTCTCGTATTGTGACATCCAATTGTTCGAAACATTTGATGATGAAATCATTACATGTCCGACTGATGAAAATCCGACTGATGAAGATATTGTGGAAGAAATTAAAATGAATAATTCTGAAATCGAAGATTCTGCATCTGATGCTGATGAAGAGGAGCACATAAATGATGAAATTCCCACCATCTTAGATGCTACAGCAGCAATGCGTGTAATTAATAAATTTTTTTCCACACAAACAGTGGAAGAAAGAGTGTTGCAGTCATTTGACGTCCTGGACAAAGAAATTCATATAATGTTTTTGAAATCGGTATCACGTCAGCAGAAGATTACCTATGATTTCTGTAACAAAACAGTGAGCAAGAATTAAAGGTAAAATGAATTTATATCCATTTGTCTTTCATTTTTAATTAGTTTAATTAGTATTGTATCAGTTTAATGTTATCGATTTTAGTCAATTTAATTCATTAATGGTCATTTTTAATAGATTTTATCGTTTTTTAATACATCATTATTGAATACACATAGCAACTAATGAGTTATACATTTTGTGAACATTTTTCTTAACGGTTCGGATATAGCGAACCACCGGATATAGCGAACCAAACCTTTGGTCCCTTGAAGTTCGTTATAACGGGGTTCGACTGTATATATATATATATATATATATATATATATATATATATATATATATATATATATATATATATATATATATATATATATATATATATTATATATATATACATATATATATGAAGCCCGGTGGTGTAATGGTTAAAAGCGTCAAGCTGCCATCCCACAGGTCAAGGGTTCAACCCTGTGACAGGGCAAGGTCGACTCAGCCTTTCATCCCTTCAGTGGGTCGATAAAATGAGGACCAAGCATGCTTGGGAACTAAACTCTGGGGGGCCCACGTCAGGTTGACCACCTGACTGAGACGTATGCTGTATGGCATCCCAAGCCCACGGTTACGAAAGCGGAGATGGGTACCACCGGTCCTGCTCCACATCGGACTGTTGCGCCCTGAGTTTAAGTTATAAATATATATATATATGAGGGTTGTAAATAAAGTAGTGGCAACGTAGCCCACAAAGTCGTAGAACATCGGGCATGCTCAAAGAGGATATTGGAGGAGTGACGTGGAGTTGTAGTCGATGTGTAGCGTACATAAAACCGTCGATCCAGTAGAAGGAGTAGTTGCTGCGGGACATTGAAGTGGACAGTGTCGTTTCTACCGCTCTAAATCATGTTTACAAAAAGTGATCAGCGGTCGAGGATTAAAATCGAGGTTGCCCGTGACTACAGCACCGGTGGGCTTGCCGACGGTGATCTTGAGAGTTTTTGGAACATCCTCCATACTCCCCTGACACCACCTCTTTCCTAAGTTGAAGGAACCCCTTCGAAGCATCAGATTTTCTGACTGTGATCCGAGGAGTAGGGCGCTCCGTCGCTGACATCTACAAACAACACCTTGCCAACGGTATCCTACGGCTTCCTAACATCTGGCAAAAGATATAAGACTTTGCAGGTGATTATATTGAAGGAATGTAATGTAATTTTGCTTGTACGTTCATTAAAAAGAGTTTTCCGGGTATATTTCCATTTCTTTTTTTACAACTCTCGTATATATACAATGCTCGATTTCTAGAAATAGAGGTGCCGGAATTTTAACTTCCATGGGGTGTGTGTGGGATATATATATATATATATATATATATACAGTATGCCCACTAAAGTCCCTTCCCACCCTCTTAACTTCTGAACGGCTGCTGCTATATTCATAAAAGTGGTGTCTAGGTATAGTAAAGTAGCCATGCGCTACTGAATAAAACCACCTACCGCGCCACCTGGTGGAAAACAGCGGAGTTAGCATTCCTATCTCGAAAACGGAATGAGATAGAGGAAAAAGGTGATTCACAAAGTTGTAGAGCATCATCGATTTAGTAAGAAAAGACACCTTGTGGACATTAATGCGAAGAATAGAATGGATAAAAAGAGCATTTCCTACACTGTGACGTCACGAAACTTGAACGGAAGGAGAAATGATTGTCTTTCGGGCAAAACACGACACCGCAATGATGGTGAGAAGTTTGAACATCTCAAATAAACGTATATTGTTAAAACTAGTTGTTTCTTTCTTTCTCAGATCGTTTTGTGAAGTCACAATGTAGGAAATCATGAAAAAACAAATGCTCTTTTTAACCGTTCTATTTTTTGCGTTAATGTCCCCAAGGTATCTATTTGTACTAAATCGATGATTTTCTACAACTTTGTAAATCACTTTTTTCCCCTATCTCGTTCCGTTTTCGAAATAGGATTGCTAACTCCGCAGTTTTCCACCAGGTGGCGAGGTAGGTGGTTTTATTCAGTAGCGCATGGCTACTTTACTATACCTAGACACCACTTTTATGAATATAGCAGCAGCCGTTCCGAAGTTAAGAGGGTGGGAAGGGACTTTAGTGGGCATACAGTATATATATATATATATATATATATATATATAAATTTTAATAGGAGCCGCACTTGACTCTAACGAAGAGCCGCATTTACCCACCGTTGTACAAGGTGTGCCCATAAAGTAACCGGACAATTTTTCATAAATAAGAAAAATATTACTCACCTGCAAATAAATCGCCAAACGAGTCTATACAATTTTTCCAACGTTTCTTCAAATCATCGAAACACTGTTTATAGGCGTTGGAACTAGCCTTTCGCAAAATAACGCATAATATTTGATTTAATATCCGAGACGTTTTCAAATCTCAGTCCACTCATGGATTTTGCATTTTTTTATTACAAAGGACTTATTCATCACGAATTTGTTCCTGAAAATCAAACACTTAATCAGTATTAAGAAACAGGATAAAGCGAGTTAGGAAGGAACTGTTTGATTCTGGGCAATGGTGTCTTTTACACGATAATGCTAGGCCCCGTACAGCAATTTCTGTACAGCAATATCTTGCTAAGAATTCAATAACAGTGATAAATCACTTACCATATTCTCCCGACTTATCGCCACCTGATTTTTTCCTTTTTCCGAAGCTTAAGATGGCCATGAAAGGATAGATATTTAAAACGTCTTGGATAAAAAATCAAATGTTACGCGTATTTTGCGAACGGTTAGTTCCATAGCCCATAAACAGTGTTTCGGTGACTTGAAGAAACACTAGAAAAATTGTATAGACTCCTTTGGCGATTATTTTGAAGAAGATAAATTTATTTGAAGGTGAGTAATATTTTTCCTATTTATACAAAAATTGTCCGGTTACTTTATGGGCGCACCTTGTATTATACGGTACACGAAAAAATAATAAAATGCTAATATTATACTCACATAATTATGTAATTTAAAATAATCTGCCTTTACTTCTTGCCGAAACGTTAACTTTAGGTAATACTTTTTGAAAGTCTGTATAAGACTTTGAACCGTAGAAACGACTAACGTCTACGAGTAAAAAAAAAAAAATTGAAAATTACAATCGCGTATCTACGAATCCGTGTAACTCCAGGATTTTCTGTATATATATATCAAAGAAGATATAGTATCAAAGATTTTCTCATGGGACATGGCTCGTCGCGTTCCGTAACAAGGAGCCCTGCTGCACGTCTTGTTCAGGGGAGTGTGCTGGTTAATAAGTTACCTGAACAACTGTTACGTTTATATTATTTAAAATTTTTAAAAATATGCAAAATGTAAAGATAAAAGATGTCTTACGTGCCCTATGGCGAACAGTAGTCAAGTGGGGGTTGGTTCCGGCAATAGTAATCTATTTTGTAAGTGTAAGGGATTAATTTACATTATAGAGTGTCAAGAATGTAATTTATGCTATATTGGGCAAACGGGGACTGAGTTTAATAAAAGGGTTAATAGCCATGTCTGCAATAAAAAATTTTAAAGACGAAACTTCTTTTGATTATGAACTTCTACACTTTCAAGTACATAACTTCGAGCAGGCTAAATTATATATTATTGATGAGATTTATGATTTAAATAAAAGGTTGGATTTTGAAAATTTATATATTTGTAAGCTTAAAACACTATTTCCGTACGGTTTAAACAGTAAACTTAACGAGGAAGGACCGGTGGATTTAGATAATAACTGCGTTTATAAAAAATTCATGGTTATTGATAGGTTTAATTATATACATTCTAATTATAGGGGTAAAAGAGGAAAAGGTAGCAATAGTTTAAAATCAAAATTGAAACTGGATGATCTGCAAAAAATTTGTAATTTAGTTATTGATTTTAAAAACATTAAAATAATTAAACATTCTTTGTTCAACCAAAAAAATTCTGGTTTAAGGTGGGTAATTAAACATCATTTATCTTCAATTAAATTTGTTTCGAGGCTTACAAAACTAATAATTTTAGATTTAATTAAATACAAGCTTAACCTGACTAATTTGGATGCTAAGAGGGGAAGGGATGTAGGGGTACAGTACTGTACTACACTGCTGGCCACCCAAATTGCAACACCAAGAAAGACAAGAGATATCACAACAAAATTTATTTTGTAGGTAACATGTTGACCAAGTATCAAATGATTAAATTTATAGACTTATGTGAAGTGTGGTTCCTGCCAAAATCAGTAGCCAGAGTAGCCGCCATTGTTGGAGATCACCGCTGCCACACGCCTCGGCATTGATTCAAAGAGACTTTGGATCAGTTCTTGGGGTACAGCAGACCAAGCAGCTTCCACACGTTTCCAAAGTTGATCTGCTGTGGCAGATGGGGATGGAATCTGGATCAATCGTAGAGCAACCATGGACCACATGTTTTCTATCGGCGAAAGATCCGGAGAGCGAGGCGGCCAGGGAAGCAACTCAATCTGGTGATTGACGAAGAACCGTTGGACAATGCGTGCCACGTGTGGTCGCGCATTATCCTGTTGAAATATGGCTGTGGGCAAGCCCTGAAGGTAAGGAAGGACAACTGGCTCCAACACCTCGGAGATGTAGCGCTGGCTGTTTAAAGTACCGGCAATGCGTACTAGAGGTGTGCGAGAGTGATATCCAATACCGCCCCATACCATAATACTCGGTGCAGGACCAGTGTGGCGGTGCATAACGCAGCTGTTCAGCATCCTCTCTTCACGGTGTCTCCAGACTCGAATGCGACCATCGTGGTGTTGCAGACAGAAGCGTGACTCGTCAGTAAAGACAATTTCATTCCATTCTGCCGTCCACATCCTTCTGTCATCGCACCATTGGCGGCGGAGACATCTGTGGTTCTGCGTCAAGGGTAGACAAAGCAATGGACGTCTTGCGGACAGACCACTCTGCTGTAAACGGCTTCGAATGGTACGCGCAGACACTGGATGATGCTTTGCAGACTGCATGTGCTGTGCTATGCTTCGTGATGTGACTGAGAGATCCGTCACTGCCATGCGCACAATTTGCCTGTCATCACGTGAAGTGGTGCGCTGATGTGGATGCGATCGAACACACCGGTCCGTCGTACCCTCCTGCATCTAACGATCACATATCCGCATTACAGTTGTTTGGTTTCGTCCAACACGACTACCGATTTCCCTGAAAGATAATCCACAATCTCGGTAGGCCACTATCCTTCCTCTGTCGAACTCGGATACTTGATCAAAAGATGATCGCTGTTTTCGACGAGGAAAAATTGATCGTTTTTTGAAAAAACCACAAGAAAAACACAATTGCCGAACTTGAAATCGTCGAAATCTCCAAGCCTTAAATAGCGCTTTGAAGTGGCGCCACAGGCGCGCGTGATGTGCGTCTGCGCTGAAATTCTAATCATTTGCATATCTCACCTCCGCTAATGCATGTTGTAAATTTCATGTTATTTGCATGTTTCCTTCAGGGTGTTGCATTTACAGTGACCAGCAGTGTATTAACTTTCTAGATAAAAATTTCGAGCATTTAAAACTACCTACTATTGTACATAATAATTCTAAATTATTACCAATCAAGGATTGTGGGAAAATCGCTATTGCTTTAAAATATCAAAAAACGTTAAGGGACATAATCTGCAACTATAACTTTTATAGTCATAACTTAGGCAAAATTTCTAATTCTGATTGTAATTGTCATATTTAGGAGTTTAAAAACTTTGTTAATACAACTTCGGGGCATATTGTAATAGGGGATCTTAATATTGTTAAAGATATTAGGTTGAGGGAAGTTCTACGTAAGGGCTCAAAATTTAGGGTAAGAAATAAGGTAAATTTAAAGAAAATTATAAGTTCTATCACTAAAGATTTAGATTATTGTATAGTAAAATTAGCAAGGAAGTACAATTGGCCTATCGAAGGTTTTATGGAGTGGAAGGTGCATATTTTACAGGATATAAAAAGGAATTATGAAGAGTATGGTATGGAGGACAAGAGGTTTTTTTTTTCTAAACAAAGATCTATACAGTAAAATTAAAGGTTTAAAAAATAAGTTTATTATTATGGTTGTTGATAAGGCTGCAAATAACTTCGGTTTTATGTGTAAAGATTATTTTAAGCAGTTAATTTCTACGGAATACAACTCAAATAATACCTATCAAAAAATTAACCTTACCAAAAAAGAAATAGATAATAGGATTTTAGCTTTTAGCAAAAAATTTAAGTTTAAGATTAATAGCATAAAATACCCTTACCTGATTCCTACCATAAAATTCCATAAAGTACCTACTAAATTTAGGTTTGTTACATGTAGTACAAATTGTTATAACACTTTGTTCAGTAAAAAGTTCTTTAGCTATTTAAAAAATATTCTAAATAAAATTAAGGTTACCGAAAATAGCTTTATTATAAATAATAACCAGGATGCTCTACATTTTTTAAAAAGTAAGAATATAGATAGCATATGCACGTTTGATTTTGAAAACCTGTTTACCAGTATTCCGCATGATAATTTAATGATTATCTGTTCAGAAATTTATGATGCTTATCTAGATAGTAGGCCTGGGCGATTTAGAGATTTCTTAAATCGATTTATCATCAGTCTAACATCGCGATTTAGAGATAAATCGATTTAACTCCGCTGTAGAATATGTCCCTATCTTGACCCCCCCCCCCCCCGCACGTATATGTTTTTAAGCTGAAGATGTTAGCCATCTTTTATAACAAAGGCAATATAAATTAATTAATTTTATTAATTAAACTTAGTTGGGGAAATTTCATTTGAAATATAATAAAGATTAGAAAAATTACTTTCTCTGAATTAAACTATTCATTGAATGAAATAATTTTAATATAATTATTCTTCTACATTACTTATGCATCAGTAATGGCAAATTTGTTGCACACTGGCAAATTTCTTGCCAAGGTTCTACATGCCAGAAAAAAATTTGAAATTACAATAAAAATAACTAAGTTGCTTTGTTTGATATGCTCAAGTCAAAGAAAAGTGTGAATTGCCTGGAAAAATAAGTCTCGTTTTAAATAAGTGGAAAAGGGATGATTTAAAAGAGCTGTTTAATACAGAATAGTTGATTATAATTAATACCTTGAAATCAACAACATACCAACCTGATAGCAAAAATCTTGAAAGTAACATGAAATTAAAAACTTAAGTAAACTGTAACAAATCATAATAGTTTTCTTCAAATATAAGTAAGTACTATTAAAATATTTAACTATTTATTGACACTTATATATTTAATATTGTACTATTTAATATTGTACTCTATCTCTTTAATTTTTTTATTATTTCTTACAAACATACATATTTTCAATTTAGTACTTTAATTTTGGTACTTTGATAAATTCTATTTGACATCTCTGCTATACATAATTAATAAAATTACAATTATTACTGCCTATGAGCAGCTTAAATTGAATTCTGGAGCGTGGATCGTCTTCCTTAAATCGGGATGGCGATTTAGCAAGTAGTGCCCATGCGCAGCTTAAATCGAATTCTGGCGCGTGGATCGTCTTCCTTAAATCGGGGGTGGCGATTTAGCAAGCAGTGCCCATGCGCAGCTTAAATCGGATTCTGGCGCGTGGATCGTCTTCCTTAAATCGGGGTGGCGATTTAGCAAGCAGTGCCCATGCGCAGCTTAAATCGGATTCTGGAGCGTGGATCGTCTTCCTTAAATCGGGGTGGCGATTTAGCAAGCAGGGCAGCGTGGATCGTTTTCCTTAAATCGGGGTGGCGATTTAGCAAGCAGGGCGCATGCGCAGCTTAAATCGATGTTGGCGCGGGGCCATTTATCTTTCGTTTTTGCATCGGAATTCCGGAATATCGCGGTCGCGGATGTCGGTGCTATATCGATGTAGTGCGTTACATCGAAATTTTGCAAACGATATTATCTCTAAATCGCATCGTCAATAATAATACTAAATCGAGATTTGGAACATCGCGGTCGCGGATGTCGGCGTTATATCGATGTAGTGCGTTACATCGGAATTTCGATATTTCGCAAACGATGTTAGCTCTAAATCGCATCGTCGATATTAGTACTAAATCGATATTTGAGTTACATCGATATAAAGCCCAGTCCTACTAGATAGTACTTTAATCTTAAAATGGGACTGGATTGATTTATGTAAATTTAATATTTTTGAAAACTACCTCTTTAATGGCTTATGTTTCTTTAAACAGATAAAGGGTATACCTATGGGAAATAGCTATTCTAGTGCATTTGCAAACCTATTCTTACATTTTTACGAAACTAAATTTCTTAACTCAAATAATGTTACCGGATTTAGATATATTGATGACCTCATAATTTTTAACTGCAATAATTTGGAATTTCTTAATCAAATCTACCCAAAGGAACTAACTTTAAACCGGACTAACGATAATAATCTTTGTGCGACTTATCTGGATTTAAAAATTAAAATTCAAAATAGAGAAATAAAAATAGGGATATATGATAAAAGGTTAGATTTTAACTTCGAGGTTATCACGTTTACCAATTTCCATAGCAACTTAAACTATAAAATTTATTATAATATTTTTTACTCACAACTTTATAGAATAAAAAACATATGTAACAACGCTGGGGATTTTTTGGAGGCATGTGACATTTTCGAGGAAAACTTAAGTAAAAACAATTTCCCTAAAAATTTCGGCAATTTAAAAGTTTTAAAAAAATGGCATTTAGACTCAGGAATTTTTAAAGATGTTTAGAATAGTATTTATGTTTTCATTTGGTTAAGCTGTAATGGGTGGTGGCGCTGTAGTAATGTTACAATGACGTAACTTTTAGGATAGAATTGGCTGCTGTTTCGCCATAACCGTCACTTACGGAAATGGAGTGTGTATGCATCTTTTACTTTGCATTAGGATTATTTGTGTGCTTGCATGTACGGTGCGTTGAGCCCATACTGTAAGTTGTGTTTGTCTTTTCATTTTCAATTTGACTTATTGCTTCCTTGGGGGATTCGGGGCCTTGGGATGTATTTTGGGCTTACCTGCATCCTATTCAGAAAGTTCCCCTTGAGGTAACTGATATGGTTAGGCTCCCTGATGACGAAACCTGTCGGTTATCTCTATCTTGTTTTATGGTTCAGTTCCGGTACTTATACAGAATCTTGCCGTTGGTGCGTGGATGCCCAGAGTGCTTGATTTCTGTTTGTTTTTTGTCTATATTCGTATTATTTTTATCTATCTATGTTGGATTATTTATATATATATATATATATATATATATATATATATAACGCTTATGTTTTAGAGTAAGATTAAACTTTTCAGTTGATATAAATGAACTCGATATACCATCTGTTTTGGGCAATTATTATTTTTTTTTCTAGACTGAGCTTGTAGAAAAGAATCACGAAATCAAACGCATGGATCAGGGCGCAGCGGCCCAGTTGGCAAGAGCAGCGGGCTAGTGATCTGAAAGTAACTGGTTCGATGCCCATCGCTGACAAAATCCACTGCCGTGTACACTAATGGCGGCTGGTGCACGTAAAATCTTTCGTGGTTGCAATGTCCTCGAAGTTCTCAAAATTATCTCTGGAGGTGAGGGTCAAGTGTTCTGGTCTCGTCACTTGACGCGGTTCAAAATTACGGGGCTGGTTCTTTGGCCAAGTCGTACTCCGACCCCTGTGGTGCCAGTCAAAACAGGAGCCGCACCTTCATCGCCCATAGCCTTCGGGATCTGATGTTGCTGTCGGTCGAGTGGAATAAGCAACAACAAACGAATGGATCATTTCCAGATGTTTACGGCTAGGCGAAAAGGTAGGGCAAAACGCGGTCATACTAAGGAAAGTGCATAACACTATATTCAAGCTCTCGATAACAGAGAGGGGAAAAATTCCATTACTCGTTATTTGGTGCTAAAATGGTATGGATTGGAACTGGCTGCAAAGAGCTAAAATACTTTTCAGCAAGAGCTAAAAAGTACAAAAGGAGTAACTAATCTGCCATATTTCAATTAAAGCGCTATTGAAAGAGTTGCACGAGAAAAAAAAATTGCCGAGCAAAATTTTTGTCTGAATCAAGATTAGTCTTTGGATTTTCATCAAGTTCACCACAAAAGGTTTATGAAATAATAAACTAGAGGATTTTCTCTCTATCCATGAAAATTAATCAAGAGCTTCTCATAATGCAGGATAGTTCACTTGATAGAACCATCTCGAAGACCATGGTTCTAATTTCTGTTCCAGCAAACAGTCACCACAGTGGCGCCCGGCTATTAGAGTAATTGTAAACTATTAGGAAACACGTGACAATTGCTCCTAAGGAAAATTTTTCACTTCCGTTGAAAGTAATAATAAATAAATGTAAAAAAGAAAATTAGAAATCCAACACTCTAAGTCATTGACCTCAAAAAGAAAGGAGGATATACGCAAGGAATGGAATCCGAAAAAGGAGAGATCCTCGCTTCCCATGGATTGTTCACTCGGCAAAATACCGGCTCGAGGTTAGAAAACTGAGATACAGAATTTGCTGGTAGCATCCCCATTTTTTTTCCAAACGTAATATTTAGGGAACTATTGCTAGTTTTAAATTATAAACTATTTTGAGCAATATATTTTAACGTATCAAAAAGCAGTCTAAGGATATAATATATTATACACTATCAACTATAAATAAATTTTAAACTCGTGATTTTAAGGATATACTAAATTTCATATAAATCTGACATTCAAGATTCAAATACTGCAATTATCAAATTTAGAACTGCATAATCAAACTCTAGATAATATATCAGTAGCCTCATGGACTAAATTACACGTTTTTACAATTTAACATAATTGCTCTTCTACATACTTACTCTTTACATAATTACTCTTCACTTAATTACTCTATTACAGTTTAACATAATTACCCATAGCCTACAAACAAACTCAGAGTATCTCTCAAGGTGGCCACGAATCCATTAAACTTGTAAATTTGTACCTAGTTTTTTTATGGAAACAGATAGATTAACAACAGTAACTGTAATCTCATCAGATAAGTAGTCCGTATAACAATAATACTGAATCTTGGAGTAAACGAATATTTCACTGCTCGAAAATGACGTCATCGGGACGTTTATTTGTAAAATCTACCAATGAGAAATACTGCTGATTACAAATACACGTCACGCCGACGTTATTGACGCAAAGTGAAAATTTCGTATGCTCCCAGACTAATATCACAGTTATTATTATCACGGTTAACAATAACTAAATAATTAAACTGAGAGTAGTTTTTAGCCCTGTTCCTTAGAATTATGAACGAACCGGAAAAATAGTAATAATATTAATTTCCCAAATTAATATCTAAGTATAATTGATAGAGTTGATTATATTTATGATCAACTCTTCTATTACGAGTATACGTTAATAAATTACAAAATTATACCTTACGCGTAATCCTAAATCTGTTGTCTTTAGGTGAATTAAAATTCACCTAAATCATCATACCCTAAGGTAATAGTTTTAAGCATATGCCGATTTGAAATCACCGTACCCTAAAGGTAATAGTTTTAAGCATATCCGGAATTTAAACCAAGCTTAGTCTTTTAAGAATTATCCAGATATGTTAATAATTCACATAATCGGTACCTTTTTTAATAGAATAGTGATACTATTGTAATATTTATTTATTTATAAATTATGGCATTTATAAATTTCTAATTTGAGGATTAAATTTATTAAGTTATTTCTCATTAGGATATAATATATGTTGTTTACAGTAAAGAATAAATTTCAGTATTTTTAACCTTTCCCAATAGATTAATGATACTTATTCAATTATCATTTACTTATCGATCATAGTATTTATAAATTTCTAAGACGATAATTACTTTAATTAAGTTATCTCGCATTAGGGTAACATATTTGTTGTCTACAGTAAAGAGTAAATTTCAGTATTTTTAAGATTTTTTTTAATAGATTAGCAATACTTTTTAAATTTTTACTTAGTTATCAATTATAGCATTTTTAAATTACTAATATGATAATTACTTTTATTAATTTATCTCGCATTAGGATACCATATATGTTATTTGCAGTAAAGAGTAAATTTCAGTATTTTTAACCTTTACCAATAGATTAATGATAATTATTCAATTTTCATTTACTTATCAATCATAGCATTTATAAATTTCTAATATGATAATTACTTTAATTAAGTTATCTCGCATTAGGGTTCCATATATGTTGTCTACAGTAAAGAGTAAATTTCAGTATTTTAAAGCTTTTTTTCTTAAATAGTAATACTTTTTAAATTTTTACTTCGTTATCAATTATAGCATTTATAAATTACTAATATGATAATTACTTTTATTAAGTTATGTCGCATTAGGATACCATATATGTTGTTTACAATAAAGAGTAAATTTTAGTATTTTAACCTTTTTTTAAATAGATAAGTGATACTGTTTAAATTTTTATTTACTTATCAATTATAGCATTAAAAAATTTCTAATCTGTCAGTTAATTTTATTGAGTTATCTCACATTAAGATACCGTTTATGTTGTTTACAGTGTTAAATTTCAGTGCTGTTAAATTGCCGTTCACAATCCATAAACTGACTCTCTCGTACCTGTTCTGCTCTACTTTACTCCTTGGTTTCTTAGTAGAATTTCCTCGTGACTTCTCCAAAACAGTTTGAATACCTGACATGCTGCTCTCTAATAAATATATTTGCTCTCTCTCTTCCTCGAAGATTTTCAGCTCGTGCTGGCTTGATTTTAGAGCCATTATTTTGTGGTTGCTTAAGAGAACCGTGGGCTTTCAAAGCGCAGGGTTGTTTGCATACTGCTAAATAGCATGTGCATGGCAAAATAAAAATTTATTATACTTTCACAAGTATACATAATGAAGGGTTTTCACGAGTTTCATGTTATCTTTGTTGGAAAATTATGTATCTAATTTAACACTTTAAATACTATTTTTAAAGTAGGATTACGTTCCTCCATAACGGAAATCAAAATTTCAGACGCTAAAACCGTCCGTCATCGAGAGTTATAATTTGGTGGCGCGCTAAACCCAGTCTGCATCTCTTGGGCAAGCAGTAAACAGTTAAAAACAGAAAAGTACCAAATTGCGTCAAGTAAACATATAAATAAAGAACAAAAGAAATCATATGCACATATGCATACGTATCATACAAAACATAAAATAAAATGTTTAAAAAATGTTTTAATCTGATGACGAACATTAACATGAAGAATCACTAAGCTATAATGTGCTGCCATCATCACTTTCCGCTGTTGTGGCCGTATAACGAAACATTGTGGGCCCTAAATCGAAAAAGTGCCATCATTAAAAAAGGCTGTTATAGCGAAATGCCGTATAAAGAGCGGCCGTATAACGAGGTATAGGTGTGTGTATATATATATATATATATATATATATACATAACACATAAATACATACAAAAGAGGTAAACAACGATAAGTAATCCTACGGTAATAACCAACGGTAGTTTCGTTAGAAGAGACTACATGAAAATCTTTTTCACGATTCTGGATATTTCCTACATTTTATATGTTTGAAACGTTTCATGTGCTTTCTAATCGTCATGTTCGTTTCAAATTGACACAATATATAACATGCTTCGCAAATACTAGCACATATAATTGTATTATACATATGTAATTTACGCAGAATTTTACGCATAGTCGGATGACTGTTGGAATTTTGAATAGAATAAAAAGCTATTTAAATGGAAATATTTTCCCCTAATAAATGCGGTGAATGAATATTACAATAAATGTGTTAGGTTTTATTCTACAGTTTTGGAAGCATATTATATATATACAGTGATTTCCGCTTATAAGAATCACGTTTGTTATTACTGTTTTTGATTCTTATAAGCGGTTGATTCTTATAGCCGAAATTTAGGTATTTGGACAGGCACACACACACACCTATATATACATATATGAGATAATTTACCATAAAATACTCTTTAATTTACGTTAAGTATCTTTTATTAAAATTATTTTTTATAGTTTTAAAAATACAACTTAATTTCTAGACTTATAAGTAGATACACATAATTATAGTAAGAGAAGAAAAGAATCCAATATTTGTTACAACATACCTGCTTAACAGTTTTAACACTTCAACTACAGGAAGGGAGTAAGAAAAAGTATTCTATGGTAGTTTGACGTAATGAAGTTTTCAGGAGGCTGTTTATACATCTTTTAATACTAATAGTCTCAGACGAAGATTCACCTTCTACCTTACGTTTCGCGGTTTGATAACGTGCTGAATCTACTAATGTCACGTTTGCCTAAGTGATAGTGGACACTTCACCGAAGATTTATGTGTTTCAGGGTCCAGGAAGCCGCAACAAGGATGTGGGAGGTGGGAAAAAAAGAGTCCCTATTTTTGTTTGTCAGTGGAGAAAAGTGAAATCGGACCCGGACGGGTAAAGATGCCCCTGAGTCAAGCTAATAGGACAGTGTTGTGCTAAAGTGTTTAAAGGGAAACTATTATGTTATGTCTAATAAAGAAAGGGATGAATTTTACGACTATATTCCATCCCATCTTATCAATCTTTCTTTTAAAGAAAAAGGAAGAACTTCGTGCCTTTTGAGGGTTTAAGTGGCTTTTTTGGAAAAATGAAAGGAAAGCGAAGAATGTAAACTGATTCTTAAAACCGGTGGATTGATTCTTTAAAGCCAAAATTTTAACATGGAAATAATACATTTTTTTTGTTTTCGCGATATTGATTCTTATAAACGGTTGATTCTTATAATCACTGATCACAATAAGCGGTGGTTACTGTATATAATTATTTGATTGCATAAAAAAAGAATGCGCTTTAAATTATCTGAACAACATGGTTTTTTTTAAATATCGAAATTTTAATAAACATTTTCACACCCACCCACACACACATATTTATATATATATGGGGTTCGACCTTTAATGCATTTCAGCTAAACTTTTAATGCAATAAACTAACACCTCAATAATAAACTTAAATTCAGGATGACTCATAGGCAGTTTCTCGATAACAATAACAACAGCTATTTATTATGTTGGCGCATCAATTTACATAACACTTAACATTTATCAATCGACCTTTCGGGGTAAGGACACTACTGTGAAGCACTCAACAAGCTTGAACCACAGGCTAGGACTGCTCGCTCATAAAACCACTTGTTTGGTGCAGCAACAACAACCCTTCAACCTGGGAGCTTTCCTATCGTAGTAGACCTAATCTCCCCTTCGGTACAGAGGTTTCATGCTAGGACAAAATCTCCGGGATCTCTTCCCCGTTTACCCGAAGGAACTTATCCCTCCAACATCGGCTATCGAGCCTCCGCTCCGTATTGCCTCAAAACTCCTTCTCCCCGTCTTCACGTGTGGACCCCCTCGTGTCCTCTCGCCAGTCTACGGGGTTGTTCTAGGCGGAGATACGTACTCTGGATCTCTCTCTCTCTCACACACACAGACATATATATATATATATATATATATATATATATGAGCACAGGTGTCTCTTAAGGTAAAATGCCACGCTGTTCTGTATGCTAATAATGCGAAATGCAGATGGTTATTCCGAGTACCTTCAGCATCATTCACTAAATGTTTTAAAGCATTTATTACCGTTGAGTTAACTCTCTCTACTAAGCCATCTGAGTTAGGGTGATAACTGGTAGTGGCGTGCTTCTCTATCCATAAATTTTTGTGCACTTTCCTAATACCTTCTGACATAAAAGAACTCTCTTGATCAGTGATGAGGTGTTCAGTAACTCCATGCGTGCAATGTACTCCTTTTCCTATAGTACTAAACAAATCGTTTCAGTCCTTAAGGCTCTAGCCCAAAGTGTAAAATAATTATTAATGACTATTATATATTTTTTTCCTGATTTAGTTAAGGGAAGACGTCCCATAGCATCCATTCCAATTCTCTCGAACGGTTGATTAGGTTTTTCCATCCTTCGTAAAGGAACCTTTTGATTTGCTTTGTAACCCCTCTTCTGACAACATTGAGTACATGACTTAATATAGTTCAAAACATGTTTATACATCCACCACCAAAAATAATTAGTTTTCATCCTCATTAAAGTTCTACGAAAACTCGGATGAGCTACAGTGGGTGAATCATGAGTTAGCTTAAGAATTTCAGCAATTAGAGGTTTAGGAATTACCAGTTTTTCAGGATTATGTTTATTATTAGATGTTGGAATACAAATTATTCGTTTTGAAATTGGTTATATTGTTATGTATGCATTCAGTAGAATTATCTAAAATGCCTAACACGTTTCTCACCATTTATTTTCATTGCACTTAGTCTATGGGGTTGAATTGATTCACTCACTGTATCAAACACCTTATTGACTGTGTTGATAATGTTCTTGAAAGTACATCTGCAGGTACATTCTGTTTCCCAGGGGTTTGTATAATGTTAGAATCATAATTTTGTAGGATAAGTGCCCATCTAGTAATCCTACCACTATCCTTGAGTTTGAGTGCGTAGAACAGAGACTTCTTATCACAAAACATGGTGAACTTTCAACCATACAAATGCTGTCTAAAATTATTAATTCCCCAAATAACCGCAAGAGTCTCCCTTTCAAAATAACTATTCCTAGTTTCTGCATTCTAGTTTCTCCAACTAGCATAAGCGACAGGATGTAATTGTCCTTCTACATCATATTGGTTTAACACAGCCCCGATGGCAAAACCTGAAGCATCTGTGTGAATGGCAAAATCTTTGTTAACGTTTAGCATATTTAGACATGGAAAATAAATCAGGGCTGGCTTTAATTTTTACCATGTATTTTATTCACTCGCTTTCTTGTTTGTTTGTTTCTTTGTTTGTTTGTTTGTCCAGTACAAATCTTGCAATCGATTTTTAACTAACTTCCAGACTAGCTAGGCATTTGAAACTTTTAGAATAGCTCAGAACACGATGACAATGCACTCTTTTAATACTTTTAGCCATCTTTAAGCAGGATTGAAATCATTTTCAGTTAATTTTGTTTTGTAGAATTGTGCAGCCATCTATCGACCGGGACGGGATCGAAAAGTTAAATGCAAGTTAACTTCCAATTCCCAAGCTAAACGATTGATTACCCATTTGATACCTCTTTATTACGCATCTGATCGTTTTCTTTCAAGCTGATGGTATAATTCATCAAAATAAATTTTAAAAAGTATTTATTAATACATAGAATTGTCAAGTTTATATGATTCAACAGAAAATTTAAAAACATGGTATATAAAAAGTTCTTTTTATCTTGTAATTATTTAAAGGCTAAATTAGCACCATCATTCTACTCAAAAGGGTTTTTATCTTTAGTGACGTTAGTTAAAAGAATGGCAATAGGCGCAAAATCGCTAATAAATTTTCTGTAAAAATTGCAAAAACCTAAGAATGACCTGACATGTTTCTTAGTTTTTGGAATAGGGAATTTTGAAACTGCATCAATATTTCTCGTGTCAGGCAAAATTTTACCATTACTAACTTGAAAGACTAAATAATTAATCTTATCCTTAATGAGTTGACACTTTGCTGGGATGAGTTTTAAATTAGGTTTACCTAGTCTTGAAAAAACTAAATCTAATTTCTGTAGATGTTCGTCGTATGTTTTTGAAGCAATGATTAGGTCATCTATACATTTATTAATATTCCATTCAGTTAAACCGGCAAAAACTACACCTAATAACTTCCGAGAGGACGACGCAGCATTACGAAGTCCCTGGGAAAGACGGTTATACTGGTACAATCCAAAATACCGTACCAGGTGGTTGGTGGTTTATGGTTAAATCACTAAACTTCTCGTTTTTCGAGTGCGTAGATCATATCTCTCCGGTTGGTTTCAAACATTTCCACCTGAAGTAGATATATGCGTATTTGTCGAAATCGTGTGCGTGTTGGATTGAGCACTGGAATTAAACTGGTGGGGATTATTATGATTAGTATTTCGTGAAGAATTATGAATTACTTGATAGTACTAGAGTCTAATAAATTTAAAGGTCTCATTGTTAGGGGAAATTAGGGTTCGTTCTCATCTTGAGATTGAGAGGAACTATCAACATTACCATTATGCGGACCACAGCATTTGCAGATTTTTCTCGCGTGACGGAGCCAGGTGATGTCAGTCAGGATCCGCCTTCCGCACGTGCCGAGTAGAATTCAAAGAGCAGTTGTATCGGAGACGGGACTCATTGCACATGGTTTTATTTCCTTTCAGCCTTCGGCAATAGTCGCCAGAATGTTTTATCTATGTTTAATGTAGATTTTTTATGTAGAGTTTTTAATCTCGCTTATGTAGGGCGTCTAGTGAAGTGAATAAATGTGTTTTTTATAGGTTCGCCTTTTCACTGAGTTTTAGCCTCAACCCTTCATTTTAGGACAATGCGTAATATCGGGTAGAAATTACTGTCGTATTTGTGAAAGAGGGGCTCCAGCGCGAAGCAGACAATGTTGAAGAGATGAGTTCCTAGGAGTGAACGGAGAAGAGAACCCGGAGATTTTGGCCTAGCTTAAAGACTACTGTGCTGAAGGGGAGGTGATTTGGCCTGCTACGGATAGACGGTCCGACAGGAAAGCTCAAATGTTGGATGGTGGCTGCAATAAACGATTGGTTTATGTGTGAGCGGTCCTAGCTTGTTATCCAAGCTTGTTGAGTGCTTGACAGCATTATTACCCTGAGAAGTTAACTGTTATGTTACATGTCAATTGTAGTTTTCAACAAAATAAATATTTGTTGTTATTGTTATTGAGAGACTGTTTATGAGTCATACTGAATTTAAGTTTTTATTTAGGTGTCAGTTTATTAAAAGATTAGAACGAACCGAACTAAATTCCCCACCCCATATATATATATATATATATATATATATATATATATAGCCTCAACCTTCCGGGGTAGTCTTTCCACAAGTCCTTGGAGAAGACATGTACTAGTAAAGTTCCTTCACCGATTTTGGACGGTTGTTGCACCCTTTAATTCGGCTATCCAACTCGTGCCAGAGGTTCTCGATAGGGTTCAGGTCTGAGCTCTGGGTAAACCAGTCCATTCGGTTAACCCCATTATCGCAATACCAATACATGATGGACCTCGCAATATGACAGCTGGCGTTGTCGTCCTGGAAGTAATATGGGTCCAACCCGTAAAACTGCCACACTGTCATCCAAAATAGTGCAGTAGGCTTTGCGATTACCATGAATTTGGACCAAGGATCCCAGTCCATACCAGGAGAAACACCCCAAGATTATAATTCTACCTCCGCAGAACTTTACTGTGGGCACAGTGCATTCTGGCAGGATGCGTTCTCCAGGCAGACGCCAAACCCAGAACCTGCCATCCGAACGGAAGAGGGTGATCCTTGGTTCATCGCTCCAGAGAACCCATAACCACTGATCTGCGGTCCACTTTCGTACCACATTAACCTTTGTACCACATTAACCGAGCTTTGTACCACATTAACCGAGCAGCGTGGTAGGACTTTGTGATCAAAGGCTTATGGGCGGGAGCACGACCGTGAAAACCAAACAGATGGGCTTCCTTAAGGATGGTATTCATCGAAACAACACTCCCGGATGCCTGTTAAAACTCGCGAGTATGTGGGTCATCGGTTGGGTGTGGTTCCACCGAATTTCTGTGGACAACACGCGTCAATCTGTATCTCCCAATTTCATGGGCCTGCTGACTCGGAGCACATTCCTTCAATCACCGCTCACCTTCCACTTCTGAATCCTATACGCCACTGTCGATTTTGGGTAACTCAGCTCGCTAGATATGTCCCTTAAGTATCGGTCATGTCTTTGATACCCGATGATTACACCTTTCTCGAAATCAGATAACTCTGCACTTCGTGGCATCTTGCACACAACTAATGCCAATGTTGTTTCCTACAGGATATTTAACGGTGGAGGGCTTAACGTATATCAAGACAGATATCGTCATTTGCATATGTGTCCAAATATTTATAGGTAGATAGTATGTATATATATATATATATATGTGTGTGTGTGTGTGTGTGGGAAATTTATCCCCACGGTTCAAATATCAAAAGTATTTCAAGTCAAAATATAATAATGCGTATTCACAACTAACATTTAATCACCACAACATATTATTACAATAAAGAAAAAGAATATCTGTGTCCGTCTGACACGACAATAATGCTCATTTAGTCAGAGCCACAAAGAAAAACCTGCAATCTACATTCCGTCAACCATCATAACATAGCGTAAAATTTTAATCCAGCATAAATAAAATAAAATAAAATAACTTGCGTTCCAAAGAAACGGTTGAGTTGTAACCCATTTGCACCAGTGGCACGTTATCCTTAATTCGTGGCGCGGCGTGTGTCTTGTGACTCTAAAATATCTGTGTTGCCACAAGAAGGGAATTCTCACATATATATATATATATATATATATATATATAACAAGAACACGCGCCTTTCTAAATTACTTTTAAAACACAACCACTTTTCCAAATTGTAACCTAAAAATAATGTAAATTATCTTTTTTATTGGCCCTGTAGATGATTAAGCAGGCATGTGAAATATCTGAACACAATAACATCCCCATATATCTGGTGTATCGTCG
This sequence comes from Dolomedes plantarius, assembly GCA_907164885.2. Classification (NCBI taxonomy): domain Eukaryota; kingdom Metazoa; phylum Arthropoda; class Arachnida; order Araneae; family Dolomedidae; genus Dolomedes; species Dolomedes plantarius. The sequence goes on along the minus strand of OU015495.1, from coordinate 60,989,581 downwards.
GTGCTCGAAGGCCTCATTAAATTTGTGAACAATAAATAACACATGTTTTCAAATTCTTCCTTTTGGTAAAACGCAGAGCAAGCGCGTGATCTGGACACAATGAGAGATGATTCAACCCCACGCTCCTATTTCGTCATAGCAATTAATTAATCCCCTGGAAAACCACGACGTTGGACACCACGCGATTAAATCTGACCAATTAAATAACTTCCAGCCCTGGTGCCCAGATCAGAAACAGTCATTTGAAAATAGTTTAAACGGAAGACTCTTCCTCTTTTTCTCTCTTAACTTTGTCACGTAAACAGCTCTGTGTGCCCCGTCCTGTTGCGGAAATCTCATCTCCACTGATATTATGTAAGGCCACGGCTCTTCTCTTCACTCCTAACTTTTGTTTGTAGCTACTGCAGACTGTTATATATCATGTCTTTTCTGGTCAAGTTATGTGATCACTACAGCTTGCTTAGTGACATATAAAATGCATCAATGGAATACGTCTCTGTTTCCCTCCTAAATTTCCTAAGTGCTCTTCTGGATCAACACTTCGGCCGACTGCATCTCCAATAAGTTGTACGCAGCAATTCCTTCGATTATGATTATTATCACACACACACACACACACACATATATATATATATATATATATGTGTGTGTGTATGTGTTTGTGTGTGAATAAGTAAATTTAAATACACTAGAATCTCTAAGTACTATGTACATATCCAAGAGTTAAGCATCGAAAAACTTGTCTAAAGTAACGCAAAGGCGAGTTATTTAATTTAAAACCATAAAAGATAAGCTGGTAGACAGCAGTGACCTGTCAGGAGTATACAGAGGACAACGGCCATACATCTAGGGGCATCCGGAACAGGATTCTTTAACAGAAGAAGCGAATTTCAGCTTATTCCATTAGCAGCCAACGAAATTTCAGATTTCTTTTTACATTAAATATTTTGAACATTGGGATCTCTGCTGAGGGAAAAGACAGTGGTCATAGTCTTTTAAAGTTCCTTTCTTGGGTAAACTATCAGTTATTTCGTTTCCGTAGATTCCGCAATGGGATGCTATCCTTTGCAAGGTGACTTGAACATACAAGTGTGTCATTTTTTAAATTTATTTTTCAGTTCCAAACGCTTAAGTTGTCAGTTTGTTTGTTATTTTTCAAAGACTGATGAGCGAATTTTGAGTCAGAGAGATTAACTACTATTTTAAATCAACTCTTTTGGGTATATTAGTGCTATAGTACAACATAGATTGCCTGAACCCCTCCATCGAAGTGGGTTAGATTATATCCTACAGGTATGTAAAAGGAGATGAACTTGCTAAACACACCATTCCGGTTTATTTATCATCTTCCATTAAGGATCTATCCGTGTACACATGGACATGGACCCAGGTGCGATGTAGTGATTTTCAATGGTTGATATGGCAATCACATGTGATTGTAGGATATATAAAATCTGTTCCTAAGCTTTTACGTTCATTTTCATAATCACTCCAGAAAGTTTTGTATCTTTTCTGTCTGCTTCTTGAAATACATTTTTTGGCCGAAATAGATATTACTTAATATTTCAAAAGCAACATCTACACTTCCCTGAAACAGCTGATCTTGCCGAAAAATGTTGCCAAAGATTTCTTCTCATTCCTCTTTGAAACCCAGGTTTCACAATGAGGAAGTCTGCTGCGTTACACCCCTATATAGAGATAGATAGATAGATAAATAGACACACAGAGAGAGAAAGAGAGAGAGATGATCTATTGTTTTCCTTACAAAATCAGTCATAACAATAGCTGGCACTCGACAGGAAGATGCGAATGACCTTTTCATTGACATTTCTTGCTACAGTTGAAACGGATGCATCGTGGCCATGGCAGATTCTGTGGAAAGACGAGGCCCATTTCCACCTCACTGGAACAGTGAACAACCATAACTGTCGCATTTGGGTCATGAAAAAAACCCCGTACCTTCCAATAGATTCCACCCCACTTAAAGAAAGTTACAGCCTGGTGTGTATTCACAGCCACATTCAATCTTGGACCTTTCTTTTTCGAATAGGCTGTTCGCAACGGCCCTGTGACATGCACCATGGTGGCAAACAGGTGCAAAAGGATGCTCGAAACTTTTGTTTTACCCCATTTGCAAGAGAGTCTTGACTCAATTACTTTTATGTATACATTGTCTACAGCAGTTTCTTCGGCAACGTTTCACTAATGGCAGAATAATCAGTCGTGTGTTTCTGACAAACTGGCCATCTCGTTCTCCGGATCTTAAACTGTGTGATTTTTGGGTGTGGGGACACTTAAAAATTCTTGTTTAATGAGGACGTCTGGTAACCTTGGCAGACTTGAAAGAAGGTATCACTCTGCATATGAGAAGCATTTCAGTGGACCAGCTACGATCCGTAGTTGAACAAGTTGTCCACAAACTGCAGATTTCACATCCACAAGAAGGGAACCATATTGGGCTGCATTCCCTCGTTTGCGTCAATAAGGTCCCTGTCATATGAATGTTTGGTACGTTCTAATAAAATGTGTTTGAAATATGTTTTTTTTATCATATGTCCTGCTGTATAGCGCCATCTATCGGTGCTTTCGGGAACTATTTTTTTCGTGAAATCCTTTCCCCATGTCTTGAATAGTATGTGTACAAAATTTGAAGCCCTTACACTGAGTAATTTGATGTACAGGGAGGCCCGAGTAAGGGTGTTTTAATTCTGGTCACCCGGTGTGTGTGAATTTGTGTGTGTGTGTGTGTGTGTGTGTGTGTATTGATTGATTGATTTATTGATTGATTTGTGTGTACGTGTGTTAAAATATGTGAACGATGAGTAGTAATTTTAGTTTCTGTCGTCGTGATGCTAAATCAAACGTTGCTTCTACTGTTAGGTTGAAAAATTCTGGCTGTATTTGGGTTAACTTCCGTATATTGCTCGTTAATTAGAAAAATTGATAATCAGTAACTCCTATCTATAATATTCTTTGTATTTTGACCCCATATTTAAAAGTTACAAGGGTAATTAAATAAATTAATCTTAACTCTTTCATCCTTTTCTGATACTCAAAATCACAAAATATTTAGAACATTTTAGACGTTGAAGATCTAAAATTTCCAGAGCCTATGGATAGGTTATCAAAAATAAAAGAAATAAAATCATAAGATTTGTCAAAGCTCAGATGCCTGATGCATACTAATAACGGATATAGATCTTCATACGCTGCAGTTTTATAATATGAAAAGTTTAGGGAAATAAACAACCAAATGACTCAATCGCAAGAATGATCACTAAGTGATCATGATCGCTTATTTTTGTATTCTGTCTACATATCATTTAATATCATCAATGTAACAAGAGGACGATCAACAAAGCCACCGCAACATCGACTGTTCATTGAAAAGATATTCCTAGCTACTGTAAAGAGTACGAAAGAGATTTTATGTCTGAAGACTTTATGTCTGAACAATTCCATACAAGAGAAGAACGGGAGAGACGGTTTAGGAATGCTTATTTTAGAATCATATAGAAATTATGTTCTATTTCAGTTTGTAAGACTTCGCCCCCTCCCCCTTCGACGTTCTGACCTCGCGAGTTTGGTGTGGTTTGGTTTGGAGAGCTGCGATCATTTTTTGCTACAGGTGGGCTAATTAGACCGGGAACTACTGCAGATGGCATGGATGTAGCCGATTCGGAAACGGCTACATCCATGCCAAGGATGGGACTCGAACACATAGACTCTGGTACCAAAGCCAGTGCTCTAGCCATTCTGCCATCGCCCGGCTGAGTTCGCGGGAAAAGGCTAAAGGTAGGCTAAATGGTAGAAAAAAGTAACTTGAATAAATTTGGTTCTTAGATCTGCCTTCGTTTACTGAAGTAGAGATACTCTTCCTAAGGGAGTATACTGCTGGCCATTAAAATTGCAACACTAGGAAGGAAAGCAAATAACAAACATTTACCTGTTGTACGTATACAGCATAGTAGGAAGAAAAAAGGATTAAATTTATAATCAGTTTGGGGGTATACAGGGTCCGAAATTAGTACCACACCTGCCACCTCTGGCAGCTAAAACGGCTCTAACCTGGTTAAGAATCGAGTCGAACAGGGCTTGGTGACAGATACGACAACTCATTCCATGCTGCTCCAAGTCTGTGCCACACTTCATCAATAATAGTGGCTGGTGAGCGGTGGCGGTCCAGTCTCTCAGTAACCCATGACCAGAAGTTTTCAATGGGTGAGACATATGGAGAACGTGCTGACCAGGGCAACAGTCGAACACCCTCTGTGGCGAAGTAGGTCAGGATAATACGGGCAACATGCGGTCTTGCGTTATCTTGTTGAAAGATGACGTCTAGAGAAAGATGACATCTCGAGGCCTCGAAGATAGGGCATAGCCACCGGCCTTAAGATATGAGAACTGTAAATCTGGCTGTTCAGATTACCGACGACGCGAACAACAGGTATTCGTGTCGTGCACCCACTGGCTACCCATACCATCACACCAGGTGCAGGGCCCGTATGACAATAGCGAATGCAAGCAGGCCACTTGCATTCTCCTACTGCCTCCAGACACAGATACGTCCATCATGATGCTGCACGCAGAACCAGGACTCGTCTGAAAAGACGACGTGTTGCCACTCCTGTATCTAGTTTTGTCGTTGGGCGCACCACTGTCGCCGCGCGTCTCTATGCTGCAGTGTCAAGGGAAGCCACAATAATGGTGCCGTGCAGATAGTTCGTGATGCTCCGGACGTCGTCGGACTGTCCGTGCGGATACTTGTTGAGCTGCAAACAAACCCATTTCCTGACTCAAGGTCCATGATATGGCTGTACGATCCTGCAAGGCCAATCTGACAACATGTCTGTCCTCTTGGGCGTTAGTAGCGGGAGATCCGTTGAGATCCTGCATGGCGTTCAGTATGACCCTCCTGAATCCATGGATACCATATTCGTATGATGCCGCCATATTCCATGGATACCATATTCGCAGTCGTTGGATTCCTACTAATGCGAATAGCAATATCGTGGAACGATAAACAGCACTCTCAATAGGCCACGATCCTGCCGCTATCGAATTCCGACACGTGCTGGTAGCCGTTTTTCCTTCTTACACGAAGCATAACACGATCTTCTCACAAACAACCAACATTAAAATGCGATATCCGAATGAGAAACCCGCTGCGTAACTTTCCTTTTATACAGAGTTTGAGATGCCGTTTCTCCCTCCTGCATCGTTCGATGCTAATCATTTGCATATCCCAGCATCTTATTCCTTTCATGCGAATATGACGTTTGTATCATCCCTCCTTCATGGTGTTGCAGTTTTAATGGCCAGCAGTGTAGTTAAACATGTTCGCGCTTTTCAACAATTCTATAGTTGTAAACGATCATTTTTAGGCGATTTTATGGTAACAGGTTTAGATATTTATTTCCGTCTGTCCAAAGGAATAATGACAATAAATGATCGCTTAAGGTGATTCGATGACGACCCCAAGAAAAACAATTGGTTAATCACCTAAAAGGCTTGCTTCCATTTTCGGTTAATGGATGCAAGCCCGTGAGTCATGCATGTTCGCTGCCTCCTTAATGATATGGGACATCAGCTGCTCGCTTTTAATTTGTACATTCAGTGAGGTCATATGTCATTGTAAATTCAGGTTCTTTTATCTGACTTTAATCCTATAAAAATATGTGTTGGTGCTCTCTGTCCTATTTTGTCCTCTTTTGGTTGGGGTCTTGGCCCTAAAACCCCAACCAACCAACCATTAAAACGTGTTAATTTTAATCAAGATTTTTCGCATTTCAAGTATACACGCTGCTTCTCCCACACGCAGGAAACAAACCCGAGACCTACTGATTACGAAAACACCAGCCACTCATTCCCACGGAAAAGTTGTTACGTTCTGAAGCGTAGAAATGAATTGACCGTCGCAAAGTGCTGCAATAGTCCAGAAGCTATTATTTTTCTATTCCAGTTCTCTGAAGTCATTTTGAATGTGCCGTTACTCACGACGAAAGTCGCGCGCTCAACCTCACACTCTCCCACGCCCTAAGAGAACGACAGTGTTGCCAACTTGCGGTTTCCCCCTAAATTTGGGGATAAATTGGATTGAAAGGGGTGTTTTTAGAGGCCACATTTTTTTAGGGGCATTTTGTGGGGGTGAAGTGATATAGATAATGATAATAAAAAAGATAAGAAATAAATGATAAGATATTATATGAATATGGGGATGGAACGTGATAACTGGAGATAATCAAATTAGATTTTCACACCAGCAAAGTATAGAGGTTAAAATCTTCATTGCGTTGTGTATTTTAAATTCGTAAGATATAGTCAAACATTCATGAGTACTTAACTACTATTGAGAAGTATAACAAATGTAGACACAGTCTCTTTACCGTGATCTTGGTAGCATGTGGAGTGGACGATACACATCAGCTATAACCACGAGGCAGCGGCTACTCGGGAAAGATGAAGCCAGGCCTAACACGTTGAATCTGGTCCACGAGTTGATGCATAGAAACTGGATGATGAGGATGAAAGCTGGACCTCTGAAAGTGACACACACCTAAAAGCAGCTCGGTGATGAAGATGATGGTTCCAAGGGTCTGGCTAACTCAGGAATATTGCTGGATGATGTGGTTAATGAAGTATCGACACAGAAGAAGAATGGCGACGTTTAAAAGAAAATTATGGTTTATTCATCGAAGACATCTTGACGAGAATATGGATACAGAAATATATGGGCTAAAGCTAGCCAGTATCACAAAAAATGTCCGAATACAAAAATTCGGGGAGACACGCTCCAAAATTCCAATACGCATTCATGGCGCTAACAATCGAACTCCCTCTTTTATGGAGGGGAAGCAAACCTTTTGTACCCAAAACCTGTTCACACAAGCCTAGGTTAAAGTGCTTACTCTGATAAAGAGATCCCATCTCCTTTTAGACTAAACAACAAAATAATGTCTGTAGAAGGGGATAAATATTAAATAATAGCTGTATCAAAGGACTAAATTAACAGAGAAATTAAACTGCGATTATATTGTTATTATCTTTAGGAAACATCGGCGTATGAATACATGTAAGCTATTGCACACGTGGGAAGTAGTTATTTTTGCAGTTAAGTTGAGAAATCGAATCGCGATGCGAAATTCGAATGAGGTAATCGATTCTATTATTGGAAAATGTAAATATATTTAGCTATTGTAGATATTAACAGTATAATCGCTTTAAGCATACAATATGTATCTGGAAAATAGTTATCTTAAATTCATATTAATACAGCTAGCAATTAATCGTTTAAAGATGAAATTAATTAAGTTAAGTTAATAGCGGTTATCATTAAGTCTTTAAATTCTTGAGTAATAAATTTTACATAGTAGCATTATGCCACAGGGGGGGAAATTTTTTAATATTTTGTACAATCGAGACGCGTTTTTTTTATTAGATTATAAGTTCCATACATATGTCAAATGTAAATAAACCTCCATTTCATTATGCAAGTGTGTATTTTCTATTTATTTCAATTTGTCTCTCAAACAGGATGCCTATTTTGTACCAGAATTTCTTTTAGGAAGGTCTAGGGGGATCTCAAGTTGGTCTTAGGGGGAAACAGGAGGATTTCGAGATGGCGCTAGGGGGAGGCGCTTCGTAGAGGTTGGCAACACAGGAGAACGAAATAATCCACAGTCCCGGTTGACACAAGTGTTTTGAGAACAAATACTCGTTGATTGTGGATGGATATATAAAAATTATTCTACCCAAATTACAACTTTCTGGATAATTTATTCTGCACATTATTTACTTTTAAAATTATTTTAAACTTAATGTTGATAAATTTTAAGTTACATTTGTCTCCCTTTCTGTATTTTTAGCTTCCATTTTTTGCTACAGTGGTTATTTTTAAAATAAATTCTTTTCCTCTTGCTAAATTTAAACAATTTTTGCTGTTCAGCCTGCACTCAAACTCCATGTTTTCCCACTTAGAATTGCACTACTTAGCTGTATGGTTCGCAGTTACCATAGATGTGACAAATGCCGATTTCGTTGATAGTTTTTTCTCTTTGCAATTCTTTCTAATTTGTAATAATTTCCATTTGTCTGAAGGATTGCCCAAGGGCATCTTCAAAATCCCACTTTATAAAAAAAAAACTTTCGACCAATGTTAGTGTTGACACTTGTGGAGAAAAAAGCGTTATCTCTTGATTTTACCAACCAGCAGTAATCTGCGTGCATTAGGGTTTTCCCTATTCCGTTCGAGCTAGTGCATTTTCCTGATACATATATTTTGGTATCAGCGCTCCCAACTTTCGTTATTTGCAGTTGCGATGTTTTCAGGGAAAAACTCAAGATGTGAGATAACTTATTTTATGAGGCATAATACATCCCAAAACTTTGTAATTCCCCTCAAAGAGCCTCCAAATAAGGTCTCTTTGTTTGCTTATTATTTGGTTAACCAGACAGTTCGTTATTTTTGAAGGGCTCTCAGGAAACTGGAGATTTTAGAAGAGGAAACCCCTTGACCTGCTCAGTTTAAAGTTAAATTTCTGGCAGAATATATGACTTACAGTTCTGAATAGTCACCGAAATTTTAATACGTCGATCTATTTACTTCTTAAGCTATGTCCACACTTGAGCGCTTTCGCACTCACTTTTGCTTTCAACTTGCGATTCGTCTTTCCTTTCAACTCTTTCGGCATGCCTCTAGAGTAAGGTGACCAGACGTCCCGCTTTTGGCGGGACAGTCCCGATTTTTAACAATTTGTCCCGCGTTTTGCGGCGTTTTAAAAAAGTCCCGCTTTTTGGAAAGAAGGCACGATAAGCTAGGGAACAGCGGGAGAACGGGAAGGGAATATACGGTTTTCGGCGGCCATGTGGCTATTTAGCCAGGATATGAGTTTTATATTATTTTTGTTAATTTTATAATGTTAAACGATGAGGTATCATTTTTAAAAAATATATTGATAAGGAAAAGGTTAAATCTTGGGCATCAGCAAAAATCACGACAGAGAACACATGGTTAGATATATTTCATTATTTTGAAACAAACCATGTTCCATACAATAATGCACTAAAAATTGTGGAATACGCGCTGTCCTTACCAGGAACTAATGCTGCGACTGAACGCGTTTTTTCTACGGTCAATAAAGTGCGGACATCAGAAAAATCACAATAAAGTGTTGAGACTTTGAAATCCGTTTTATGAGTGAAATATAATTTAATAAATTCTTGTGAAAAATTTCATGACCTTTTAAAGAACAACAGCAATCTACTAAAAGAAATTCACGCAAATGAGAAATATGCCAAAGAATAAAATAATACTATACATAATTTTTTTAATTTATTATATTTCCAAATTGTTCTTATGTTGAAATTTAAAAAAATATATTGCAATACTATTTTTGCGTTCTATGAAAATTTTTGTTGCTCCATATAGACCAAATTTTTAATCTAGAACCCCCCCCCCTCCCCGGTCAATACTGTCCCGCTTTACCAATGTTAAAATCTAAATCTGATCACCTTACTCTAGAGGCATTCAATTTGTTGTCCACACTTGTTCAACAGTTCATGCCTCACGAGATGGATGAGTCAGACGGTTACTGCTGCGTTTCTTGTGATTTCTCGGAGTTTATAGGGTTATCACTGTTTTTACGTAAAGCAACAAGGAATGCGCAACAAAAATAGAATACAATTTTGGTACGGTGCTCTGTATATAAATATGTATAATCCCGCTACTTGCATATTTATACTATATATATGTGTGTGTGTGCGCAGACGCGTGGGGGGGGGGGATTATCTATATCAGGCGTCGGCAACTTTTTTTACTAGGAGGGCATATTTCAGATATACGGGAGATAGGCGGGCACCGTTGGATGAAGAGGAGAAGGGGAAGGGTTAATATTAAAACATTAAAGTATTAATGCGACATAAATTTTTAATACATAAATTCAAATTTTAATTGGAACAAAATAATCTTTAAATTGATAATTAATTCGATATTTGTCATTGCAAATCTGCGGCCGACTCATCGTAATGTGGCACATAAGTTGAATTCCCAGTTCCCAGGCATTGGTTCAAATGAGTGTCAGTGAGGCTTGATGGGTAATTTGATTTTAAGTATTTCAGATTGGAAAACAAAGATTCACAAGCATATGCCGACGTGCAAAGAGAGTTCAATTTCAGAGCACATTTTCTCAACAATGGGAAGCTATTTTCATTCACCAAATTCCAGAATTGTTCTTCATTATGCTGATGTTAGTTTAATTCAATGTTATTTCTTATGTTTATAATTTCCAATTCTAAGTCCTCCTTATTGGAAATATCAAAACATGTTACGATTTTTTTTAGTTACAACTTCCTCTGTATGAGAGGAAGGGTTAATAAAGAACGTCAAGAATGCCTGCAATTCGTAGAATTCTTCAAATATGGTATTATATTCTTCCAATGAGAAATCAAAATGTCTGGCAAGTTATAAGTGGTAGCATTTCCATCGCAATAATTTTTTATCACCATTTTTTAATTTGGGAAATGTGATAAACTATCTTTCTCCATTTGCGATTTCCAGAGCGGCAATTTATCTTTTAAGGCATTTATCGTACTTATCATAGAAGCAAGGGGAGAGCGCCGCTGTCGAGAGATCAGGCTGCTCAGTCTTATTTTCTTACGGTTTTGCAATTTTTAATTTTTTTTACTAAATAATTCGTTACAACTACAAACGTTTGATGTTCAGATATCTAAAAATTTTCGAAATTTGAACGGCGAGCACTTTAAAATTGTTTCGCGGGCACCGACCCCTGATCTAAATAAGAAGACTAAAAAATAAATATAAATAAAAATATACTATTTTTTATATAATATCTCAGTAATAGATTAGAGATGGTTTTTCTTATACACTTAGGTTCTACATCAGTGTAGTTTAATAGAGAAAATAATAAATGATGATGCGGAATATAAGAAGACCTGTTTTGTTATATGCCAAGTTATTAGAGATACAACTACAATTTATAACTTTGTTTATGAAGTAATAAAACAAAACAAATACTAAGAACAGATGACGGAAGAATATTGCTTGTTATTAAAATTCTATCTCTTAAATATATAACGCAAAATTACTGTGGTATATTACTTTATTTCTGAATAAAAGGATAATTTATGTTACTTTTGAAGTATACAGAAAATTCAAGAAAAATCGTTAGCTATTCATACTATATCTCTTTAATATAAAGTAAAGAACTAAAATGAGACCTTTACTTTTTTTCTGGGGCCATGAAGAATTACTTTTGAATTTTCATATGTAATTTAAAAAAAAATTCCTACATATGTAAGAAGCTAAGATGTATATTTTGTTATTAATAAAATTCGTTCATTTTTCTTTAACATGGGGTTAAATGGAGAACACGACGAGAAAACCATGATCGACTAAGGAATGCCTACATTTAAAATGTGTCGATGATATTTAGCTTCAAATGAAAATGACATGTGCAAGTTCTTAAGCATTTGAAATGGGAGGGGGGGGGGAATATGTCACGCAAAACGCGAATTCAGGTTGTAACCTGCTTTTATAATACTAAAACATCTATTTCTTTTTCAAAGTGGGTCTTCAATTCCTATGATAAGTTATGGGGAATTTTTTATTCAGTATTTTTATAATAACAAATTAGCTGATGCGTATTTTTGAAATCTTCTCTCTGTATTTCAAAAAAGAAATTTCATTGATATAGTAGAAGTTTAAAATTTTTTTTTCAATTTGCTTTGTTTAAAAAGACATTTAGTTTTAATTTTAAAGCAATAGACATTAATAATTTAATGCCCTGTATATTATTATTAAATAATTATTTTAAATGTATTAAATGTATTAATAATTTTATTTGTGTATGTGGAGTGGTTGACGTCCCACAATGTAACTAAATTTCTATAATCTTCAATAAAATTTAAAATTTCTTCAAAAGACTGCGACATTCTGAACACTGACTTGAAAACTGCCTTGCAGAATAGAAAAGCGCATTGAATGACGCACGAAAATCCACTCGGGTTGGATACGCTTGCAATAAGACATGCGCTGTCCAATTCTTGGAATTTTTCAGGTGTTGACGCATGCCTCTGCGCATACCTCACATTCCTCTCTCTCTCTGTGCGTCATGTTGAAAGCGAACGCGAAAGCGCACAAGTGTGGACATACCTAAGGATGAACAAATAATGTCACGAAATAAATGTGCTATGAAAATAGAAAATCCGTGCTTATGGTGGATAATGAGGAACACACTGATAGTAACGCGTTTGAGGTTCATCGCCAAACTACAATGTAAAGCGATTATTTTGTAAGTATCTCTACCTTCAAAACGACCATCATGCAGGGAAGCAAAGAAAGACGGCATAGACAAACGAACGTGGAATTCTACAACTTGTTTTTGTTCATCTCAAGGACTTAACTGCAAGGGAATGTAATATCTATGTTGCAGTTTTAATAGTTTAAATATGCCATTATTCAAATAATAATGTTTTAAAACGATACACAATCACTGACGCGTTACATGTGAGTTAAGGATCGGCATTGGAAGGCCGATCGGTAAAATTCCCAAAACAAGATCGGTTGATTTTAAGTTTCTACAGTGTATGTGGAAGAAGCTATGTGCATGAGTCTATTGCAGCTTGTAAAAAGAAAATGTACAGAAGTGTTTTGAAGTCAATATCTACGAAACTCTAACCTTTTTTAATTTTTTATGCAAAACGTTATATTTATGAATATATTTTGAATTTATTCCATTTTTTTTAACTCTAATGATACCTTCACCACTACTTTTCATTGGGACAAAATGTAAACACACCTGAAATAGATATTTTTATTCAAACTGGAAAGATTCAGTTTAACAGCTCGCGAATGTTCAGTTGAACATCTGCAAAAAAAAACAATATATACATATATATATATATATATATATATATATATATATATATATATATATATATATATATATATATATATATATATACATATACAGTGATTTCCGCTTATAAGAATCACGTTTGTTATTACTGTTTTTGATTCTTAAGCGGTTGATTCTTATAGCCGAAATTCAGGTTTTTGGACAGGCACACACACACCTATATATACATATATTAGATAATTTACCATAAAATACTCTTTAATTTAAGTTAATTATCTTTTATTAAAATTATTTTTTATAATTTCAAAAATACAACTTAATTTCTAGACCTATAAGTATACACATGATTATAGTAAGAGAAGAAAAAAATCCAATATTTGCTCCCACATACCTCCTTAACAGTTTTAACATTTCAACTACAGGGAGGGAGCAAGAAAAAGTTTTCTATGGTATTTTGACGCAATGAAGTTTTCAGGAGGCTGTTTATACCTCTTTGATTACTAATAGTCTCAGACGAAGATTCACCTTCTAGCTTACGTTTCACGGTTTGATAATGTGCTGAATCTACTAATGTCACGTTTGCCTAAGTGATAGTGGACACTTCGCCGAAGATTTATGTGTTTCAGGGTCCAGGAAGCCGCAACCAGGATGTGGGAGGTGGGAAAAAAAGAGTTCCTATTTTTGTTTGTCAGTGGAAAAAAGTGAAATCGGACCCGGACGAGTAAAGATGCCCCTGAGTCAAGCTAATAGGACAGTGTCGTGCTAAAGCGTTTAAAGGGAAACTATTATGTTATGTCTAATAAAGAAAGGGAAGAATTTTACGACTATATTCCATCCCATCTTATCAATCTTTCTTTTTAAAATTAATCTTTTTAAAATGATTCTTAAAACCGGTGGATTGATTCTTTGAAGCGAAAATTTTAACATGGAAATAATACATTTGTTTTTGTTTTCGGGATATTGATTTTTATAAACGGTTGATTCTTATAACCACTGATCACTATAAGCGGTGGTTACTGTATATACAGTCGGACCTCTATTTAACGAAGTCGCTAAATCCCGAAAAAAAGTTCGCTATATGGAAAATTCGTTAAATAGAGATTCACCTTTTAAAATACTTTAAACTAACAAAGCAGATTTTAAATTCATAAACACTAAATATTATTAATAAAAGTAATTGATCACACTTTTTTTTTGTAAATTAATGTCTATTTGTTTTATATATCTTACCCATCAAACAGAAATCTGCAAGAAAACAAGAATAAAACAAAACATTTTCCGGGAATACACTGTATTTTCAATTTAAAAAATTATATTAAAATTAATGAATTTTAATGACATTATCGCATTTATTATAAGAAGTAATTTTAACCATATATTACCACATGTGTCCTTAAATTTAATTACTGATAAAGTCTGTTAATATTGTCCGAGTTTTTTGTTTGAAATAGTGATTTCTCGTATACGTTTCTCATCTTTGCAATGTCACCAAAAACCCCTTCAGGTGTATTTTCTTCAAACTGCAACCCGCGTCGGAATGTGTTAAAAGAAAATTAATGTGTTAAATGTGTTAAAAGAAGGAATAAGTTTGAAATAATTAGAAATATTTTGAGAAATAAGGAGAAAAAATAAGATTGGATCACAAGAAAAAGTTCGTTAAATAGAGAATGCACTTCGCTATTTGGAGGTTATTTTACGAAGAAATTCACAAAATGTTCTTGGTTCTTAGGAAAAGTTCGCAAAATAGAGGTTCGTTAAATAGAGGTCCGACTGTACATATATATATATATATATATATATATATATATATATATATATATATATAGAGAGAGAGAGAGAGAGAGAGAGACAGAGAGAGAGAGAGAGAGAGAGAGAGAGAGAGAGAGAGAGAGATTGTCGGCAATGTCGTCGGCGTGTTTATTAATATTCATTTAACTGGGATGATCACGTTGAAAATGTTGCTCTATATAGAAACAACGCTGCATTTTTTCTTTAAAAAAAAAGGTTCGTAAATCGAGGCGAGGCATGTTTTTATTCTGTGCAGAATGCAAATTTTGTTGAATAAATGGAAAAAGCAACCAGTTGAGAATAGAAACAGGCAAAAAGCGACGTAGAAAATAAACACATATATGGGATATAAACATATCTATGGGATTCTTTCCATCCCCTTGAAACTAGGGCAAACTCTTTTTATTTTAATCATTTCTCTTTCCTGTGGTTTTTATGCTATCTAAAACAGTTTATTTGTAATCGTCATTCCTTTAACGACTTCTACCCTGGAGGAATTTACAAAAAGAATGTTCTTAATCGTTAGTTGATAATCGTGTAGAAAAAACAAACGAGTCTTTGTACCGTTTATGAAGAGTTTAATCCTTTAACCCCTTGAAAGTGATCTTTTATAATGTTTAGTCCCTTAGATCAGTTTAAAATGAAACACTTAAAATAATTAGTCATTGTTTCTGCTGAAAGGAGTTAATTCTTCTTCAGTATCGAAAGTAAATCTTGAAGTTCTTACAAATTAATTTTATTCTTCTTTTAGTCCTATCTATATAGAAACAAAATGGCGAACTGCGATAGAGACCGAAGTTTAAGATAAAAACTTAGAGTTTATATTAGGATAGGTTTCCGTTCCTCTCTCTTCTAGTGTGTAGATATAAGGAAATTCTTTGTAACTTCCCAACGACCCATTTTTTAAAATCATTCTACTAAATCGAGAAGCTAGGACAGGCTGTAAAAAAAGCTGACTTTTCCCGACCAATTTATCACTCATTTTGGGAACAATTCGCTAATATTAAAAGCGTGATCGACGTTCTCTTATGATTGGAAACGCCTTTTAAAAAATCGCACTTCCTCCCACAATTACGTGCTTATCCAAGGTAAATAGTTGTGAACAATCTTTTTATCTCTCCTTTTTCGCTTTTTATATAATCGATCTTTCCCAGATGCAATAATGCAAATAAGGATAAGAGAGGGTAAAAATGAGAGCTTCAGGAACTATCTCGCTTACATATCTGCAGGCAAATGGCGCACCGATTACAAGCAATGAAAGCCCGAGAAAATAAAATAATAATAGCAGAAAAAATATCCACCGCAGTTCTGCCCGAAATAAACTTCGAGTGACTGATTAAAAGACGCGAAATTGTTCGATCCCCCTCCAAATCGCTTCCTTCAAACGATTCTGTCGCCCGATGTCTTCAAAATCGACTTGGGGGAAAGTTGCCATTTTGCGAATGGAAAACTCCGTGTTAAAGCACCGGAACGCATTAAGTTCGTTCGATTCAATTCGATAAGACGAGCGTTCAGAACATGAGGTTTAGAAATAGGCGAAAGCTGAATTGCGTTATTTAATACAAGTGCGATTTGATTGGGGAGGGGGGATGATTCAGTCCACAGAGAGGAAGTATGACATTACGCTCCGTTCTCTATGATATAAAAATGAATATCTATTTGGAGTGTTTCTACCAATTTAAAATCAAATAATAAGGGGAAAATATCTAAAATCTCTGTGAAACAGGAACACACGGCATCTTAAAATCCATAAATAAGAAGCAAAAGCGATAATAAAGGCAATAAAATTAAAAGCCACAATAAAAGTTCTGTGTTCCACAGCTCTTAGATTTCTTGAATAATGTGAATATTATTATTAAACTAAAAGGATTAAAAATATTTTTGGGTATCCATCATAAAAATTCAATTTGAACTCAAAACTGATACCGTGGTCTTATGCAGGCTTACTTAATCATGTTTGATTTTCAGGATCCGTTTCATTTGTCTACCTCCAATAACGTCTCCCGCATCTTATTCTGGTTAACGTCATCAGTTTCTACGCACTGGCCTCGTCGGGTTCGAATCACGACTATAAGGCATGGACTTTCTTCTGCTGTCCCCCCATAAGAAGTGATATTCGGTCACCCATAAGGTGCGTCCATAGTAAATTTAGCCTTTTTATACTTTCAGTCCTCGGTAGTTACTATACTTACCGTCAACTGGGGTAACTTTGTCCCATTTTTCATGTTTATTTCACAAGAAAAGCAAGTAATAGTTGTTAACCAATTAAAACTTGACATGGTAAGTGGTCTATATTATTTTAAACATATTTAAATGTAATATAAATCATTGTTAAAGTATACATACAAACTTTAAGCAATTTTTTAATTTTTTAGACTTTTTTGGGCTAATGTTACCTTGAATTGGGGCAACTTTGGCCTAGCTCTTGAAAACCAAACATTTAAATTGTTGAGATAGCTTAGGCCAATGTTAGACCATGTACAAGTATTGCCAAATTACCTATCAATAATATCTTATCTAATCCGAGTTAATCTCAAGCTTAATTTGGATAAAATCAATAAATCAACATTTTTTCTACGCAAAACTGATTTTATTTTTAATTACAAGTGGAATTTTCATAGAAAAGAAAATAATAGATAAACAGTAAACAGTAATTTAACAGGCATATGTTTTGATGAACTGATAGTCCTAACTATGGAGAAGAAACAATCTTGTTCTTGAACAATAAACTGATTCCTCTTTGGCGCGATTTTCGGAGGATTGATTTTCCCGCACACTTCTTACCAGGGCCCGATTTAGAACATTCTTGACTATAGGCACAACTCGGGATGGTCCCGCCCCCCCCCCCTAATACTGAGTGGGCGTAAAATTTCCAAAATTGACACACAAAAAAAAAATTAATCGTGAATCATTGTGAATGTACTATTTTACCAAGAATTGGCTATTAGAAGCGTAGAAGCCTAGAACATTATCAAATAACGAAAAGCTATACAACATATTAACTTCATCATTATAACACCAATACCATGCAACCAGAAAAACTTATTAATCCCTTATATACACTATAACATACATATAATGAACTATACATATAACTATACATATGATGAACCAATCAATCAATCAATCAAATTTGAAAGGATATATAAAAAAATTACTATTAAAAATGGTAAAATAAAAAAAATTGAATTGGGAATTTTTTCTTTTTTCCTTTTAAAATTAAAATTTTTTTTGGGTATCCCCACCATTCGGGGGCCCTTAGGCCCGGGCCTAGTGGCAAATCAGGACCTGATAGGATCGCTGCTAATCCGTGAGTTCATAGTATAAGGGCCTGCTTGTTCCCACTCAATTTATAGTCTTGTTTTTCTGGCCAACGCCAAAATTTAAGTTTTCTTTCCATACATTCCACAGTCGGTCCGATATCTGTTTAAACTTAAAATCTTTCCAGGATATTTAACATCATTGTACATCATAAAGTCATCTACAGCATAGTCTTTGAGATTTACTTGCTTGTTTGGACTGTTTTATTTATTACTTTCTGGTGAGCTGGAGCATTGTCGTTTTCGCCTCTTTTAAATTGGACCCTTTTTACAAGCAAAAGGAGGTTAGGAAGTTGGGCAGAAGTTACCCCAAGACCTGGGACAAAGTTTGCCTAATGTAATAAATATTCATTAGTTGGCACATTTACACAATAACATTTACAAAAGTTGAAAGACAACAACAATATACGTTTCAGTGATACCAAAGTGGAACAGCACTGCAGTACTGTAGTGGTGGTAAATTGAGGAACTACAAGACAAAACTAGGAGAAAGTCAAGTCAGTATTGCCACGTATTGTCCCTTGTAATAGATAAGTGATAATCACTCTCCTCTTCTGCTGCATTTACAGCACATACAATCTTTTTCCGCTTGTTGGACCAAAGTTACTCCAGTTGACGGTACCGGTGTGTACCTCCTCTGGTGATTTTCTGGATCCATGTTCGGTTTCAATATTAAACATATCTGGATTGGAAACGGCAAAGTGTTTCTTCGGATCATTCAATTTTTGATGGTACGACATACAATTGGCTATTTGAGTTGATGGATGAAATTTTTGTTATGTGGTTATTCAGTTTTTGATGGTATGACGTAAGTTTACTTGCCCTGTTTTCTATTTTTTTCTCCCTAAATTTCAAACATAGTAAATAGGCTTTGGTAGACGATGTATTGATGAGTGAAACATATTTTTCTCGGTTGCTCATGAACAGTGTTAGACTAATGGTGATTATTTACTTGTATTCACTCTGCTCGAACTTCATTAACTGATGCATGTGTTTGAGCTGAAACCAATGTTTTTTTCCCTTATTTTTCGGGCGGGGGGGGGGGGCAGATTTACAAGTGGTGTTGTACGATAACGAGGTTTTCCTCCGGTTTTCCACCGTGTTCTTTTAGTAACGTATATGCCGGTGGAATAACTTTCAGGCGAGGAATTTTCACACGTGTTCCGAAATCGCTGGGACTCGGAAAAGGATATTTCGATAAACACGCAGCTCTGTTCGTGCACCCTGTGGGGTCTTGTGAAAATAACCCCATAATTGTATGACGCTGCAGCATACTTAAAATTCTCAGTTCCACCTCAAAGTTTCAGAGTGAGGTGGTCAGAGCAGAATGATTTAATTCTATTAGGAAATCCAAGAATTATTCGCTTTAAACAAGCTTTTAGATTCGTGATTTGCTGAGAAACAAAACCCTTATATTTTACCCTTTCGTGAGCCAACACCATTTTATGAAAATTTGCAATTCTAGAATTGCGCAATGGAGAACATTTGGCGGATGATTAACAAACCTAATAATTATTACGCCGAGCACAAAAAGTTCCGAGTTCAAAATTTCAAGTTTCTGTAAATTTTTTGAAAAATGTGAAAGGTATGGTAAATTTTTTTTTTATCTAAATAAATAAATAAATAAACAAATTTAAAAATAAATAAATAAATTTAAAATAAATAAATATTGCTAAACATTAATGCTTTAGAGTTTTCTTTTGTTACTAGATACATTTCAAAGTCTTTTCGTAATCAACACGATCTGTCTAAACATATACAAGTGTCACATACAAAATATGCCAGTTTTGTGCATTTATGTTTCAGGTATATAAAGATTTTTTTCGGGAAAAAAAGAAACTTTTTTCAGAGTAAATAATACTTTTTCGGAAACTCTTGAACAATAGTTTATCTGATCAATTGTAACCGAAATCAAGGGAAAAATTCATTTCTTCAGGTATGAAAATGTCACTTCTTGGTTTGCAGATTAAAATAACCTAAGTATGCGGCTTAATTGGCTGGAGAATAACATGAGTAGACCTTACAGATCGTCCTTACAGATTGAAGATTCAATGTTAATGAATGGCGAAATAACTTTTCAAATGCCGGATTCCCTAATGAATATTTTTTAATTCTGTTTTCGGAATATGAAAGTAGACTTTCAAAATAAATGCGCGGCATTACTAATTTTTTTCATGTCAAACTATTTTTAAAATTAAGTTAATTTGCAAATTGCCAAAACGAGAGACTTCACATGCTAAAAAAGGCACTGTAACAAAATAACTAAAAAATAGTTTAAAAATTTAAAAAACTATCCGCATATCTTGAAACTTCAGGCTTTCTTTTAGAGTAAACAGGAAATCCAACGTAAATGAAGCACAAATAGCAATAAGATGCAATTATTTTGCATACGGCCGTTACGAAGCTACAAAGGAGCTCCTTCATCAGTGCGACGAACTTAGTGGCAGATCAAAAAAGCCAAAGACTAAGCCAATTTTTTTTCTTTTAGAGATTGTTTTTACATTTTATGTGTTAATAAGTAATGAGTATTCTCACGCCCTGATTTTCCATTAGGCCCGGTTGGTCCGGGCAATTTTTTTTATATATCCTTTCAAATTTTATTGATTGATTCATCATATGTATAGTTCTATGTATAGTTCATCATATATATGTTATAGTGTATATAAGGTAATAATAAGTTTTTCTGGTTGCATTGTATTGGTGTTTTAATTATGAAGTTAATATGTTGTATTGTTTTTTGTTATCTGATAAAGTTCTAGGCTTCTACGCTTCAAATAGCCAATTCTTGGTAAAATGGTACTTTCACAATGATTCGTGATTATTTTTTTGTGCCAATTTTGGAAATTTTACGCCCACATCAGTGTTAGGGGGCCCCCATCCCGAGTTGTGCCTATAGTCAAGAATTTTCTAAATCGAGCCCTGCATATTCTAAATATCAATTTAGTGTTTCCAATGCTAAAACACGAATTTTTGCCTCAAACACCTCCCTCTATGGTCAGTGGCAGAGTTGCCAAATGTCCCAGATTTTAAGGGACAGTCCCTTATTTGTAAGTTTTGGCCCGCGTCCCGGTGAACTTTGATACGGAACGGCAAAAGTCCCGTTTTTCGTCGAAATGAGAAATTTATTGCATACGAGTTGGGTGCATACAAGGGCCTGTTCACATCCGGTCCGGAAGCGTAAAAGGAAAGATGGCGCTGAGACGGAAATAAACCAATCATAGACATTAAAATTTTCGTTGCTAATCGTTTGAAGGTTTGTCATTGGTTAAATATATTTCAATAATTTAACGCTTAAGCTTCCGGACTCCTATGTGAACAGGCCCTTGACGAGAAGGTTGTCTGTATGTGCCGGGATCCGAACGTCATAACGACAACAGTCTTAGTCTAGTGCTAAATACGAATGCAGATTAGTCTGTGATTGTGTTGATAGATATTGTATATTGTATTATTGATTTTCGCATTTGAATTAGTGTTTGTTATAAAACAAATCCCTGAATATGAACAGTAATAATGGTAAACGTTCAAAATCCAATAGTGATGGGCCAAAAAAAGGTTATGTGTTTTCAGGGATGAATGGATGAAGGACGAAGATTGGCTCAGGCCTAGTCCCAACAACGCCTATAAGGCACGTTGTAGCTATTGTAATAAGGATTTTTCGGTTGCCCATGGAGGTTCGGTTGCCCATGGAGGCTCATGGTGCCCAGCACAAGAAAAACATATTAGCTATAGCAATCTGTCAAAGTTTTTCACCACTAAAGTTTCCTCTGAAAGTGACAGAATCGCCCTAGTAGAGTTAGCTACTTATTTAACACACAGTAAAGCATAATATAATACAATTCAATGGACTGTGGGAACACGCTCAATTGAAAACTTTTTTATGGCTCAAAAATCGCCAAAAGATTTCCTGCGCTCATATTATGTACATTGTACAATAATAAAATTACAAATTTTGCATACACGTCCCTAACACTTTATAAGGGCACTTACTTAGTTGTAGTAAACTAATAAAATAAAAATCAGTTTTGTACTATATGCCTAAACCAACTTTAAATTGTTTTTGATTTGCAAATTTTCTATATAATTACATTATTGTTTACCTAACCTAAACTCTATGTAAGTTGCAAAACTGAACGAAAAATACATTGAAAATAGCTATTTGAAAGGTTAAAATTGGAAAAATTTCTGGGGGAGTACCCTCGGACCCCCCTTTCCCTGGAGGGTATTCCATATTCCCCAGTAGTATAGTTATAAAAACCCGTCCCTTATTTTCGTTGTTTTTATTTAACTCGTCCCTTATTTTCGGTCTTTTTATTTGACAACCCTGGTTATACTTGATATACACTCATGGACAATAAAATTAGCGCACCAAGAAGGAGTCGTCAAAATGAAACGAAATTTTACATACGTAATGACTACTTTGATATAAGTAAATGATAAGAAAATCAAAGAAAAAGGATAATTTATTTCAGAGAAAAAGGCAAAAGAACGGAGGAGTTAATACTCCGTTGGACCCCCTCTATCGCGAATGCACGATGCGATACGATCGGGCATTGAGTCATACAAGTTCTGTATTATGTCTTGAGACATTTCGTTCCATATTTGCTGTAACCTTGCCTCTAGTTCGTTCAAACTCGTGGGATGCCCAACTCGTCGTCCCAAATGATCCCAGATATGCTCGATTGGAGACAAATCTGGGGATCGGGCAGGCCAAGGAAGGGTAGTAACAGTGCGGAGACAGTCTTGTGACACCCTTGCCGTATGAGGCCGAGCATTGTCTTGTTGAAAAATGGCTCCTGGGAGCCGTTGCATGAGTGGCAACACATGTGGTTGCAGGATTTCATGAACATACCGCTGGGCTGTCATGGTGCCACGGAACAATACTAGGGGTGACCGTGTATTGTAGGCAATGGCACCCCATACCATCACACGAGCTGTGGGAGCGATGTGTCGCTGTACAGCAAAGGCAGGATTGAAGCGTTCACCACGGGCTCTCCACACACGAACACGATTATCATCACCGCCGAGATTGAATCTGGATTCGTCGCTAAAGACGACCTGTTTCCATTCCGCTGCAGTCCAGTTTCCTCGTGCGCGTCAAAACTCCAAACGGAGGCGTCGATGGGTGGGCGTCAAGGGCAGCACACGTAATGGGCGCCGCGATACCAACTGTCCTTCAGCCAGGCGCCTTCGTATGGTTCGAGAAGACACAGAGGCCCCTAGTGAAGGTGCTACCTGTGCCTGGATGGCGGCCGATGAAGCAGTTGGCTGTACGCGTGCATTTCTTACGATGTGGCGGTCTTCTCGACGACTGGTCTGTCGAGGGCGTCCTGAGCCTGGTCTTCGTGTACATGACATCTCTCGGGACTACTGGTCCCAACACCTCCTCACAACACAATCAGAGCGGCCTAATTGACGAGCTACTCGCCTAGCTGACCACCCAGCTTCTATCATCCGGACGATTCTCCCCCTCTCAAACTGTGACAACTGCTTATATTGTCTTCGAACACGGCGTAATGGCATGTCTATCTCAGCTCTTCCTTTTAAATGATTCAGCACACTCAAACAAGCTTTGGTTACCTGTTTTATACTCCACAGAGTACGATGTTCAACGCCCTCTACCGGCTATGCGTAATGCGCAATCACGCTGCATTTCTAATCATTTGCATACCTCCCCGACATGTACCTTCATTGCAAGTTTCGTTACGATCCCGCAATTATTTCTTGGTGCGCTAATTTTTTTGTCCATGAGTGTATATTCAAGAACAATTTTTACCCTTTTAAACATAAAAAAAACACAGTACACAATATTATTAAAATTAATTCCTAAATTAATTTCTACATTCATAAGCATAAAATTAAAATCAAGAGCATGGTTCGTCAATTGATATTGTCAAGAGCCTAATAAATTTCCGACAGCTCAGACTGTCCGCGTTTGGATGACCACATAAATGGATTGTGGGCTGTCACGATTGTAAGCTTTTGCCTGTCTAGAAAATAATAATATAACCCTTTCAAGGCGACAATAAACACGGCACCCGCTTTTCCCGTAATGCCATAAAGTTTACGAACATCGTTCAACCCTTGGAATCGTTCAAGCCTGGAATACTCTATTGGCTCTAAAATTCCACTTGATAAATTTTTCCCTTTTGGTGCCTGATAATCCGAAATTCCATTCATTTTAACCAGACCAAATTGCCAATTTTTTTTCCATTTTATAGGAGTTAGCGAAAACTGCCCAAAATTTAAATTTCTCCTACTACCAGGGCCCATTAATCGGTTTCGCAACCATTCCTTTCCTAGGGCCTTACGTCGTGTCCGTCTCCTCATCAAAATTCCCCTTTCTCCGTAATCCAATAGGTACCTCCGTAAACCAATAGGATAATTCCGCAGTTTATCGCTTCCGCAGCTATTCTCCGCAAACTTTAAATTTCTCCACTACAGGGGCTCACCATTCGGCTCCGTAACTTTCCCGGTATACCCGTGAGTCATTTCCGACTCCTCAGTAGAAATCCCTTTTTTCCAGAGTACCTATTCGTTAAGGCACGAGTCGGGAACTCCTTCTCTTTACTGCTTTCAATTTTCCCGCGAAATTTGCACGGAACGACTCCTACAGATAAGAAAGTCTTATCTCTGGACTCAACATAATAGCTGTTGGTCTTTACCTGACTCGCGTCCCCTGTCTCCGCATAATATCCCGTGGTCATTATCCGAACCTCGTTTTCCCCCTTCTCTGGATACAACCATCCAGTTTTCACCTCTTGCAAATGAGCGAGAGAAAAACTTTCTATGCTCTGGGGGCAAAGTGGCTCCTGAATTATTAAGATTTCCGGTTTCGGAGTTACTGTCAGGAAAACTAACTGGAAGGTCCCCTTTGTTGTTGTCGCAAACGGAAAAGTTCGACCTTCCGACTAATGGAGATTCACTGTCCACAGGAATGATCAATTTAGCGTTTTCGATGTTGTTACTAGTCAGATCAGTTTGAAAATTAAAATTATTACCGCTAGCACTCTGCACGATTTCCCGGTCTCCATTTTTAAAGATGAACTCTCTCGGTCGCAACCCGAGAGGTTTTTCATTTCGCCTAACGGGGAATCATTTTCCTTTCCCTCCATAACTTTACAGGGTAACTCAGTTTGTTGATCTACGGTTTTGATTTTTTCGGGGGAGTCCGTAAAAGACAACTTATCGTTTCCGTCGCTAATACTAGCCGACACAGTTTTAAAGCAAATATTATTACTTGCCTGCTCCTCACTAGGAAAATATTTCATGTATGTTTCCCTGAACTTCCTCAAGTGCATTCTTAAAAACATCAATTCTTCCGATTTCTGCTTCCGAACCGAATCACAAACAGAGTATTTGGACTCATGTTCCAGGCCATGCTCAACTCTTTTTAGCACCCACTTATAGCTTAATCTAAATGATTCGGGGTTCGATTCAAATTGCTCGAACATTTTAGAGATTACCTCTTTAAAACAGGGGTCCGAGGGATTTTCTGCCCCTATCCTCAATTTTGCCAGTTCAAAATCTCTGTCCTCCTGACGTTGGTTTTCTAACAATTCCTCTTGACGTTTTTGCTCTAATTCCCCCCGAAAAGCTTCCAGACGTCCCTGAATTATTTCTTCATCAAATTCGGGGCTTTTTTCAATGAGAGAAATTAATTGAATAGATCTTTTATCTACCTGCTCAATCCCTAATTCTTGCGCGAGATACGCCAATTCGTGGGGCCGTGCTTTATTTAAGAAAACCATCTTAAATTTAAAAATACCCGGAAACAAAACAAAATTTGCCTTTAAAACTCACAAATTAATTTAAAAGACCGGACTGTGTTATACAAAATACCCTCACAATATACTTAATAGTAATTCGATAAAACAGATTTTAGAAAAAACCACAAAAATAATTCAGTTAAAAATTAAAGCATAACTTTTAAACATAACTTTCAAAATGACTTTAAAACTCTTAAACTAGCTGTTAAAACACAATCAAATATCCTATTCTTAACATTTCACACAATAAAAAAAAATAAAAGAACTATCAAGTTTTAAATTTTCAAATGGCCTAAAACACTTAACCCTCTGACGACCGAAGTACCATTTTGTAGCTTACCCCAAAAGACCGTTCCGGCCGAGAACGAGAAGCCTGTTTCTCTTCCCCCACAGAAAATCCTGACTATTGTACTGAAATTTCTCACGGGGGGGGGGGGGGGGGGTTCGAAGAGTCCCCACTATCAACATCAGGTCTGAAAGTAAGCAAGAATCGGTTCTAGACAATATAAGAAGATCGAACAGATAAGAGAATGACTCTGCGGTGACGTTTAACTGTTGGTAGAATGACCACCCACCAGTCACTAGGGGGGGGGGGGGAGCAATCTAGGAGAATAACGGACGGCCGTCTGGACTCATCAGTGTTCGGCCGGCTAGGCCGGTTCGGCCTTCAAAGGGTTAAACATAACTTTCAATTTGAACTACAATAAGTTTATAACACAAAAAAAAAGAAAAACAACATTTCCTATCCAAAATTTAAAAAAATGGTCACTGCCTAATGATTAGCTAAGCACTTACCCCGTTTTGCAGAACACATCAGCAGGACAGGCAACACACTTCCACGGAACCAGGAGACAGTTCTTGTAAAGTTCATAGAACACCAAAGTTTTTAACACGTTCAGGGAACGTACAGTTTTTTTTTTTGTTGTTGAAGAAAATTCGATGACACGCAGGAACCAGGACTGGTTGCGTCCTCACACCTTTTCACGTAAGATGAAAGTCGAAGCTAATACGAGAGATAAGACTCTCAAACAGGACAGCGTCCTAAACACCGGTAGACAGTAGAACTTGACGTGATTTGCTCTATCACCCGAGATAAAAATCTCGATTTCCAAAGAGGTAATACTCTCAAACAGGACAGAGTCCTAAACACCTGTAGACAGGAGAACTTGACGTGATTTGCTCTATCACCCGAGATAAAAATCTCGATTTCCAGAGAGGTAATACTCTCAAACAGGACAGCGTCCTAAACACCTGTAGACAGGAGAACTTGATGTGATTTGCACGTATCTCGACGCGACGCCTCCAATTATAATTCTGTAACGTCCTCGGTGGAAAATGAGACACACGAGAGACAATTATATTACACAGAGTTTGTATTAAACAAATAAAAATTTACAGTATGTACAGAGAGTCTAGGCTCCTCTGCATATGAGAGGTTCTATAGGAACCGAAATATCTTTTACATTAACAGGGCATTAACAGAGATGTATCTCTCCACTCGTAAAATCGGGGGCCGAGAGAGGAATTTTCAGGCCTTCGGTCCGCACAGCGCCCATTCGGCCCTGCTTGTCGACAGAAAGATCTGAGGCTCAATAAAACAGCTACCCTCTCTGGTTGCTTCCCACGCACTGCTCTATTCTTTCTTCAGCCAGCTGGCCAGTGGGGGACGCAGGAGTGACCCACGATGGTTTCTTGAAACCGGGCAGAATTTGTAAAGGGGTGGGCTTTTGCTTGGGTGGCCCTTTTTCCCCGAAAAGGGCCAAGACGTAGCACTTTAACCTCGCTCTATCGTCCCCATCACCCGCGCCACAACCCTCGATGACCACTACAACAACGCTAACGTCATACTTCTCTACTGCACACTGACACACGCTCTACCTTCATTTGTTTATTCACTTTTTATACGACACAAGTTTGTATTCTTGTTGGCATTTAAATTTATTTAAACTTTACATTTTTATTTTTAATTAATTTTTTTCGGTCCGGAGTCCTAGGCATTTGCCCCCTCTGTCCCCCCCCCCCTGTCGCCGGCCCTGCTGTACACAGAGTCCAATGTGTGGAGGCACCTGTGATGGCACCCATGTGGAAAATGTGCAATCCAAATAAAAGTTTTCTTTTGTCCAATCTGTATTGTCATAAGTGATTGGTGTCTTGCCTCTGTCATAGAGAAATTTCATCCGTGCGCCCGATCGTGTTTTTGTTGGCCGTTCGCAGAGTTGTTTATTGTGCTTGCATAACGCGTCTGTTTTTTTTATACATGTATCGTTCCAACACTCTTTAGGGTTTTCGCATGCGCTGAGTATTTTGCGACGAGAAAATGTGGGCGTTGCCATTCGAAAATTTCGAGTTTCTGTACCTATAACCGCCACTTCGTTGCCGTTCACAAAATCCCAAGCTCATACCTCTGAATGACTATATGTGAAATCTCATCTCGATCGGTTGAACGAAGCGATCGCTAGAGGTCCATATATCGGAAAAGTTGGTTTATGACCACCCTGTATAATGATTTACTATAAATGCATTTTATATGTATACAGCAAATCGCTTCATTTACAGACAACCACAGGACAGAAAATTTTGACCGTAAAAGCGGGAAATACTTCGAGTGTTACGTATCAGCTAGTTTTTTTAATAACTGCATGAGTGTTACTCCAGAAATTACAATAAACAAGTTTATTTTAAGTTAAATTATACTGCTTACACAGAATTAAATTTTATTGAATTGTGAAATCAGTTTGAGATTTCAAATACCTCTCAACTGACATTTTGCGTTATTTTGTCATTATCCTTTCCTCGTTTGCAAGTGCTAATCCCTTTCTTTCGTTGTGCTTAGTTGGAAAAAAAATTGAGATTTCTCACACTTTCCTCTTTGTTTTCTGTTTCTTCACACGATTATCTGTCTGTGAAGGAAATTTCATTTGAGATTCTCGCATTTTCTCTCAGCCATCGCATCGTTGTCTACAGGAACACAGTCCTATAAGAACAGATTATTTCAATCCGGCTAATTGCATCAAAGACAACAAAGTTTACGATTCTTTACCATTATGTGAATCGGTTAATTTTTCCGTTTTTCTTCAAACTTGCTTCCCAGAAGCAACCATTTTGTTTCTTCCATAGCTTTTCCATAATCCTACGATATCTAATACGTCTATGGCAGAGGTGGGGAGCCTTTTTACCATTAGAGGCCACATGTAAATTAGGTAGTAATACAGGAGGTCGCATAAGTTGATGTACCTATAAATGCGACTTTTATGAAATTATTAGCGGCCCGTCCCGACTTTGTGCGGGTTGAACAATTATCTATCTTAAGTAGATATTAGGAAGGTATAATTTGTTTCGAAACTTTATGGTATACCACATTTTTCGTTTTTCTGAGGTTTTAAAACAAACTGATTCTCCGCATTTCCTGACCTAGAGAGACCAACATGTAATTGTCCATGAGTAAACCGATCTTCCCGTAAGTCACGTCCAATATATTTGTATGTTTGACCTTGGGATTTATTCAGGGTGATGCCAAAGAAACTTTTATTGGAAACTGTAACGTCAGGCACTGAATTGTGTCCGGGGCCACCCGCATGCCGATTTTGATACGATTCGGCCCCATAGCCTATCCGCTACAGAGTCCACACACAAAAAAAAACACAAAAAAAAACACAAAAAATGGAACAAAAATTTAATAACTTTTTTAAATTAAAAATTCAAATATTCGGCTACGTCCGGCACTGAATCGTGTCCGGGGCCACCCGCGTGCCGATTTTGGTACGATTAGGCTCCATTGTCTCGCTGTCAGCGAGGACAGCCGCAGATGATGTCGAAATGAGCAACTTTTAGGGGCAAAATCATTAAAACATTAATTAAAAAACTCCGGGGCCTGATTTTCAAAAATTAATATCCTATGTTTTAATCTGAACTATCAACTATATCTATACAAAATTTCAGCTTAATTGAAGCAATACGTTTTCACTTATAAAGGAAGAAACATAGACCTATTAGAAATAATCAATAAATTTCACAGTTTCAATGAAACACACTGATTTTTGAACAAAGTTCAATAAATCAAGTTCGATTTACGCAAATTGTGCATAAAATTGTACATAAATTCAAAACATAAAGTTTATAAACAAAGTTCTGAAGTATTATAACAATAAATTTCCAGATGATAGCGAACAAATTGTAAATATTTTTACCTTAAATGTCCCATAAAAAGCGTAGTTCCAAATGTAATTTTCTTCAATATACCCTTAAACGTTATCAATTTCAAAAATCCTTTTTGTATTTTTCAATACCTCCTCCACTTGAATCTTTAACATAATAAATGTTTTACTGATAATAAATAAAAATGTAGTTTAATGTGTTGCTATGGTTACTTGATTATGGTTGACAAAGAAAATTCAAATGTTAAAAATGTGACAAAGGAAAAGTTGTAAAGGTGAAGCATCAGCTCAACATTTAGGCCCCTAACTTTTTCTCTACTGATCAGATATACATAATATATAGCCTATGTCCATCTGGAATAATGTACCTTTCAAATAGTAAAAGAATTTATGAAATAGGTGCAGTGGCTCCGGAGATTACCCTCGACATACAAAATCCGATCTCTTTTTATATATCAATATAGATTATAGAAGTATAGATACACATTGGTATCCTAAAATTAGAATAAGAGATGAAATAAAAATACAAAAATAAAAAAAGGATTTTAAGTAATAAATGTTTTTTTTAAAATAATATTCCTAAAATAATATTCAAATTAATATTACGTTAGTTAATAATTAAAGTTAATTTTTTAAAAGAAAAAGGCGTGCCGGAGAACGGCTAGGTTCGAACCGCTATCGTCAGAACAGAAGCCCACCGCGATAGCATCACGCTAAGGATCGTTGAAGTCTTCGGCACAAAAAGCAGTAGAGGACAGTAGCGGAGATTGTTAGGATTAAGCCTCTAACTTTATTTCTACTGATCAGATATACATAATATATAGCCTATGTCCATCTGGAATAATGTACCTTTCAAACAGTGAAAGAATTTTTCAAATAGGTGCAGTGGTTCTGGAGATTACCCTCCACGTACAAAATCACTCTCTCTTTATATATAAGTATAGATATAGATATAGAAGAAGCCCACCGCGATAGCACCACGCGAAGGATCGTTAAAAACTTCGTTACGAAAAGCGGTAGAGGACAGTAGCGGTAACAATGGAGATTTTTAGGATTAAGCCCCTAACTTTATTTCTACTGATCACATATACATAATATATAGCCTATGTCCATCTGGGATAATGTACCTTTCAAACAGTGAAAGAATTTTTCAAATAGGTGCAATGGTTCTGGAGATTACCCTCCACGTACAAAATCACTCTCTCTTTATATACTAGCGGCCCGTCCTGACTTTGTCCGGGTTGAACAAAATATTATACCAATAAATTTCCAGTTGATAGCCAATAAATTGTAAATCTTTTTTTACCTTAATAATAACCTAAATAATACCTTAAATTAATATTACGTCAGTTAATAATTAAAATTGATTTTTTAAAAGTAAAATGCGTGCCGGAGAACGGCTTGTTTGAACCGCTACCGCCAGAAAGACCTACCGCGATAGCACCACGCTAAGGATCGTTGAAATCTTCGGCACAAAAGAAGACAGTAGCCGAAACAATGGAGATTTTTAGGATTAAGCCCTTAACTTTATTTCTACTGATCAGATATACATAATATATAGCCTATGTCCATCTGGAATAATATACCTTTCAAACAGTGAAGGAATTTTTCAAATAGGTGCAGTGGTTCCGGAGATTACCCTCCACGTACAAAATCGCTCTCTCTTTATATATAAGTATAGATTATAGAAGTATAGATACACATTGGTATCCCAAAATTAGAATAAGAGATGAAAAAAAATACAAAAATAAAAAAAGGATTTTAAGTAAAGAATGTTTTTTAAAAATTATTTTAAGCAACTAAAATAATATTCAAATTAATATTACGTTAGTTATTAATTAAAGTTAGTTTTTTAAAAGAAAGAGGTGTGCTTGAGACCGTAGTCTTATTCAAAAATAAAAAAAGGATTTTAAGTAAAGAATGTTTTTTTAATTATTTTAATCACCTAAAATAGTATACAAATTAATATTACGTTAGTTATTAATTAAAGTTAATTTTTTAAAAGAAAGAGGTGTGCTTGAGACCTTAGTTTTATTCAAAAATAAAAAAAGGATTTTAAGTAAAGATTGTTTTTTTTAAAATATTATTCAAATTTTTTTTAAATAATATTCCTAAAATAATATTACGTTAGTTAATAATTAAAGTTAATTTTTTAAAAGGAAAAGCCGTACCGGAGAACGGTTAGATTCGAACAGCTAACATCAGAACAGAAGCCCACCGCGATAGCACCACGCTAAGGATCGTTGAAGTCTTCGGCACAAAAAGCGGTAGAGGACAGTAGCGGTAACAATGGAGATTGTTAGGATTAAGCCCTAACTTTATTTCTACTGATCAGATATACATAATATAGCCTATGTCCATCTGGAATAATGTACCTTTCAAACAGTGAAAGAATTTTTCAAATAGATGCAATGGTTCTGGAGATTACCCTCCACGTACAAAATCACTCTCTCTTTATATATAAGTACTAGCGGCCCGTCCTGACTTTGTCCGGGTTGAACAAAATATTATACCAATAAATTTCCTGTTGATAGCCAATAAATTGTAAATCTTTTTTTACCTTAATAATAACCTAAATAATGCCTTAAATTAATATTACGTCAGTTAATAATTAAAATTGATTTTTTAAAAGTAAAATGCGTGCCGGAGAACGGCTTGTTTGAACCGCTACCGTCAGAAAGACCTACCGCGATAGCACCACGCTAAGGATCGTTGAAATCTTCGGCACAAAAGAAGACAGTAGCCGAAACAATGGAGATTTTTAGGATTAAGCCCTTAACTTTATTTCTACTGATCAGATATACATAATATATAGCCTATGTCCATCTGGAATAATATACCTTTCAAACAGTGAAGGAATTTTTCAAATAGGTGCAGTGGTTCCGGAGATTACCCTCCACGTACAAAATCGCTCTCTCTTTATATATAAGTATAGATTATAGAAGTATAGATACGCATTGGTATCTCAAAATTAGAGTAAGAGATGAAATAAAAATACAAAAATAAAAAATGGATTTTAAGTAAAGAACGTTTTTTAATTATTTTATGCACCTAATATAATATTCAAATTAATATTACGTTACTTAATAATTAAAGTTAATTTTTTAAAAGAAAAAGGCGTGCCGGAGAACGGCTAGGTTCGAACGGCTACCGTCAGAAAGACCAGCCGCGATAGCACCACGCTAAGGATCATTGAAAACTTCGTCACGAAAAGCGGTAGAGGACAGTAGCGGTAACAATGGAGATTTTAGGATTAAGCCCCTAACTTTATTTCTACTGATCGGATATACATAATATATAGCCTATGTCCATCTGGAATAATGTACCTTTCAAACAGTGAAAGAATTTTTCAAATAGGTGTAGTGGTTCTGGAGATTACCCTCCACGTACAAAATCACTCTCTCTTTATATATAAGTATAGATATAGATATAGAAGAAGTCCACCGCGATAGCACCATGCGAAGGATCGTTGAAAACTTCGTCACGAAAAGCGGTAGAGTACAGTAGCGGTAACAATGGAGATTTTTAGGATTAAGCCCCTAACTTTATTTCTACTGATCAGATATACATAATATATAGCCTATGTCCATCTGGAATAATGTACCTTTCAAACAGTGAAAGAATTTTCAAATAGGTGTAGTGGTTCTGGAGATTACCCTCCACGTACAAAATCACTCTCTCTTTATATATAAGTACAGATTATAGTTAGGTATAGTTTAACAATTTGGTGCATTACATAGAAAAATAACAAAACAATTAAGTCCTTATTTATTTATTACTAGCTGTACCCGTTGACACGTTGCTGTGTTTGAACAAAAAGGCAGTTTTGATACCTCAAACATAATTTATTAATGATCAAATGTATACAATAAATCAAAATGAAAATTAACAATAAAATTATCCCTACATATATGTCATTTGAATATAACATATGAACAAAACATAGATATACATAGTTGATGGTAGAATAAACATCTTCTTCACTTGTGATATTAAACAATATTGCAAACGAATTTCAATTGAACAATAATTTTGTAATTATTAAATATCATCATGAAATGAATGATATTTGATGATTGATGGTGAACTTTATCTTAGTAGTGCTTTTAAATATACAACATTTTTTTTTTCCTATCTGGTGCAAGAACAAATAAATTTGATGGTTTTCCAACTCGTGAACACCCAACGTACAGCTGTCCATGTGAGAAGCATGGATTTATCAAATTTAATCCACATACTTGCAATGATTGTCTCTGTGCTTTGTTAATGGTCATTGCAAAGTCTAGTCGTACAGGAAACTGTAGACGTTTGAATTAAAATGGAGTATCCGTTGGTATCATGGGAATGCGTGGTAGTAGTACATGTTCCCCTTGGTGTTTTCCATTTAAAATAGTTGCCTCAATTATGTTATTCATTAATTTTTTTACTGATAGCTTAGTCCCATTGCATAGTCGCGATGGATTTATATTTCGTAGAAGGATGATTGGGGAACCAATTTTCAAAGATAAAATATGCGGTGGCATTCCTGGTAGATCTAATGAACTTAAAAATTCTATTGGATAATTAACTGATTCATCGTGATTGACAACAGTATCTATGGATTTATATGTTGTTTCTTCATCAGGTATTTCATTTTGAATTGTGCAGTTTATTAAATTCACATCAATGTTTTTGGCTGCCAATATAGCACGCTCACTAACCCATTGATTATTTTTATAATTCTGCGATAAATTTGGAAAAACTTTGGCAATCAATTCATCAGTGGATTTTACAATGTGACTAAAGTTTTCTGGTAATGTAATACAGTGTGTGGATTCGTCCATTTCCATTTTATCATTCCCAATAGCTAACAATTGTTTTGCAAATCGTTCAGAAGATTCATCTTGTTGTAATTGAACACGCATATTGGTCTTTAAAGTTATTTTCTCCACATACCGCCATAACACTGATGATTTGAGACATGCATTCAATTCATCTGCAGGTGTTGAACGTGGTATAACTGGTAGAGTTCGTCGAAAATCACCAGCTAGCAAAATGAGTGCACCACCAAATAGCTGCTCATTTCCTCTCAAATCTTTGAATGTGCGATTGAGTGCTTCCAATGATTTCTTGTGTGCCATGGTGCATACATCCCATATTATAAGCTGACATGATCTTAGTACTTTTTCCATCCCAGAATCTTTGCTAATATTACATGTTGGAGTTTCAATTACCTGCAAATTTAATGGCAATTTCAATGCTGAATGTGCTGTTCGACCACCGTCCAAAAGAGTTGCTGCAATACCAGATGATGCAATAGCAAGTGCAATATTATTTTGTGATCTTATAGTTGCCAGAATAATTGAAATAAGAAAAGTTTTGCCAGTGCCTCCAGGTGCATCTAAGAAATATAAACCACAACTCTTGTTAGATATTGCATTTATAATTGTGTCATATGCTGTTCGTTGTTCTAATACCAATTTCGGCAGATTAATTCGAACAAATGTTTGTAATTCATTAACATCGAAGTGCATTTCTTGTTGTATAACACGATCGAAAATGTCATTACCAGATCTATTTGGAGCAATCATTCCCAATTCTGTCAGTGATTTGTTGGCTATTGTCAAACATACATTCTCAATTAAAATCAATGCTTCATTGTATATATTTGATGTAAATTGAATGTTGGGATTAGCATTTATGCTACGCATGCGATGTAAAATGTCTTCACTCATATAGTCTTTATATTTTTCCCAAAGATCCTTTGGATTAGCCGGAAAACATGTAGTTAGTATGATGGAAAATAGTGTACGTATCTGCTGTGGTTGAGCTGTATTAGAAGCATCAGCGAGTGAAATATCCCAATGAGCATCGTTTTCTAAGAGACTTAATTTCTGGCAAGCCTCACGAAATGTAGCACACACATGGCCATTGACTGTTTTTAATTCTTGGAAAGATGTTGGTCCACAAAACATTGATTAATAATAATCTTAGGTAAAAGCATTCTGCGTTATTTTGATGTACAGTGTACAGACGACCCAATGTATCTGTGGAATATAAATGTAGGTGTCCTTGTACTGCTCTACCTTATTTACGACGCTGAAATTTTCTTGTTGATGTATTCCACGTAAAATAAGTTGGTACTTCAGAGTACAGTAGTGTCCTTGCAAAGGTATCATTTCTACATAATGTGAAAAATTCAGTTAATGTTGTTGGCGGTGGTGATATTGCTCTTGCACGTACATTTTCTGATGTAAAATACACACGCTGTCCATTTTCAAGATGTACTGCTAAATGAACAACCGTTGGATATCGCTCATGAATGGAAAATGATAAAATACGCCATACAGCCTCATTGCTAGTTATGTAGCGTCCCAGTTGATATTGGGTGACTTCATCGTTAGAAGCAGTTGTATTTTTCACTGTATACACTGCCATATTGCTTTCTTTGTTCACATATTTGCAAATATATTTTATAACTTTCACTGAATTGCAGTACTCAACATTTATGTGTGCGTTATACGTTTTTAGCAGTAATGGAGAATATGGTACTACCCAACGATTATCAACATCAATAGTATTGTTGAGTACTTTTAGTTTAATGGATTTTCCACCATCTTCGGTAGAAAGTCGTCGATAGAGTGGATATCTATCATTGCCTGTAATAGTTTCATCAAGTAAGTCTCTAGGATACCGCTTTGTGCACTTTCCATCTGACATGCATGGTGAATTATTATTTAGTGAGCCACATGGACCATGAATCATATTTTTTGAGATAATATCGTGCAAGTCTTTATCAATTTCAATGTCTGGTATTTCTGCAGAGATGATTTCATCAATTCTGTTTGGTGTTATCTTTTCCATCATCCATATTAAAATATGCGCATGTGGTAAACCTCTTTTTTTGCCATTCAATGGAATACATCCAACAGCGCGTCTCTCCAAATACATGGTGTTTGACAATAAAATCTATTAAAGATTTTAATTTTTGTTTAAATACACGTGCAGAAATATCATGGCGATCTGATGGTGATTGTCCAGTTAATAAAAGCTTCTTTATTTCATCCCATGCTGGGTTGCATGTAAATGTGATGAAAAAATCTGGACTACCATATGCACGAACATACGTCATTGCATCTTGTGCATATTCATGCATGTGTCTTGGGCTGCCTGTAAATGTGGATGGTAAAATGACCATTTTTCCCAATTCACTGAGATTGCCATCATTTACAACTGCATCACGTAAATGGATGTACTCTTCAGAACGCAATTTGACTTGATTTAGTCGTATGTAGAGGAGTCTTTCACTTTCTATTTTTGCATACATGTCAACAATGTATTGATGAAAAAATTGTCTACATTTCAATATATGATTATCAGCATTCTCACGAATCATCGTTCGATATGCATAATAATTCATAGCACTGACCTTTTTGTTAATGTCCACATTAGTTGTAGGATTTCTCATATTAATATTAACATGATATCCATCCTCTCCTTGCCAAAATAGAATGGGATATTGTAATGCATCATATGAACGATGCGTTTCTGATACTTTCTGGACGTCACCATTTCTACGATGAAGAATTATATCGCGAGAATTAAATTCTTCACCAACTATGACAATTGCCACTTCATCGATCGTTGGTGCGTTGAATTGTCTTCGATGTTGACCAATAGGTGTTTTATCTGCCTTTATTATTAATTTGTAATCGTCAGATGGCATTTGTTCAATGGCGGTTTTAAATAATTTAATTAATTCATTATGTTGTTCAAACAAATTTTGTAATTCAACAACAATCTCTCGTTTAGTACTCATACTCAGTTGACACCGTCTGTTGATTTGTTCGTCAGTATTTCCCATAAAATATATCTGAAGATATTTGTGATGAGCATTTGGCAAGGGTAGTAATGATCCAGCATGGTGATAAATTTGCCCTTGTACTTTAAATGTTGGCATATAATTTACGCTAACGATATTCGTTGCTCCGAACGATGTCATTTGGAAGCATGAATTGTACTTGCGTATATTTTTCAAAAAATGTTTTGATTGACTTGTTTCACCTGATACTAAAGTTAATAATGGTTCAAGTGGTGAACGCAAGTCTGGTAACTTTACTTTTCCACCTGCACAGCACATACCTGGTGTTTCATTTTTTTATTTTTGAGCACCACAATACGTACACTTTTTATCCATTTTTCCAATAATTACACTTGAATGAAGACTGCAATTGTAAAGGGGATTGCAATTGAAACCACATAAATTCAAATCAGTATGTATCGTTCGTCTTGTCTGTGTCCTGCGAATTCCTTTGCTGCCTTGCTTGCCTCTGTTCACTCGTTTCTAATGATCGAGCAAGAGCAATGTGAACTCGATCTCTTTCTTGCCTTGTTTGCCTCTGTTCACTCGTTTCTAATGATCGAGCAAGAGCAGTGTAAACTCGATCTCTTTCTTGCCTAACTTGTCTCTGCTTACTTGTTTCTGAAGCTCGAGCAAGAGCAGTGTGATCTCGATCTCTTTCTTGCCTAGTTTTTCTCTGCTCACTTGTTTCTGAAGCTCGTTCTTCTCTTCTCCTTTTTGCTTGATTTGTAGATAGACCAATGGCACTTCGCTTTGGTGGCATAATTGAGGGGTTAAATAAAACGTATTTCCAATATTTTTATTTATTCACGTATTAATAATTTATTCTCGTATTAATAATTGCAAAAGTTTTTTGACATCTTAAAAAACAACCTACAAACGTATTCCATCCTATAAAAAATAATAGAAGTTGCCATCTTCAGTCATTGTAAAGTAGGAATAATACAGAATATGATATCACGCGAATAATACAAAATATAATATCACACATGCAAACAATCTCAGGTGCAGGAATCTAGCAAATATTACATTATGTCATACTGCTAGGCTGAATTTCAAACATCATTACTAATTAAATGTTATTTTGATATTTTTGGGATATTTGTTCGGGAGCACCTAGAACCCAAACTCTGATTTTAAAAAATATTTTCAAAAACCTTCCTAGGGATATACCTAATAATTTCCCAAATTTTCACGGCGATTGGATGTATGGTTTTTGAATCTATCGAGTACAGACAGACACACATTCATTTATATATATATAGATTTGACTTAAAAAGTTACAATATAAAATATTTTTGTATTCACATAAGGGTAAAAACTGGTTATAACATTAATCCTTAATAATTATTTTTTTATAAATTATTAGATTCATAGATACCACTATAATTTTTTATATTCACTGTGTTGGTATTTTTATTTATGTAAGCACACACACACACACACACACATATATATATATATATATATATATATATATATATACAGAAACCACCGCTTATAGTGATCAGTGGTTATAAGAATCAACCGTTTATAAGAATCAATATCGCAAAAACGAAAACAAATGTATTATTTCCATGTTAAAATTTCCCCTTTAAAGAATCAATCCACCGGTTTTAAGAATCAGTTTACACTCTTCGCTTTCCTCCATTTTTCCAAAAAGCCACTTAAACCCTCAAAAGGCACGAAGTTCCTTTTTTTTAAAGAAAGATTGATAAGATGGGATGGAATATAGTCTTAAAATTCATCCCTTTCTTTGTTAGACATAACATAATAGTTTCCCCTTAAACGCTTTAGCACAACACCGTCCTATTAGCTTGACCCGGGGGCATCTTTACCCGTCCGGGTCCCATTTCACTTTTCTCCACTGACAAATGAAAATAGGGACTCTTTTTTCCCACCTCCCACATCCTGGTTGTGGCTCCCTGGACCCTGAAACACATAAATCTTCGTCGAAGTGTCCACTATCACTTAGGAAAACGTGACATTAGTAGATTCAGCACGTTATCAAACCGTGAAACGTAAGCTAGAAGGTGAATCTTCGTCTGAGACTATTGGTATTGGAAGAGGTATAAACAGCCTCCTGAAAACTTCATTACGTCAAACTACCATAGAAAACCTTTTCTTGCTCCCTTCCTTTAGTTGAAATGTTAAAACTGTTAAGCAGGTATGTGGTAGCAAATATTGTATTTTTTTCTTCTCTTACTAAAATCATGTGTATCTACTTATACATCTAGAAATTAAGTTGAATTTTTTAAATTATAAAAAATAATTTTAATAAAAGATAATTAACGTAAATTAAAGAGTATTTTATGGTAAATTATCTAATATAGGTGTGTATGTGCCTGTCCAAAAACCTAAATTTCGGCTATAAGAATCAACCGCTTATAAGAATCAAAAACTGTAATTACAAACGTTATTCTTATAAGCGGAAATCACTGTATATATATTCATCCAGATTTTTAAATTTTAATAAACAACTACATATTTAAATACAACTTCAAGTAAAAATAATAAAGTATTTTTAAATAATTTTAACATTATAAAGAAATATAATAGAAAAATAATAGTATTAAATTATAAATAACTGACATAGCAGCAATTCCTAAAATAATTTTAAAATCCGATTCAAAATTTAAGCTAGTGGGATATTTGCATTTGTTTCTTGCTTTGTAAGTAATTGAATATTTGGATCAAGCTTCGTAACGCGAAGCCTGCGTACATACATTCATGCCGTTCTTTATTTAATTCCATTGATTTGAAAATTGTAGTAATCTATAAAATTAAATATTAATTAATACAAGTGCTAGATTTTATGAAGGCCGCACAAGAAGATCACGCAGGCCGCGCGTTCCCCACCTCTGGTCTATGGTGTCAGTCAATTCGGTGGCTGATTAGGGTTCCACTTGTCGGATAGTGTTATGAAATCGACTTGCAATAGTGCATTTTAAAAGATCGAAAGCGCTAGACCTCTGTAGATGTTAATCTTCGTCTGAAATCTTTCCATACCTATTTTTGCTGTTGTTTCATTCTATCGATATGCGACATAACATCTAGTCCTTTGAAGACATCTACAGCCGACGATGATTTTTCCTATAATAATACGATTACACAGGACATACCTCGAAACGTCGTAATATTCTTGAGGACTCTACAACACGGATAGAAACGTTTATTAATTCTATAACAGACTTTATGTGATCAATTACTTTGTTATGAAGCGTTTGTTGTAGCAATTTCTGCCCCTCCACTATATGTGAATACACGTGACTGTACTAATAGCTACTGTTTAGGGGGCCTTCCCACAGCGTCCCTGAGTGAGATATAGAAATTAATGTACCTGACAAGTGGCCCAGAGTTTATCAGGTACAGCTAGCGGAAGCTTCTTCTGTTTTGTTTTTTCTTGCGAAAAATTTCACTTGCGCAACCTATCGGCACCTCCACGTGGTGGCCCCTGGGTGATCATTAGATCAGCAAACGCCGAAGGTGTGGGAAAGTATAGCAATTCTACTAACTTCTATTCTTTTAACACGGACCAATCATGGAACCGCCACTAGTTGGCATCACGAACAGCGTTAATGACATGGATGATAGGGTGAAGCACAATCTCACCAAGATCACATGTGCCTTAGCAAGTGCTAAAATATCAGTTGAAATGAGGAAGACCCTCACGGAGGACATTATGGACATAATTTCAGTTTGCAACAGTCAGAGAGGGTATATAGAAAACCTGCTAGGACAGATTAGCAGAATGGAAGAGAGACCCCCCCCCCCAATCTTATGCAGACGCGGCCAGAGGTCGCAATAAATCCAGAGCCAGATCGAGCTCAAAAAACAGGTCCAGATCCAGGGTAATGAAACCCAAAACTGATAAGCACGTACTGGCAATTTACCCCAAAGGAGAATAAGACTCCGAAATTACTAAAGGAGAAATCCAAAAACAGGTTGATCCTGTAAAAATGAAAGTGGGCATATCGATGGTCAAGAAGATCAATAAAGGTGGAATAATAATAGGTACGGACACAGAGGAGGACTTAGATAAACTCATTGAGGAGTTTAAAATCAGAGATGAACTAAACGCCAATTTCACGGTCAACAAACCTCGAAAGAGGAATCCACAAATCATAATTTATGGAGTGACCGAAGAATTTGAAATCGATGAACTGAAAAGAAAACTAGCGTTGCAAAACAAAGAACTTGAAAATAGTGAAATTAAGTTCATAACAAAGTTCAAGGGACAGAGAGGAACCAACTGGGTTCTCAGCTTGGATGGAGAAGCTTACACAGCTCTCAAAAAAGAAAAGAAAATTAAACTGGGCTGGCTGAGATATAATTTCAGGGAATATATCAGACCCAAAATATGTTTCAAGTGTTGGCAGTATTGTCATATTGTTATGGAGTGCAAGAATGAACGTATCTGTAAAAAATGTGGTGACAAGGGACACAAACAAGAGGAGTGTACCAACCCAATCAAGTGTGTGAATTGTGCAAAACATAACATGAGAGGAAACGATAAAGTGGAAACCGAACATACTCCCACCGCTATTACGTGCAGCATATATAAAGCGGAGGTGGGAAGGCTCAAGTCTAGAACGGGTTATGGCGGCTGAGCCTTCTGTTCTTTTCAAATTTGC
The DNA here is from genome assembly GCA_907164885.2 of Dolomedes plantarius. NCBI lineage: Eukaryota > Metazoa > Arthropoda > Arachnida > Araneae > Dolomedidae > Dolomedes > Dolomedes plantarius. The sequence continues at coordinate 60,947,204 of OU015495.1, read as the reverse complement.
ACATCTTAACACAAACAATTCACACCTGGCAATTAAAGAACTGGGAGAGGACATCCTCTCCTTACAACTTGACATAATTTCTATAAATGAGCCGTACGTCACAACTGGTGACGTGGCTATTACTGGGATCCCGAATAAATATATGGTGATCAGTCACCATAACAATCCCAGAGCATCCTTGGTTCTGAAAAGGCACTTGAAAGTGCACAAAGTACTGGTCACTGACCATCTAGTGGCAATTGAAACACGGCTTGGAAAACTTTCCTACCTCATAATTTCAATTTATCTCCCACCCTCTCCCAGAGGGGACGCGGATCGGACCGACCCACACTTTGACCAACTCAGAAATCTGTTGAACAACTATAAGGACCATTACATAGTCATAATGGGAGACTTCAACGCGAAGTCAACGGTTTGGGGACCAAGACCCACCAATGAGAGAGGCCTTATGATTATGAATCTAGCAACGGAACACGGGCTAGACATTATAAATGATCCGAAAAGTAAACCAACCTATGACGGACCATTAGGTCAAAGTTGGGTCGATTTGACTATCACTAAAGGAATTGAGTTAGAAAACATAAACTGGCGAGTATCTGATAACTACTCCCTAACGGACCACAACGGGATAATATTCGAAGTCAAAACCCAGATGGACATGCAACCATCAAGAAAGAATATAAAGTGGGAGGTCAAATCACTGAATTGGCTTGACTTCAAAGTCGAATTGACTCAAAAACTTGAAGAAATTCTACACAGCTCGGATACACTCCAGCTGGAAAATATGGTCACTCAACTCAACACAGTTCTTAGTACTTTGTGCAACAAACACAAACGCAGAACAACCTTACTAACAAGTGGAAATTCCCACTGGTGGAACCTGGACCTGACAATCCAAAGAAAGAGAATCAGAGCACTCAGACGCAAGGCTCAGAGTATCACTGAACCCAATGAGAGGACCTAGAGGATGACTATATTCAAACGTGAAAGGGCAAAGTATAAAAAGTCAATTCTACTAGCCAAAAGAAACTCCTTCAAGGAGTTCCTGGATAAACTCACTATCAAAAACATGTTTGGTAATTACACTACCAAACTCAGGGGCAAAACATTCAATAACCTCAAAGTCGAACTTGAGGATGAAAACGGACAACTAACACATGTCGAAGATAAAGTACAAAAACTACTGGCTCAATATCACTTCCAAAATAGGGAAGAAACGGAGACAAGAACCAGCAAGGGATTGGCTCAGAAGGATAACCCATTCACAGAAATGGAAATAGAACATACCATCGAAAACATGGCTAAGGGCAAAGCCCCAGGCATTGATGGAATCACATTAAGCATAGTTGAAGAAATTCAGATCCAGGAACGCAAGTTTCTGGTCAATTTGTATAACAAGTGTTGGGATATGATGAAATTCCCACAAGAGTGGAAAAAGCCAAGGTTGTATATTTCCCCAAAGATGGGAAGGATCCCAAAAAGCCGAACGCTTACCACCCTATCTGTCTCTTACCCACACTGGGTAAAGTTCTGGACAAGCTCCTGACCAACAGACTAGTGGAACACCTTGAGTCTAATAATCTGCTGTCCAAAGCTCAATTCGGCTTTCGAAGGAATATAAGCACCACAGATGCTATAAACAAGTTGCTCAAAGTTATAGAAAGCAACAAGGCAGATAAGTATAACACCTGCGTCATAACACTTGACATAAGGAACGCGTTCAATTCAGTTGTTAGAAGCAGAATTATTGATGAACTAGATGCAATCGGACTTGATGTGCAACTAAGAAATATAATAGTTGATTACCTATATGATAGGAAAATCATGCTAAGTAATACTGAATGGAACTACAACATTGGCGTTCCGCAAGGCTCCTCTCTGGGACCCATTCTTTGGCTCCTGATAATCAATGGATTACTCAAGGATGAAGAAAACAGCACGGAGCACCATATTCAGGCATTCGCAGATGACATAGTCATACTCGCGAAAAGCAAAATGATCTATCAAATAGATAGCAGCGCAAGCGAAGCGATCAGAAAATGTGAAAGTTGGGCAAGAAAAAACTCTCTCGAGTATAACATTGAAAAGTGTGCTTACACAATCGTAACACACAAACCTGGCAAGATTAGACGGCCCACAATCAAACTCAACTGTCACAGAGTCAAATACCAACACGAATTAAAATACCTAGGTATTATCGTAGATAAAAATTTGGCATTTGACTCCCATCTAATGGGAGCCAAGGAGAGAGGGCTGCAGGTAATTAATAAACTGCTCAGACATTCGAGAAAAACCTGGGGAATTAGATCTAGTGTAGTCGAAGAACTATACAAGCTGGTGGTCGAGAAGATCCTCCTATATGGGGCACTAGCCTGGTATAGGAAGACTAGGAAGATGAATAATAGGCTTCTTCTAGTGCAGAGACCTTTCCTGCTACTTATTACCAAGTGCTACAAAACGGTAGCAACTGATACTCTAGCTGTCCTTGCGGGCTGCATTCCTCTTGATATCAGAGCGGATATGGAGAAAACCCTCCATACTATCTACTGTCCAACCACGGAAGCAAGGTCCATGGAAGCTGTTACGCATGCGCGAGAAAAGCTAGTCTACTTAGAAAATAGGGGAAAACGTCATATTTTCGGATGTGTTTGTTTATGAAATACGGAATGTATTTCAGACTGCTTTTTGTCCGCAATTTTAAAGTTATTTTTTAAAACTTTATTTTTGATCGAATATGGGAATAATAATTTCAAAATAATAAAAAGAAAGAAGCAAATCTATTTAAAAAATAGGAGTGGATATTTTCGTGGGTGTGTTTGTTTAAGAACTTCGAAAGAACGTTTTCAACCAACTTTCTTTTTCAGAATTTTTCTTTTGATTGAATGTATAAATAAAAACCGAAAAACATTAAAATGAAGGTTTGAAAAATTCCATTTTTAAGTGATATTTTGTAATAACATAAATACTCCTTCTTGGTGCGCTAATTTTTATATATAATGCAATAATTTTAATATAATAATAAAAAAAAACAGACGAGGCAAAAGCAAGCAAGCGCAGTTAGTAACCGATTCTAAAGAATGTCGAGAGAATACGAGACTTTTCCCCCTCCTTCCTCAGCAGCCTTACCTACAGCGTGAATAGAATCGTCTTGGCACTATGCCAACCGTGGTTCTTCGTACTGTGGTCAGACAGTATACAGATAATGGAACGGCGCAGGTTAATGGGAAAACCTACGACAGCGCCAACTGTGAAACGAAAAACAAAATCATCCAAATGGTAAAAGACATATCCACTATAAAGTGAAAAAAAAGGCTGGAAACGAACACCAGTATCCAGTATTACACGGATGGATCAAAAATAGACGGCAGAACTGGTTCTGGACAGATTAAGTTCAGCAACATGATGGAAGAATATTCCAGAATGGAAAGAAACTCTGATAATTCAACTTCTTACATGGCGGAGCTAAGAGCCATAGAAATGGCCATCATGGATGCAACAGTAAATGGACACTATAAATTTGATATTTACACGGACTCAATGAGCGCGCTGTAAGCGCTAGCGGCCAAGACTTATAAAGGGGAAACTGTGGAAAAAGTCAAATTACTCATTAAATCTTATAATCTGGACATAACGTGGCATTGGATCAAAGCTCATGTCGGACATACAGCCAACGAAGCTGTCGACAAGGTAGCCAAAGAAGCTACGAAGCTCCCAGTAGTCAACAATGTCCACTCATGGACAAAAAAATTAGCGCACCAAGAAGCAGTCGTCAAAATGAAACGAAATTTTACATACGTAATGACTACTTTGATATAAGTAAATGATAAGAAAATCAAAGAAAAAGGATAATTTATTTCAGAGAAAAAAGCAAAAGAACGGAGGAGTAAATACTCCGTTAGACCCCCCTCTAGCGCGAATGCACGATGCGATACGATCGGGCATTGAGTCATACAAGTTCTGTATGATGTCTTGAGACATTTCGTTTCATATTTGCTGTAACCTTGCCTCTAGTTCGTTCAAACTCGTGGGATGCCCAACTCGTCGTCCCAAATGATCCCAGATATGCTCGATTGGAGACAAATCTGGGGATTGGGCAGGCCATGGAAGGGTAGTAACAGTGCGGAGACAGTCTTGTGACACCCTTGCCGTATGAGGCCGAGCATTGTCTTGTTGAAAAATGGCTCCTGGGAGCCGTTGCATGAGTGGCAACACATGTGGTTGCAGGATATTTCATGAACATACCGTTGGGCTGTCATGGTGCCACGGAACAATACTAGGGGTGACCGTGTATTGTAGGCAATGGCACCCCATATCATCACACCAGCTGTGGGAGCGATGTGTCGCTGTACAGCAAAGGCAGGATTGAAGCGTTCACCACGGGCTCTCCACACACGAACACGATTGTCATCACCGCCGAGATTGAATCTGGATTCGTCGGTAAAGACGACCTGGTTCCATTCCGCTGCAGTCCAGTTTCCTCGTGCGCGGCAAAACTCCAAACAGAGGCGTCGATGAGTGGGCGTCAAGGGCAGCACGCGTAATGGGCGCCTCGATACCAACTGTCCTTCAGCCAGGCGCCTTCGTATGGTTCGAGAAGACACAGAGGCCCCTAGTGAAGGTGCCTGGTACCTGTGCCTGGATGGCGGCCGATGAAGCAGTTGGCTGTACGCGTGCATTTCTTACGATGTGGCGGTCTTCTCGACGACTGGTCTGTCGAATGCGTCCTGAGCCTGGTCTTCGTGTACATGACATCTCTCGGGTCCACTGGTCCCAACACCTCCTCACAACACAATCAGAGCGGCCTAATTGACGAGCTACTCGCCTAGCTGACCACCCAGCTTCCATCATCCCGACGATTCTCCCCCTCTCAAACTGCGACAACTGCTTATATTGTCTTCGAACACGGCGTAATGGCATGTCTATTTCAGCTCTTCCTTTGTAAATGATTCAGCACACTCAAACAAGCTTTGGTTACCTGTTTTATACTCCACAGAGTACGATGTTCAACGCCCTCTACCGGCTATACGTAATGGGCAATCACGCTGCATTTCAAATCATTTGCATATCTCCCCGACATGTACCTTCATTGCAAGTTTCGTTACGATCCCTCAATTATTTCTTGGTGCGCTAATTTTTTTGTCCATGAGTGTATTTAAATATACCAAAGCACAGCTCAAAAGAGCAATTCTCCAAGGTGCTACCCAAGTTTGGCAGTCTAGATGGAGCAACTCCAACAACGGAAGAAGGGTGTCTGAAATCTACCCCAAAGTCAGCCTGGACAGGTTGAAAGGAGACTTTGCCTTAAATCAGGCTATTGCTGGACACGGAAGCTTTGGTGCTCACCAAGCCCTCTTCTTTGGGAAGTCGGAACTTTGTGTCTGCGGCATGGAACAAACAGTTGAGCATTGCATCTACATTTGCAAGATGTTTGACCACATAAGAAGCACTCTCTCGAGGAATACCAAAGCCTGGGAGAAGAAGAAGTTCTACGATGACTTCTATTGCAACAAGTTCATCACCAAGATGATGAAAATCCTCATGGACTTACACGTCCAATTGGAGGACTAAGGTCCTCACTTTGTACATATTGTACTTTATTTCTTTTCATATGCTTGTCTAATAACAGCTACATACGCTTGTCACTTAACAGATTTTCTGTATGTCTTTTAACAGTTTCATATGCTTGTCTTTTAACAGTTTCATATGCTTATCTATTTTAAAAATATTAACTTGCTGCAAAATTCTTATTTGCTTGTTAATCTTATTTGACATATGCTTGTACTTATTGTAATCTTAGACATATGCTTGTAAACATATTAATTGTACTGTATTTACATATGCTTGTATTCTGTAGTCTGGATTTTAAATAAAAAATTCCTGTCACACATAAGTGGAGATAACGTGGTATGGTGCAATGGCCACCGAGCCTCGGCTCGGTAGGTTAAGTTTAGGTAGAGCGCGATAGAGGCTCTTTAGGCTCGTTTACAAAATCAAGGTGTTGGCGACCTGTGATGCGCTCCTGAGCGGTTGATGGCTGTCCAACGCTCCAGACTTCAGTCATAGCTCGTACGCCGATAAGGTGGGCCGAGGTAATTCATAATTGCTATGTTTTGCATCCGTGGTTGAGTGAAGAAGGTGCATCAAGAAAACATCTATCTTCTAAAATTTACAGTTATTTATTTTACATATATACATTGATATTCAAACAATTATTAAAGATGAGAGCTTACATATGCTCATACTTTCCTGTTGCCTGCCACGAGAGAGTTAGACAAAGCATAGTAAATATTAAACTTACATTGACATGCAGTGCCATCTAGGGGAGAAAAATTAACACAAATTTCCAAACACTCCCCACCTGATAATTTGCTAAAATTATCACAAAGAAAAACATAAAATTATATGACATTCATATTCAGAACAATGAAAACAAATATTATGAGAATTCAAACTAAGAGTTGAAATTAAAAGTAACTTAGCAATTATAATAGATAATCTAGTATTAAAAAAAGAAAGAGAAAGAAATTAAAATAGTAAAAAGTTTTTTTTTTCAGTTCGGCAGTTCCAGAGGATACAAAAGTTGAATAGGTCTTCTAAGTTCAGTGTTTTAGTTTTAACTTTGCATGACCTAACGAGTCCATCACGACCCTGAAAGACCTCGGTAATGCGACCTAGGTCCCATAAAAACTTTGATTTGTTTGTACCCTCAATGAGAACAACCTCGCCTTCCTTGAAATTTTCTTTAGAGGTTCAAGTGTTGAACACATGGAAATTCTTTAAATTTAACAAATATTGTGTTTTCCACTTTGTCCAAAGCTGCTGTTAGAGTTTTGTTTGGTATATCTTGCGTTTAACCAAAGAAACTCTGGACGAATTAGTATTGAAAAGTTCAGCAAAATTGAAAGGAAATTTTATGTTGTGTCCCACCAACAAAAAATGAGCTGGTGTCAGAGGTTCAGGCTCATTGGCGTCGTTATAGATGTAGGTTAGGGGTCTCTGATTGAGAACATTTTCGATCTCAGCCAAAATTGTTGTTAGTTCTTCAAAGGTTAATTGAGATCGTCCGAGGATTTTTCTCAAAGGCTCTTTAATTGTTCTCATCAATCTCTCGTAAAAACCTCCCCACCATGGGGCGAGTTCTACGATAAATTTCCATGAAATTCTTTCCGAAGAAATAAAGTCTTGAAGACTTTTATCTTTAACAATTTTATCAAAATAATCGAAATCTTTATTAGCGCACTTAAAAGTTTTGGCATTATCGGAATAAATTATGCGACAGTTTCCTCGCCTTGACAAAAAACGTCTTAGAGCTAATATAAACTTACTTGTTGACAAGTCAGAGAGAAGCTCAAGATGTACTGCTCGTGTTACAGCACACGTGAAGAGAGCAATGTAACTTTTCACGACGTCTTTTCCTTCCTTCACATAAACAGGACCAGTAAAGTCAATTCCAGTAGTATAAAAGGCGGGAGTTTCATTTAATCTATCTTTTGGAATCTGTCCGGTAAGTTGACTTGCAGGTTTCGCAGAATATCTTCTACAGATTAGACAGTTATGGATGACTTTTTTTACTAACTGCCTTCCTTTAATTGTCCAGAAATTTTGACGTATTTTTGATAGTGTCGCAGCAACCCCAGCAGGAAGCATTGTATTGTGAACATGTAACACTATTAATTCGGTCAATCGGGAATCTCTTGGTAGTAGAATAGGGTGTTTTTCACCTAAAGTAAATTCTGCCTCGTTCATTCTTCCCTTTATTTTAATCATATTATTTTCATCCAGGAATGGGGCCAAGGAAAAAATGTTAGTCTGAGGAAATTGGTTTTTTTAGATTTCAGAGATTTTATTTCCTTTGAAAAATGTTCACTTTGGATTTTCCGGATAAAATACTGTTCGGCTTCTTCGAGTTCTCGAGCAGAAAGAGGACCGCTTTCAGATGTTACTTTTCTCGCTCTAGCTGCAAATCGTTTTATCCATGCAAAAATCCTCAGACATTTTAAAAAACTACTGTATTTTGTCAAATCTAGAATTGGTTCAGTCAAGGCTACAGTATTCACTGCTACAGTTCGAAGCTCCTTCGAAATTAGCTCTTCATTACAATTGTCATCAGGTCGGTTGGAGGAGCTTTCACCAGGCCACAGGTGAAACTGTTGAGACAACCAAGGAGGGCCTGTCCACCACAAAGAACTCGGAAGGATCATTTTTGCAGATTCTCCTCTAGTAGTAAGGTCAGCAGGATTTTTCGATCCACTGCAAAAATTCCAACACTCAGATAGAGAGAGTGCTTGTACCTGAGCCACCCGATTTGCCACAAAAGGTTTCCAAACTTTAGACGAACCTTTCACCCAGTGGAGCACTATTTTGGAGTCACTCCAAAAAAATATTTTTTGAGTGAAGGCTGGAAAGATGTTCTGAATATATTTACCTAGACGAGCACCTACGAGTGCTGCCATCAACTCAAATCTTGCTAAAGTTAAAGTTTTTAGAGGAGCAACTTTACTTTTCGAAATCACAAAACTAATTTTAACTGTTCCTTCAGTTGTAAAGTATCGGAGGTATGCCACAGCCCCATAAGCCTTAGGGCTAGCGTCCACAAAAATATGTAGAGAAACTTCACTAAAGTCTTCTGTTGAAAAAAGTTTACGTTGAATATTGAAATTTTCCAGTTCAACAAGTTCAGAACACCATGTTCCCCACTTCTTTTCTAAGTCGCTTGGCAAGTTTTCGTCCCATTTTAGACCTCTTTGCCACATTTCTTGCATGAGAATTTTAACTCTTATTACAAAAGGACTAATTAGTCCGCAAGGATCAAATATTTTAGAAATCATGCTTAGCACATATCGCTTGGTGATTCTAAATTCCAGAGGATCCCTAACATCCTTTAAATCTAACTTAATTTCATCCTTAATATGATCCCACTTTAATCCCAAGAACCCTTCTCCAAGTCCAAAATCCATATTTTCCTCATACCCGTTTTCACGCCAAAGTTTATTTAGTTCCTCACAGTTAGTTTTTAATTTTCTCAATTTGAATCCAGCGACGCGTAATATTTCTATTGCCAAAGATGTTAACTTATAGGCATCCTGAGCATTTTTAGCTCCATCTTACAAATCATCGACATACAGAGAATTTAACATTTCATAACAATCAGGATAATCATCTTTAAATTTCCTAATGTGAAATTTCAAAACACAAGCTAGCGCGAACCGAGACGTCGTTAATCCGAATGGTAAACGATTAAGTTGAAGTGTTTGTACCGAATAATTCGGGTCATCCGAAAACCACAAAAATTTTAGATAGTTTCTATCCTCTTCCGCAATTTCTATCATAAGGAAAGCTTTTTCTAGATCTCCGCAAAACGCAACTTGATTTCCCCGAAATTTAAGTATTACATCTAATAAATTTGGATAAAGTTTAACTCCAGATTCAAGTGAATCATTCAAAGAATTTTTATTGTCATTCGCTTTAGAGCTGCAATCATAAACCATGCGAACGCGAGTAGTCTCTTTATCCTGTCTTATAACTGCCCTGTGCGACATATAATAACCTGAATTTAAATCCTCATCAATACATTTTTCCACAATATTACATTCCAATTGATCCGATACAATTTCTTTATATTGGTCAGAAATTTCAAGATTTTTATCCAATTTAATTTTTAATGAATTAAAGCGTCTGCTCGCCACCCCATAATTAGAGTCCAATTCGGGGGGTGGTCCCACATTATCTTTCCACATTAATTTACAAACATAGCGCTTTCCGTTAAATTTTAAAGAATCTTCAAAATTTTTGATTAATTGATTTTTCTTTTCCGATAAATTTTTAGTCTCATTCGGAAATTCTTCAATTTTCCAGAACATTCGCAAATCATTTGAAATCGCATTATTCACAATAATCATGTTCTCAGAACAACTACTTTCGTTTTTGTCCGCTCCAGTAATTAACCAACCGAATGCACTATTCAAGGCTGATAAATGTTTATTAATAGGAATCTTTTCCTGATAAATTAGTTCCCAGCAAACATCTGCCCCTAAAAGAATATCTATATTATTTGAGCTAGCGGAATCATCAGCTAACCACAAATTCCTTTTCAGCATTAAGTCTTTTATTTTTTCGTCTGGGTATTTAACGGTAGCACCTGTAATAGTCCTAGACAAAAAATAATTCCTGATTTTTTCGAAAAGGAGAATTTGTACTTTCGAGTGTTAATTCAACAACTCGATAAACTTTATCTGTTGGGCTTTTCATTCCGAAAGAATAGACTGACAAAACTTCATTCCGAATAGTTTTTAAATTCAATTTATTCGATAATTTTTCACTTATAAAAGAGCGTGAACTTCCACTATCAAACATTAATCTTGATAAGCAAGATTTATTTTCCGATTTAGCTACGACAGTGCAAGTTTGCAAATAAACATTTTCAGTACAGTTCGTATTAAGATTACATTGAGAAACAGAACTTATAACTTCAGAAGTAGAGCTTGTCCTTTCATTTTCGGTTTCATTAGAATTTAAGCTAAGCGAATTATTACAATTTTCCTTACTACGCTCTACCGAACCATTAGAAGGTTTACCATTTTTCCTACAAACTGATTTATAGTGAAATTTTGAAAAACATATTTCACATGAAATACCTAATCGACAGCTTCCGCTGGTATGTTTGGGCTTGAAACACGCCCAGCATCGTCCTTCAGACTTAAGTTTACTAATTTTTTGTTCTACGTCAAATTTCCTACAATTTATAGATTCGTGGTTTAATTCGCAAAATATGCATGTATTTTTTACTGGTGCAAGTAATGTTGCAGCGGTTGAAAAATGTTTAGGTTTCGAATAATTTTTATGATACGTTTGTCCCGTTTGATAACTTTGAAAAGAGGTGCGTTTAGTTTCGCAAACCTTGGAAGAATTCATTACAGTTTCACAAATTTCCCTTGATTTGACTTCATTTCTCAAAAAAGTCATAATTTCCGAAGTTTCACAATTCTTTTCCTTATTTCGTTTTCGGTGAAATTCCAAAACTAAATCTTGGGGTAACAATTTTAAGAGTAGGGGATTTAATAAATGACCATACGATCCTTCGGTTACATTTAGTGCGCGTAAATTTCTTATGTTTACCTCTATCTCATCATACAATTTGCGCAATCCTTTTACATAAGAGGAATTTCTTACCGGTTCTAAGTTAAGTAATTTGGAGATATACAAATTAATATTATAATCAGTGCGACCATAACGCTGCTTTAAAAGTTCAAGGCAAGAGTCGTAGTTCTTTTCATTTAATTCGAATCCAGCAACAGTGACGTAGCGAGCATAACTGGCGCCCGGGACAATGATACCTTTTTGGCGCCCCTTTTCCGAAAAACATATAGTAATATAATATATAGAATTAGTGAAAAGGACCATTTGGCGCCCCTGTGCGATTGGCGCCTGGGGCATGATAGACCCCCTTGCCCACCCCTCGCTACGCCACTGTCCAGCAACCACATTATAGGCGGGGGGAGAAAGCAGTTAAGGAATTCCATGAAATTAGAATCACCAGAAAAACGCGGAATTTCTAATTTAGGCAATTTTAATGCCGTAAAATTATGTTCAGTAACACTTGAGGTGTTATTGCTTCCATGGGAACTTTGATCGTCCTTTTTATTCATTTCTTTAATTTTATTTTTGAGTTTAATTTTAGCCGTGATAATTTTTTCATCATACTCTTCCGATTGAGCAATTTCGGTTTTGAATTTAACTGGATCCGATATGAGATCTTCAATTTCTAATTTATATTCCTTAAGTATTTTTTCTTTCGTTTCTCACAACTCAATTAATTCTGTTAGATTTTCAACAGTTTTTTCTTCATAATTCAAAGTTTGAATCTTTTTTATCAATTTCGTTATATTAGCTCTTACTGTGGTCCTTTTTTCTATGATTTTTGCAATCTTATCCATTTTCAAATATTATAAAAGACCTTACCTTTAATTAAGGTATCCGTAATAGTAAGAACAGCTTCAATAAATCCGAAGAAAAATTCTTTTTATTTCCATTCAGCATCCAAACGCTGAAGAATCCGTTGAGCCATTTTTTTTTCAAGCACAGCAGGTGTCCATTCCAATCAAAATATTCCAACGTAAATAAATTCAGTTTCAGTTCACAGCCGATATGCACTATTTTGCATCCGTGGTTGAGTGAAGAAGGTGCATCAAGAAAACATCTATCTTCTAAAATTTACAGTTATTTATTTTACATATATACATGTTTTTTACATATTTTCCATGGGGCCTGTGCTGTGGCTGATCACTATTAACGAGCTGTTAGAAATGCGAAAAGAGCAAAACCATTACCACATACAGGCCTATGCTGACGATGTGATGATACTGATCAAGAGCACAGTTGCGTATAAGTTCACTGAATTGTCTAAAGTAGTGCTTGATAAGTGTGAAGAGTGGGCAAGGAAACACAAGCTGCAGTACAGCATAGATAAGTGCTGCTATACGATCGTAGCATGTAAAGGGAATATTAGCAGGAACCCGCCTATTAGGCTAGAGAATGAAAGCATTAAATATAAAAAGGAAATAAAATATCTAGGTGTCATCTTAGACTATAAATTAAATTTTCTTCAACATCTTGAAGCGGTCAAAGAGAAGTCAATTAAAATTCTGTATAAACTGGTGCACTTGGTGAAAAAGACGTGGGGATTGAAACCTGAAAACATTAAGGAAATTTACAGAATAGTCATAGAAAAAATATTATTATATGCCTCAGAAGTGTGGTTCAGAGACCAAGAGAAATTTAAAATTAAGATCAGGCAAGCACAGAGACCCTCATTGATAGCTATTACAAAGTGCTACTCTACGGTTGCAACCGATGCCTTAAACGTACTGGCGGGCTGTGTCCCACTCGATATTAAGGCTAAAGGAAACAAGCAGCTGAATGAGCTATTTGAAGAAAGTAAAGAGATCATGGTTGGAAATGAGGTATTTAATTGTGCCAATTGTGATATCAGTATTAAACAGATAAAGAATATAGAAGACATAATGAAAATTAAATGGATGTTAGATGCTAAGCCAATTTCGGACCATGTTTTTTACACAGACGGATCGAAAATTCATGACAGAATAGGCTCGGGCGTTGTTTACTATTTTAAAGAAGATCTGATAGAAGTCTATAGAGAAAGAGTTATTGGCGGTAACTCGTATTTAGCGGAGGTGCGGGCTATTCAGAAAGTGCTGGAGATTATGAAGGACAGAAGTTTGAGGGAAAGTGACGTGTATACTGATTCTAGAAGCATATGCCATCTTCGCACGTGGTTTCTTAGCCTCTTGTTGTGCTGTTTTGTCTTGTCTTTATCTGGACATTTTTTTTTGCATATTATTTTGTGAACGGTATTTGTAACTAGCTGCATGTATTTGTTATAGGTATTTAAAAAAAAAAAAAAAATCTGCATTAAGTGCGGATCATCTTTTAACTGTGAAAATAATCACATAGGTAATTGTATGTATTGGTAAAATGGTTTGTTTCGATGCCAATGTTATGAACATGTACCTTGATCAGCTTTGTACAATATTTGCTTAAATAAGTTTGTATCAATGCATATTGTTTTATAAGTTTTTTGTGAATTTTTTCGTATTATAGCTAAGAAAATGGTATTGCATTTTTGTTTTCTATCTCGATCTTGGAAATGTGTCTATTTTTGGAACAGAATTATGTTTATGTTTAATAATTATGCGACTGCAATATGTGTAACTTGTATAATAATGTAATTTAAAATAATATTAAGTGTTGTAAAGCCGGTATAAAATATGTGAATATATAAACCGCCGTATAAGCTTTTCGCTGAGGTCGGTGTAACTTTCGAACTTTACATATATACATTGGTATTCAAACAATTATTAAAGATGAGAGCTTACATATGCTCATACTTTCCTGTTGCCTGCCGCGAGAGAGTTAGACAAAGCATAGTAAATATTAAACTTACATTGACATGCAGTGCCATCTAGGGGAGAAAAATTAACACAAATTTCCAAACACTATGTCTTGTTTCGCTTAAACTCCTAGCTTCCTTTTTGATGAATGCCTTGAATGTATGAAGCGTAGGAACCGAATCACCATCCAAAGAGAGCTCCCACCGTTGTTTAATGGGCTCATCAAGTTTAGATAACATGAAATTTATTAATATTAAGTCACTCAACGAATTAGATTTTAAGCCTACTATTTTCAAATTACAAACCGACTGATTACAAGTATCTAATAATTCAAGTAACGATTTTGAATTATTTGCTTTAGAAATTTTAACTGAAAAGATTTTATTTATTTGGCCAACTGTCGTCAATGCCAACTGTCGTTTGTTCTCAAATCTATTTTGCAATATTTCCCAACGGTGCAGCAAATTTTCCTTTCGTAATGAAAAACCTCTAATTAATTTTGATGCATTGCCCCGAACAGCAGATTGCAAATATTGTAACTTTTGAATATCTGATAACTGTGTATTTTTCAAAATAGAAGATTCGAATATCTCTTTGAACGATATCCATGTTTCTGAATCACCATAAAAATGAGGCAATTCGAATTTAGGTAACTTAATTAATGCAGGTTTAGAATCAGAGTGTATTTCGGTTATGTTATTTACAATTTTACTTTCGAGTTCCACCGACACATTTAACAAAATACCCTGATAGTTTATATAAGAATCAAAATTATCATCGCTCTCACAATTAGATAAGTCCGAGAATGAGCTAATCAAACGTTCTTCAAGAGATTTTAGTTTCGTTTTCGAAACCGAAATTCGAGATTGATCATCATCTCCTATGCCTTTAACCTATTCACAAAAATTATCAATATCTTTACACAATCGTTCGAAACATGCATGATTTTTTGAATATTTTGGTGCCATAGTTACGGCTTAAAAGTTGTGAATGTTTAGAATATAAAAAGAAATTAAGAATATTACGAATAACAAATAACAAGATTTAAGATTTAGAATTTTCAAATCCATAGGTCGCTCCGAGTTCGACGGACCAAAACATGTCGCAGCAATGGCGACACGACGAATAGAATTAAACCATGTCGCAGAAATGGCGACACTACGAATAGAATTTTGAATACTAATGTTGGAGCGACCTATGGGTAATGGGAACCGAGTAATAGAGATATGAATACGAATAATGACAAGGGGTACTTTGTCCCTGCTTCCAAAAATCTTCAGTCCGAACGGCGAGAGAAGAACACATCCAAAAATAAGACGTAGCCATCTATGCTGGTATGCGAACGACTTTATTCTCCATTTACATCTAAAGCATGAAGCTACAGAAGGAGCGTAAGCTTCAATGGGGAATTTTTCGAAAAATGGACCGATTATTGTCGCTCACCGGTAGATGGCGCGGCATGTAAGTGAAGTGACGATTATACTGGTCCTCATATTCCAGTAATTGGTTGCACTGAGCAACATAACTTTAATTTAATTCAAAAGGTTATTAACTTTTTTTCTGATTACGCGCATGCATTTTATATGCAAACAAGAGAATAAAAATGCCAACTCTGCCCTAATGTTAAAAGATTGAGAAAAGAATCGAAATTAAAATTCTGCATTATTAAATTTAAGCTTTCATTTTATATTACTTTTGAATTGAATTATTCTCTTGTCTGAAGTTATTCCCTTGTCAATATCAATGAATAATGTTATCAATATCTGCAAAACCTGTCATGTATAATTTTTTGATCAAATTTATCTATAGTAAATTGTATATCACACATTTAATTTTTATTTTATAATAGTGTATGTTGTTAATTTCAGTTCTTTATAATTATGAAATACTTTTCTTCTATTCAATATATTTTGTGGTTATGGCAAATTGAGCTACACGTCTGAACTAAAGCCTTCATTTTTTAAATTGTGCACAGAAATAAAATATTTCCAGTTAACTTTTCTTAATATTGAATTTTAATCACTATTAAGTTTGTTGATAAGTAAATAAGTTTTCATTGTATGATAAACAATGTTGTTACTATAAATGCTTATGCAAAATCTGTTGAGTATAATTTTTAAAAAAAATTAATATTTTCCTATCTTTTTACTGTGAGTACAATGAAACCCATACTTTGTGAAAATGCGAAAATACAGCTGATTTGTCCTTATGAATGTTATTTGGGGTTTTTTCTTTTTAATTTGCTGAAAATATTTGTAATCGATAATTTACCAACTTGAAGGTAATTCCTGACAATGCTAGAACCATAATATTGAATTTAATCACTATTAAGTTAGTTAAGTAAATAAGTTTTCATTGTATGATAAACAATGTTGTTACTATAAATGCTTATGCAAAATCTGCGTACAAAATCTGCTTATGCAATAAAATGCGTACTTTGTGAAAATTCAAAAATATAGCTGATTTGTCCTTGTCAAAGTTATTTGTTTTTTTCTTTTTAATTCGCTGAAAAAATTTGTATTCAGTAATTTACCAACTTGACGATTATACCTCCAGTTTTAAAAAGTGTAATCTGAGATGCTTTGACTGATTTTTTTTCCAAAGGAAGATATTTTAAAGTATTGTCTGATTAAATACTGAATTGACTTCCTATTTTATTAGTCCTGATAAGAATTTATTTGTGATTGATAGAAAATGTTGCTTTTCTCTTTAAAGACCTGTTATATATGATGTATTATTCATACTTATCTGGAAATAAAAATATTCTTATATTACTAGGTGTGTGTGTGTTTTGGTTAATCAGTATTATTTCTCACATTTTTTATTCCATAAGAGATTATGACCAATGATAAAAAAATTTCTTCACAATTCTTTTCTGTAATTTCATTTCCTTAATTATTAAATTATTACAAAATTCTGAACTCATTTATTCTGAAACCAATACACAATTATTCTGAAAAAGTTTATTTACTCATTTCCTTTAAGAATTTTAATGAATTGTAGCAAAAAAAGCACTTGAAATAAAGATTTTGAATGAAAATAAACAATTGTTAAATTGAATAAATAAATTCATATTAAATACGCACTAAAATAAAACAACTTGTTTTCGCTAGGAAAAATACGAAAAATCCATATTAAAGCGTATGATTGTCCGTGTCTAAGCCGCCCGCTATTACACGCGCGCGCCATCTAGTGGCGGCGACAAAATGTGAGACACATTTTTAACACTGAGCTGCTCCTCATTTCTGTAGCTTCATGATCTAAAGGTAAACATTTCTATTTTTGCGGTTGCCACACAGGAGAAGCTAACGTTGCGGTTCTCACGGTAATCGCGACTGGTACCGATATACGCGGACGGCCGAGACGCGTGCACTGATGCTATCCTCAACTTTCAAAACTTTAAACTTTTTTAATTATTCAATTAAAACCGCCGAACTCAATAGAAGAGGAGAGCAGAAACAGCTGACATTCCGAGTGGGCCAACTCCTTTCCGTTTCGCAAATTTCCACTATTTTCATGCATGCAAAATTCAACTTTTCCGTCCTCCAATCGGCAAATTTTTTATTTCCATGTGTTTTGCAACTCTTCATCTTTAAGGATATACACATTTTTATAAAGTTAAAAATGTTTTTCACTGCTTTTTCCCCAAAGCAGTTTTCCGAATTTCACGAAATCGACAATTTTGATGGACAAATATTTCGGTTTTCTGCACCTATTAATGTCAATTTTACGATTTATCGGCATTTGCTAGATGTTCA
This sequence comes from Dolomedes plantarius, assembly GCA_907164885.2. Lineage (NCBI taxonomy): Eukaryota > Metazoa > Arthropoda > Arachnida > Araneae > Dolomedidae > Dolomedes > Dolomedes plantarius. Next base: position 60,929,539 of record OU015495.1, on the reverse strand, counting down.
GCTTCCAAAATATACCAAATGCATTCAATAAAAAAAAGTTTTCATTCTAAAAGAGCGTACTTTAAAAACTCACTTTTAACTGAATGCCGAGTTCGTAATTTTTCGACTTTATTATTTTACTCACTAATAATTGGAGCAAGTTCGTGAAATTTGTTTCTAATTAATGAGCAACTGATGAGGATTCTTCAGCCACCAATTTTGAATTCATCAAAACTGTCTTTCTATTTTTTTAAGCACCCCTCCACCCCCCCATGAGATTTAATATTGCCACATTTCACCAAACTAACGGTGTCTCAGCGGTATCGCTCCTGACGTCTAATCCTAAGGTCCCGGGTTCGAAACCAGCCGCCGTCGGGTGCAAGAACATCTTTTATTTTACTTTGCTCTGCATACGAGCTGTATGCAAATTTATCTATTATTTATATTTCAGTTCCGGTTCATAGGTTTCTGGAATAATCCTCACACTTCCGGTGGGAATGTCGGGAACGTTCGTGAGGTGTGTTTTAGGTGATGTTCCCCGCAATCTGGTCAATAAAATCTGTTCTGATCTACGCTTCGTGTCATTTCCATATTCCCCGAAATCATCGTGGCAATATTTTCATTCGGCCATGTTGCCAAAAGGAAAAATTATTAGTTGAGAACGAGTCATTTAATAATTGAAATCCAGAAATAAATTTGAAGTAGCAGAAATAATTTTAGTTTTAGGAAAGGAGAAGTTAAAGCCTCTAGAATTTTTTTCTAATTGAATAAGCTTTTTTGTTTAAAATGCAAAATTTGAAAACGGAAATTTTAAATAATTTTTTTTTTTAATCTAATATATTTTTAAAAGTGATTAAACAGTTTTTAATCTTTAAGATATAAAACCATTTCATTTTGAATCAAAAAAGCAACACATCGGGTTGCCACTCAGCTAGTAACAAATAAATGTTGAGAACTGACTACCGAGAACTGATTATCAAAGTTTGCATTGTTGATCAGTTGTTAGAATTCGAATTTTGAAACAAACCATGTTCCATACAATAATGCACTAAAAATTGTGGAATAAGCGCTGTCTTTAAAAGGAACTAATGCTACGACTGAACGCGTTTTTTCTACGGTAAATAAAGTGTGGACATCAGAAAAATCACAATTAAGTGTTGAGACTTTGAAAGCCATTTTATGTGTGAAATATAATTTAACAAATTCTTGTGAAAAATTTTATGGCCTTTTAAACAACGACAGCAATCTACTAAAAAAGATTCACGCAAATGAGAAATATGCCAAAGAATAAAATAATACTATACATATTTTTTTTAAATTTATTATATTTGTAAATTGTACTTAAGTTGAAATTTAAAAATTTATATTACAATACTATTTTTAGAAGTTCTATGAAAATTTTTTGTTGCTCCATATAGACCAAATTTTTAATCAAGAACATCCCCCCCCCCCCCCCGCCGGTCAATGGTGTCCCGCTTTACCAATGTTAAAATCTGGTCACCTTACATTAAAGCCCAAGTGGTGTAACTTCATTTTTTGGTTTTATTGGGTTAGGGTCACAGAAGTGTCAACAAAGGCCATTCTATTAAGAGCACAAATGGTGTAAATTGTAACTCCCTTAGCAACCGTGTAGGTAGCAGCACTAGTTTATGCAGTCAGTCGAGCCATCTACCTGCTGAAAGCCCAAGTGGTATAGCTGGAGTTACACCACTTTGCCTGCAACTGTCATCAGTGTTCCTTCTTTTGTAGATTGATGTCGAATCCTCTGCTTATTGGAATAATCAAATTTACCATTTTATTTTGTGAACTTGTGTTCTGTATTATTCACTATGAATTCTAGTGATGAAGGAAGCATTAGTGAGCCAAGTATTTTTGCTGATAACGGATCCAGTGATGAATATTTTCCATCACATTCAGATCAGTCTAGTTCGGGTACGTGTTTATTTCTTTGTTTATTATCGGTTTTCCTCAACAATTCAAGTATTTTTGGTTTCATGTATGTTCAACCGGAAGTGACGAAAAATGTTTGTTTTTGTGTTTGTTTGATCCATTAAGATCATTTAAATTTATTCCAGAACGTTAAACCCTTTAAACAGTAGTTTAAATCGAAAACATATCGAAATTGAAATTAAGCGTTAATTTCCCTTCTAAGCTTTTTTTTCTCAATCAGTTTCTGAAAATGTGTTGTAGCTTATTAAAAGAAGATAGTTTTAAGTGGCTTGTAAAATTATGCTAAAAAAATATTTGGCATGCGTTTTAAAGATACAAATAAAATGTTTTTTGCGTTCACAAACGTTTTATGTGTTCACTAGGAATATTTGAAAATAAATATTAAGTAAAATGTAAATAGGTTAAAGTTAACTAAACAAAGAATTAGTAACAATAACAACATTTTATTTCCCAACAAAGTTGGGCCAGGGTTTACGTTCAAGATTCAAGAGTAAAAATCTTCCGAGTCATCATGCTCGGCCAAAACAACAAGAAGTGACAAACCGCGACAGACACCCCCAGGGCATTGACCCGTACAGCGCTATCTGGCGGTGAAAACATACATATTCCCAACAAACTGGGCCGGGCTGAACAGCAATGTTCAGGACAATACCTATTACAAAATTTCAAAAATTTTTTTTAGGTTCAAGAGTTCACATTTCAATTACAATTTCTCAACATTTGAGTTGAGACCAAAACATTCAAAACTTCCAATTAATGTTCATGTTTCCAAAAAATCACATTTCAATATAATATTAAATTCAGAAAATTAAGTTTCCAATTAATGTTCATGATTCCAAAATTATACAATCAAAATATACATATTAAATTCAGAAATTCAAGTATACCTTATAATTCAAAATTATAAAAATTTAAAATTCAATTATGAATGAAGTATTTTTTAACAAGTTAATAAGTTAATAATACCCAAAGACTAACAATCTATAACAAATGTAACACAACCTATACAAGAATTAACAATTTACAATCAGCAAGGAACTTACTATTCTCACTTCATTGGAGATTCTTAAACACTTACCTAAATACTACAATTTTACACATAACTACACGTTTACATATGGAATCATTCTTGAAATTTCGCTACAAATAAACATACAATAAATATTATATACATTTTATATACATGAGACATTTGAACTACAGTTGTAGGAACATGATTACATTAACACTCTAAATTTACAAGTAGTTGAACTGGTCGTTTAATTGTTCCTCTTTCAGTTTTAATTTCACAACTACGAATACGACCATCTCTACCTGGAAAGGTTTTTACAATCCTTCCCAATCTCCACATATTTCGTGGTAAATGTTCATCATGAATGATCACAATGTCATTTTCTTTCAAATCACCTTTAGACTGCTGATTTTTATTACAGTTTGCAGATTTCAAGTTCAATAAATAGTCTTTAGTCCACCTGCGCCAAAACTGATTTAGCAGTCTTTCGCGATACAAATATGCTTTTAGCAAAGTTTCTTTACGGCTTTGACCCACAATGTTATTGAATTTAACTGGAGGTAAATTGGACAGTTTATTACCTATTAGGAAATGAGCGGGTGAAAGTGGTTGTAGGTCATTGAGATCATCAGGGACATATGTCAGTGGTCTTCTATTGACCACAGCTTCAATTTCAGTTAGCAAGGTGTGAAGTTCGTCCACACCTAAGGATGTTCTTCCAAGGGTTTTTCGTAGTGGCACTTTCACGGAACGAACTAGTCGCTCATAGAAACCGCCCCACCAAGCCGCTTTCTCGGCAATATATCTCCACTGGATACCCGAGGAAGCATAATACGTTTTAACGTCTGGATGACTTATTACCTTCCACACCTTTTTAAGTTCTGCATCTGCAGCCTTGAAGGTAAGAGCGTTGTCCGAATACACAACTGAACAGATTCCTCTTCTCGAGACGAACCTGCGAAAAGCTAAGAGAAATGAGTTAGTTGTTAAATCTCTCGTTAGTTCTAAGTGTACAGCTCTTGTAACTGCACACGTGCACAACAAAATGTAGAACTTGGTATGCTCATTTTTCACATAAAGTGGGCCAGCAAAGTCTAACCCAACGACATCAAACGGTTGTGACTGTTCGATTCTTGCAGCCGGTAGTGGAGCCACAACTTGATTTACAGGTCGAGCATTCATGCGTCTGCACATAACACATTTTTTTAGTATGTTTTTTACATACTGTCTACCTTTTATCATCCAGTATCGTTGTCTAATGTAAATGAGAGTACTTGATACTCCGGAATGATACACCTTTTCATGTGCATCAAGAACAATAAGTTCAGCTAATTTGCTTTTAGGAGGCATGATTATCGGGTGCTTTTCATAGTAGCTCAATGAGGATTTTTGGAGTCTGCCTCCCACTAATAAGACGTTATCTTCATTTAAGAAGGGATTGAGCTCGAAAATGTTAGAATTTTTAGTAACTGGTTGTCCCAATTTTAGATTATGAATTTCCACTGCAAAATGTTCAGCTTGCGTTTCTCTAATTAATCGAATTTCTCCAGAGAATATTTCTTCAGCTGTCAAGGTGCCATTTCTTTTCGGTAAATGTTTTCTTGCATTATGAATAAATCGCATTGCCCATGCGATAATTCTAACAGCTCGACTTAATTTGCTGTAATTTTCAAGATCTAAAAGGGGTTTGTGATCGTCGACACTAGCTTGCAAAATTGTAATGTCTTTTACATCCTTTTTTCTCTCTAACATGGATTCGGAATTCTGCTTTATATTTCGTACACTTCTTTGCCACATACAGTCTGGTTCACTCAACCAATGTGGCCCTGACCACCATTGCTTGCACTCTTTCGGAATTTCATTATCAAAATCTATTCCTAATCGCCAAAGATTTTGAATTAATAATTTTGCACGTATTACAAAAGGCGAAATAAAACCTACAGGATCAAAGATTGTAGCAGTCACCTTTAATATGTTTCTTTTCGTAATATTCTCACAATTATTTAATGTTTCACACAAAGCTTCAAAGTTTAAGAAAATTTGGTCTTTACGAGTACACCAGTGAAGCCCTAGCACCTTTAATGAATTCTCTGAATCTTCTCCGTTTATTATCCCATTACTTATCCACAGACTCTTTAAAGCCTCTGAATTAGAACTAAATTTCCGTAAATTCATCCCTGCATCCCTAAATACTTTACATGCTTCAGAACTAAGCTTGAAGGTTTGGTCAAGAGTATCATTCCCATAAAAAAGATCATCAACATACACCGAGGTATTTAGCATCTCATAAACATCGGGTTTCTCTGGGGCTATCTTAGATATATGATACTTAATAGTACTAGCCAGAATGAAGGGACTGCATGAAACGCCAAATGGTACTCTAGTCATCCTATATGGTTTCAAATTAAAATCCTTATCAAAATACAAAAATCTCAAAGCATCTCTGTCAACATCTGCTATTCCAATTTGATGGAATGCTTTCTCAATATCTGCGGAAAAGGCATATTTAAATTGTCTGAAACGCAGTATCATATCTAACACTGAAGGATTTAAATTCGGCCCAGGAACTAAACAATCATTAAGGGATGCGGCATTGTTTTGTTTTGAAGAGGCATCATAAACTATTCTTACTTTAGTTGTCGTAGAATTTTTTCTTACAACTGGGGAATGTGGCATGTAATAAACTTTGTCACTGCTACTTTCAAAACTACATTCTTCAATAATTTGGTTATCTAACTGATCGCGTATTATTTCATTATAATGTTTACGAAGCCAAAAATTTTTCCTTAATTTATTTCCTAAAGACATTAAACGACTTTTCGCGTTTTCAAAATTATTACTTAAGGCTTCATGATTTTGTTTCCATAACAAGCGAGAAACATATCGCCCATTATCAAACTGCAATTCCCTCTGAAATTGCTGAATAACCGATTCATCGGAAACCTCCTGTTTGTTTTCTGTCAACCCCAGTGTGTCCAGAGACCAGAACCGCTTTACGATGTCATTAATCTCAACATTCTTCGACGCGTCGGCAAAATTCTGTACACCGATATTCATCACAGCTGCGTTCTCCAAGAGCTTGTCGTAGCCTCCACCCTGAATAGTCCACCCAAACAAGGTGTCAGTTGCGAACAAATTATTGCCTAGTTTCTCTTTTCCCTCAGCCAGGACATTCCAGTAGTAATCCGAACCCACCAGAATTCTTATCTCCGACGCTTCTCCGCTATCGGCTAGCTGCAGCCCCTTTGATTCTAAGATTTCACGAATGCTTTTAGTTGGTACTTTTACAAAGGCTCCTGTTATAGTTTCTGTTACAAGCGCTTCAATTATTATGGATTTTTGGGGGAACTTAACATTTCTAAGATTTATTTGAACGACTTCAAAATCCCGTTCACGACCTTCACTAAACCCAAATGAATAAACATACAGTTTTTCTTTTCTCAAACATCTTAAATTTAATTGTTTAGCTAGATCGGCTCTAATAAATGATTTCTGGGATCCTCCATCCATTAAAATCCTAACGGTACTATTTTTGTTCGTGTCAACATTTTCCGCTAAAACTGAACAAGTCTGTAAATATACCCCCTTACAAGTATTTTCGGAATTTAAAGACAAAGATGCAATAACAGACTCTTTGTCCTCCGTTGGTATATCAATATTAACTTTCCTACAGAATAATTTGTTATGACTTGAACTATTACAATTTTGGCAGGGAGAAATTTTGCTTCTACAATTTGGAGACATGTGTGTTTTTCCAAAACATTTATAACACCTACCCTGAATTTTCAAAAGTGTTCTTTTATCCTCGTCGGATTTTTCGCAATCTACAACACTATGGGAATTTACTTTACAGAAAAAACAGTATGGTTTAATTACTGTAGTAAAGGCAGACGCAGTTGGGATATTTTTACCCTTCAAATAACTATTTTTGTTTAAGAATCCCGTTTTGTGTTTCTGATGGAAATCGAAATTATCTTTCGTATTACAGTCTTTACTAAATAGATACGACGCTTCCCTGCATTCAACTTCTTTTCGTACGAAATCTATTAACTCTGAAATATCAAAATCTGAATTAGACTTTCGTTTTCTGTTATACTCTAAACTTAACTCCTCTGGTAATTTTTGCAGTATTATTGGGCATAACAAGTTACCGTAAGAGCCCGACGTCACATTTAAAGACTGTAGACTCCTAATCTGAATTTCGCAATTATCATAAAACGTTCTGAGGGCTTTTACATTACGAACATTTTTTACAGGATCTACCGATAATAAGTGTTTTATATGTGAGCTGATTACCATGTCATTCCTTCCAAACCGCTGCTTTAGCAATTCAATAGATGAATCATAATTTTCATTTGACAAGGAGAACCCAGAAACAGCCGCCAAAGCCGGACCTCCCAAATACATTTTTAAATAACTAAATTTTTCAATTTTAGTTATGTCATCATTATTATGTATAGTTATTAAGTACTGGTTCCAAAAATCTAACCAATTGCTAGGATCCCCAAAGAATTTTCCTATAGTTAATTTAGGAAGTTGGATGCTTTGTTTAAATGTATTTCCGGAAGTTGAAGCAACCGAGGTCTGAGAGTTCTCAACGATTTTACTTTTGTTTTCATTATTGAGCTTCTTTTTTGCTCTAAATGACCAGATCGTAATTTTCTCTTCGTACTCTTGTACACAAATTAGTTCTTCTTCAAATTCCTTTTCAGTAACATTTAAATTCAACTCTATTGCTTTATCTAATTCTTTTAAATTTTCTGATTTTGTTGATAACAAATTTAAATTTTCTTCTAAAACTTCACAATCACAGTCCTCACTTTCGATTTCTGATTGTAGTTTATTTAAAATTTTGGACACAGCGGTCCTTATTATTTTTCTTTTTGATTTTAGTTTTGACATATCTTCTTCCATATTTAAAAAATATAATGTCCTACCTTATTCAGACGTCTTCAAGATCCATGTATGGTTTTCAATAATCCATTTTCAATTGGCACAATTTTAATACTAAGATCGTGCCCCACGTTGGGCGCCATGAAGATAAATATTAAGTAAAATGTAAATAGGTTAAAGTTAACTAAACAAAGAATTAGTAACAATAACAACATTTTATTTCCCAACAAAGTTGGGCCAGGGTTTACGTTCAAGATTCAAGAGTAAAAATCTTCCGAGTCATCATGCTCGGCCAAAACAACAAGAAGTGACAAACCGCGACAGACACCCCCAGGGCATTGACCCGTACAGCGCTATCTGGCGGTGAAAACATACATATTCCCAACAATATTGGTGAAATATGTGTTTTAAATTAGAAGTATTTGCAATAAAATTAATTTTGTAAACATATTCCCTTTAGATTGGAGATGTATCGATAATGTTTTTCTCTGTTATGTTAACATCTCAATAGTTCAGTATTTTATTCAATTGCTACTATTAGACAAAATATAACGCATGATTGCAATATTGGACCAAAATATTTTTGACACCAGGGGTATATTGAATCTAATGTTAGATATATAAGTCGTAACCTGCCTTAATTATGAAGTTTTTTCTACGAATTATAATTATTTTTATACAGCAATTCTACTGATTTTTGTGTGAAAATCATGTTATGAAAATATTTGATACGTTTTATACGTTAAGGCTTAGCCTACAGTTAGTGGAATTTGAGAAATGAAATCAGGGGAAGGGTATTAAAATTTTGTTACAGATTACCACTTCTAATGTTCTTTTTTTTTTCCAGGTGAAGAGAATAATGGTAGTGAAGAGGTAGCAGCGGATACTGACCAAAATGATGTGGGAAAAAGTACGCCTAATCTGTTTAGGAAAAGGAAAGTTAATGAGTCTAAGAAAGCTGAGAGGAAGCGAAAAAGAAATTCTGGACAAACCTACACGAGAAGAAAAGGTAAGGTTATTGATAGCAAACAATTCAGAAACCGAAACTGCAATTGAAGAAAAAGATGTTATCACAACATTTCAGAAGAAGCAAGAAAAAATGCATTTGAATCTTTCTGGAAAATTGGTTCATTCTCTTCCCAAAGCGCATTTTTATGTGGATTAATTAAACAGCAAATGCCAAAACGACACCAGCCAACGACTGGTGAAGAGAACCGTCGCAATACTTGTAATATTTTCCATTTTTTTACCATGTTTTTATTAACTCGCTTTCTTGTTTGTGTATGTGTTTATCCAGTACAAATCTTGCAATCGATTTTTAACTAACTTCCTGACTAGCCGGCATTTGAAACTTTTAGAATAGCTCAGAACACGGTGACAATGCATTATTTTGATACTTTTAGCCATCTTTAAACCGTATTGAATTCATTTTCAGTTTATTTTGTTTTGTAGACTGGTGCAGTCATCTATCGGCCGGGACGGGAACGAAAAGTTAAACACAAGTTAACTTCCAATTAACTTCATTTTCTTTCAAGTTGATGGGATAATTCATCAAAAAAATTTTTAAAAAGTACTTATTAATACATACAGTTGTCAAGTTTATATGATTCAACAGAAAATTTAAAAACATGGTATATAAAAAGAACTTTTTATCTTGTAATTATTTGAATATTAACGGAAGAAGTTTGATAGTATGTAAAAAATACTTCCTTGAAACTTTGCAAATCTCAGATGGGCGCATGACACGAGCTCTAAAAAAGGTAACAAGCAGGGAGACTCCAGGTTAAGATAAACGCTGCAAAAAAGTTCTTTCCAAAAAAACCCCAGAAAAATAATGGTAGTAGTTCGGGAGCATATTTCAACATTCTCTGCTTATCAGTCACATTTCACCAGGGCTCACAACCCTAACAGGAAGTATTTAAATGAAGATCTAAACATTCTTCTGCTCTACAATTTGTATAAGGACCAGGTTGGGAGTCAAGGAAGGCAGCCTGTGGAAGAACACATCTACCGAAGAACGTTTAATACGGAATTTAATTTACATTTCCATGCTAATCACAAGGACACTTGTGTAAAATGTGATACTTTGGCCAATAAAATTAAGCATTCTACGAATGAAGACGAAAAACACAAACTTCAACAGGATCATGAACTGCATCTACGCCAAGCAGAGAAAGCTCGCGAGGCAATGAAAATTGACACAGAAAAGTCAACTGCAGATGACAACTACTACGCCTTTTCCTTTGATTTAGAAAAGTTTTTATCTTTTCCAAAACTTACATGCCAAGCAGCGTATTACAAACGTAATTTATCTATACTTATACACTGAAGTGCCACTGAATTAGGGATACCCACCTAGTAACGAGTTGGGCCTCCTCTGGCCTTGATAACGGCTGCCACACGGCGAGGCATAGATTCAACAAGTTTCTGGAAACGTTCCACGGGAATGGCTTGCCAAATATTGGCTAAAGCTGTCCATAATTCAGTAAGGTTCTTTGGTGCTGTGTGATGGCCTTTCACGCCTTGTTCCAAAACATCCCAAAGGTGCTCAATAGGATTTAAGTCTGGGCTTCTAGGTGGCCAATTCATGACAGAGAAGTCAGAGGAATGCTCATCCAACCAGCCAGTAGCCAACCGGGACTTGTGAGAGGTACAGTTGTCTTGCTGGAAAACTCCATTACCGTGCGGATAACAGAACAGCATAAACGGATGGAGGTGATCACCCAGCAACTCTACGTACCGAATTGCATTGAGGGAGGTTGGTACACGCACCAAAGATCCCAAACTGTGCCACGAAAAAACACCCCAGACCATGATTGAGCCACCGTGCCCTTGTACAGTTCCAGCCAGGCATGCAGGATCCATGGCTTCATGAGCCTGACGCCATATTCTCAGCCTCCCGTCGGCGTTAAGTAGTCGGAATCGAGACTCATCACTCCATGCTACTCGTTTCCAGTCCTCTACACTCCAGTCTCTGTGCTCTCTTGCCCATTCAAGACGTGCAGCCCGATGGGGAGTATAGAGCAATGGTACTCTCGTAGGTCGACGGCCACCGATATATTGCGCATACACCCTTTAGCCATACGGTGAAGCGAGCGTTGCACAGTCTGTTTACTGACTGTACGACTGGCACCGTCATTAAAATGGGTGGAAATTTGAGCTAATGTTTGGCTTCGCTGGCTACGTACAATACGCCTGAGCCGTCTCTCACCACGCACTGTCAAGGCTAATTGTCCTTTGCAGTTTGCCCGATCGCTAGTTTTTTTTTCCACCATCCATGTATTCTTGGTATACTCTTGACACTGTCGACCTTGAAAATCCTAGCTGTCTGACGATTTCGGAAATTGAATGGCCCATGCGTCTCGCGCCTACGATTTGTCCGCGATCGAAGGCGTCTAAATCAGGCAGTTTACCCATACTGGCAATTCCAACAACTAATTCAGAACAACCACAGTACGCGCTATATATGCAGTTACCACAGCGCCCTCACTTGCGCATACATGATGCGCAGCGCTACACAATTTGCATAGGCTTTGCTATCCCTAATTCAGTGGCACTTCAGTGTATATAAAGAGAGAGCGATTTTGTACGTGGAGGGTAATCTCCACAACCACTGCACCTATTTGAAAAATTCTTTCACTGTTTGAAAGGTACATTATTCCAGATGGACATAGACTATATATTATGTATATCTTATCAGCATAAATAAAGTTAGGGGCTTAATCCTAACAAATCTCCATTTTTACCGCTACTGTCCTCTACCGCTTTTTGTGCCGAAGTCTTCAACGATCCTGAACGTGGTGCTATCGTGGTGGGCTTCTGTTCTGACGTTAGCGGTTCGAAACTAGCCGTTCTCCAGCAATCCTTTTTTCTTTTAAAAAATTAACTTTAATTATTAACTGACGTAATATTAATTTGAATATTATTTTAAGAATATTATTTTTTTAAAAATTGAATATTTAAAAAAAACATTCTTTACTTAAAATCTTTTTTTTATTTTTGTATTTTTATTTCAACTCTTAACCTCTTTCTATTATCTATCTATACTTATATATAAAGAGAGAGCGATTTTTTACGTGGAGGGTAATCTCCAGAACCACTGCACCTATTTGAAAAATTCTTTCACTGTTTGAAAGGTACATTATTCCAGATGGACATAGGCTATATATTATGTATATCTGATCAGTAGAAATAAAGTTAGGGGCTTAATCCTAACAATCTCCATTGTTACCGCTACTGTCCTCTACTGCTTTTTGTGCCGAAGACTTCAACGATCCTTAGCGTGGTGCTATCGTGGTGGGCTTCTGTTCTGACGATAGTGGTTCGAACCTAGCCGTTCTCCGGCACGCCTTTTTCTTTTAAAAAATTAACTTTAATTATTTACTAACGTAATATTAATTTGAATATTATTTTAGGAATATTATTCGAAAAAAAATTTAATATTATTTTAAAAAAAAGATTCTTTACTTAAAATCCTTTTTTTATTTTTGTATTTTTATTTCATCTCTTAACCTTTCTCTTTTAAAAAATTAACTTTAATTAATAACTAACGTAATATTAATTTGAATACTATTTTAGGTGCTTAAAATAATTAAAAAACATTCTTTACTTAAAATCCTTTTTTTATTTTTGAATAAAAGTACGGTCTCAAGCACACCTCTTTCTTTTAAAAAATTAACTTTAATTAATAACTAACGTAATATTAATTTGAATACTATTTTAGGTGCTTAAAATAATTAAAAAAGAATCTTTACTTAAAATCCTTTTTTATTTTTGTATTTTTATTTCATCTCTTATTCTAATTTTGGGATACCAATGTGTATCTATACTTCTATAATAATATATAAAGAGAGAGAGCAGATTTTTATGTGGAGGGTAATGTACAACTTTTGTACATTAAAAATGTACCTTACATCTTTTCCTTTGTCAACCGCAGTCAAGTAACCATAGCAACACCCTTTAGCTTACGGGGTCCGTTTTTCGAAATCGCTCTTTACAAAGGGAAAATGTTATCTACTTCCTATCCCCATTTTACGTGGGGGACATTCAGCGTGGGGGGTCAGGGGAAAGAGGGGTTAATTGTTTTCTTATTGCTTTCTTACTATTGAAGAAGAATTTCAATAGTAGTTCATCGGCACTCCGTGCCTCTTTCATCTCTCAAAAGGCTGAAAATGGATGAACCGCGGGTGAACCGCCCTTCTGATGTCTCTCGCCTGAAAAGAAATAGCCTCTAGCTAGAACGACAAAAGATTATTATTCAGTCCTTTTCAGAAAGATTCACCCTCCGTTCCCAGAATGTCCCCCAATTGTTCTTTGGGGGCATAGTTATGGCTACTCTCAACGATTACCCCAATATTGTAAAATCGTTAAAAAATGGTAGTACGAATCAAATAAAGGTTTTACATCATTTAATTTTTGGTACAGACGGTGACATACAAAATCGCGCCAGATTACGTAAATTTACAGGTTTCAAACAGCTATTCGCGTTGGAAGAAACAAAACAGAAAATACTTAAAGAGTTTTCACTTAAGGACTTGATTTCTATTTGTAATCTACTTCATTTAGAATTTTCAACTGACCCCGATAAATGTGCCAATACCATTCTTATGAGTCTTAGTGATTTATCGTTATTAAAAGCGGAATTTTCTGATCTTTCGGAATGCGAAATACATGATGATTCACGTCCGGTTGAAAGTTCATCCTAAACTAACAACGTTGTAGCGGAAAATAGTACTCCCTTCCCTAAAACCACTGACGCCAAAGAAGAATCTTCGAATAAGCGAAATACGCACATTTCCTTTGGTGAATCAGATCAAAGTTTATTGCCTTCAGCTGAAAATGCGAGTCTCTCCTTCCAGTTATTTAGTCTCAAAGACGTTGTTGATTTAGTCAAACCTTTTCCGTCTCGTGATAATTACAGTGTTGAGAATTTTATATCTGACGTTGAAGAAATTTTTTGTTTATATCAGATAAACAATCCAATTCCCCAAATTACTTTTGTTAGAAAATGTTTGACTGGCCCTGCTCAAACTTTAATTAGGTCTATTCGTGGAATTACAAATTGGGAACAATTTAAGCACCATTTGTTAGATGAATTTTCGGACAAAATTAACAGTATTTAGTTACATAAATTAATGGAATCTCAACGTATGAAACCGTTTGAAACCCTACAAGAATATTTCTTAGCTATGAGAGATTTGGCACACAGAGGTTCTCTCGATGATTCCTTTCTGTTTGAGTATGTCATAAACGGAATTCCTGATTCAACAAACAATAAAATTATTCTTTACGGTTGTAAATCCATCCCTGAATTCAAGGAAAACTTGAAAATTTATGAAAAAATCTTTAACAGTTCACAACATTTCAGACAAAATAATCAGAAAAAATTTGATGCTTCCAATTTCAATGTGAAAGTCGATAATACACGTAGCCCAAATACACAACCAGTATGTTATTCCTGTGGCATGAGAGGTCACAAAAGCAACCAATGTTTGAATAAGTCACATGGTAAACAATGCTACGGATGTAAAAGTTTTGGTCATGTTCATGCTAATTGCCCCAAAAGTTATCGAAATTCTAAACCAAAACCTGATTCTCAAAAACCTATTCCTGATAAAACTATAAATGCGCTTTCTCCTGAAACTTCATCGAAAAATCTTATGCATGTTGACATTCAACTTGCAGGAATTCAATTGACAGCACTCTGTGACACTGGCTCACAGGCAATCCTCATAAATGAGAAAACCTATCGAAGAATTGTTTCGCCACCATTGCAGCCCACCAACATTCCCTTTTCAGGAATTGGTCGAAACCAAGTTCACAGCATCGGTTTCAGGATTCCATTGAAATTCAAAACATCACTTTACCTGCAAAAATACATGTTCTAAAAGATGACTTGATTCCTTTTGATGTGATTATCGAAATCGACTTTTTGCAGCAAACACAATATACATTTGATAAAGACGGTATTCGTTTATGTAATACTCCTAATAATAACATCTTCGTTAATATTGCTAATGTTCCTGATGACCAAGCTTTTCCATTTGATCTTGCACACATTTTGAATTATGAAATTCGTGAGGAAGTTCAAAATATCGTTACTTCCTACAAACCCCATAAAGTTCAAGACACTGAAATTAAGATGACTATTTTATTACAAGATGAAATCCCCGTAGCTCAACGTTCTCGACGACTCCCTTTTGCGGAACAGAAAATTGTAGAAAAACAAATTCAATATCAGGGCCAATTAGGCATGTCTGAAAAACCTCTAACATCTACTCAAGATAAGATTTCTAGGGTAGAGAAAATGGATATTCCAACTGATGTTTAATGTGATGATGGTGATGATGGAAAAGATTTAGATGATGCTGATGCCAATGATTTAGATTTGCTTCATGATAACGATGATGATAATGCTTTTGATATTGGAGCTATCAAGGCAACTCTTGAACCAAAAATATTTGGTGCCGATGATGATGCCCTTGAGAATGAATCCGTCAAAAGTGAAAAGGTTGAACCAAAATTTCAAGCTATTGAAGCTCCCAAACCCTTTGAACAAATAGCAGCTTTTCAACAACTGAAAAACATTCTTTCACAAAACTCAGTTCTTCATGTTTTTCAACAGGGATACCCATTAGAACTCCACACTGATGCCAGCTCCTTAGGTTTTGGCGCTGTGCTCTTACAACAATCAGATGATGGACAGTTTCATCCTATTCATTATTTTAGCCGTAAAACTACAATTCAACAAAAAATATAGTTATGAACTGGAAGTTCTCGCCGTCATTGAAGCGCTAAAGAAATATCGAAACTACTTGTTGGGAACAAAATTTTAAATTATCACGGATTGTGATGCTTTCCGAAAAACGATGCACAAAAAAGACCTACCAGCTAAAATTGATCGATGGGCATTGATGTTAGAGGACTTTGATTATGAAGTTTGTCATCGACCCGGTAGACAGATGAAACATGTTGATGCTTTAAGTCGTAACCCCATTCTTGTAATTACCTCAAATGATATCACTCAAAAGGTGCAAAATGCCCAAGATCAGGATGAATTTATATCTCAAATTAAATCTATGCTTCAATCTACACCTTCTGATGATTTTTTTTGTTAAAAACGGAATTCTTTATAAACTTTATCAGGATGCCGAACTTTTAGTAGTCCCACAAATGATGCAGAAAGAAATAGTGCTAAACGCCCATTCACAAGGTCATTTTGCTTCACAAAAAACCGAACTAATTGTTTCTCGTGAATTTTCCATCCCTCAACTTAAGAAATTAGTTCAAGAAATTATTTTAAATTGTATTCCTTGCATTTTGTCCTCGCGAAAATCTGGAAAACAGGAAGGATTCCTTCACCCCATTCCAAAAGGTGATGCACCCCTTGAATATTACTATTGCGACTTTTTAGGACCTTTACCATCGACAAAAAAATGTTATAAGTATCTTTTTACAGTAGTTGATGCCTTTTCCAAATTTGTATGGATCTATCCCGTGAAGTCCACCTCTACGAAAGATAACTTAGACAAATTATCCTTGCAACAAACTACATTTGACAACCCTTCGAAAATCATTACAGACAAAGGTAGCGCATTCACATCTTCAGAAATTCAAAGTTACTGCCAGGAACAGTCAATTGAACACATTTCAATAACAACAGGTGTACCACGTGGCAACTGTTAGGTTGAGCGCATTCATGGCACAATTATTCCCGTTTTAACTAAGTTATTCCCGTTACTATAGATAAGCTATAGATGAACCTGACAAATGGTTTAAATACGTCCCAAGATTGCAACGTATCTTAAATAGTACCACCACACGCAGTACAAAATTCACACCTTTTCAACTTCTAATTGGTGTTAAAATTAACACGAGGATCTACAGATTAAACAACTTCTTGACGAGGAACACCACCAAAGAATTCTTGATGACAAAGAAGCGTTACGTAGTGAAGCTAAACGAAATATCCTCCGTTTACAGGAAGAAAACATACGACAATATAACAAACGGCGTAAACCAGCTTGTAAATACAAGATAGGGGACACAGTGGCAATACAACGAACTCAATTTGGATCTGGATTAAAGCTCCGACCAAAGTTCTTCGGACCATACGAGATCACGAACATCAACCCCAACGATCGTTACGAAGTTCGAAAGTTAGGACATCACGAAGGTCCAACTATAACGTCAACTGCAGCAGATAAAATGAAACAGTGGTGCAGAAACTGAACACCCATACCAATGTGATGAACATTGCTTGATTTTTAAATTTTTTTCCTTTTCTGCTTGTTTTTTTGTTTATCTTTTCAGACTTATTGTTTACCCCAACCCAGCCGCGGACGTCTGGAACTTCAGGACGCCCGTGTGGTTGGCAACACCAGTGGAAAGAACTCTTAACTTCCACTCCTCACTACTCCGGCGCGAAGGACTTCGCGCGCAAACATGATTATTGACTGAGTGAGAATACTGAGCGAATATGTTCCGCAAGCTTCCAATTTTGAGCCAAATAGCTCTTTTGATGCTTTTGTGTTTTTTTAATTTCATCCTAAGTGTTAGTCCTGTCATGTAAAGATTGTCTCATTTCATTAAATGTTTGAAAATGTTTAACGTCTATTCACTTCTAAAGGATGGAGTGCTAACTCCATCCCACATATATACACACATATATGTGTGTCAAAATTTTGACGCATTTTGGTATTTTTCTGTTTAAGTGTTTACCGCTTGCCCAAGCGATGTAGACTGGTTTTGGCACGCTGCCAAAATTATAACTCGCGACGACGGACGGTTTTTGCGTCTGAAATTTTGCTTACCGGAGGCCCGTTATGGAGGAACGTGATCCTACGCTTATAATTAAAAAAAAGTAAAGTATTGGATTTGTGACTTTTAGCGAGGATTCGCCGATGGTAGTTATTGAATTTAATGTTGTGCCAGATGCCCCTGATGCATGAACTCTTACTAAAAACATTGCAACCGCCAGCTTGACGCGTCAGCCAGCCAGTCTGGGTGTAAAAAATTGTTTATACAAATATGTTTCGGGATGGTGTCATCTCAGATAGAAAGTGCACGCGCTGGAGTGCTCTGTGATATATGTAATCTGCGTTCGTTCTATAATTAAATGCGTTAATATGTTAAAAGCCACTTTGCATTTGGATTACTTCGTCTTAAAGGGATACATTCATTAAAGTGTTATGTTAAATCTGTCATTCACTTCCAAATTGTAGTTCGTAAAATCGTGCAGATCTAGCACAATTTCGCTGAAAATATCTATTTTAAAGCAGCTTCGTGCAGAAATCGGGAAATGGCGCTGTTAGTTCAACATCCCTTGTATGCTCCGAAAAAAAATTAGGGGAGACCTATGTACCTAGGGCCACCCCACTTTGTTTGAATAATATTTAGTTCTAGGTTTTATTACTCAGTTGGGTGAGTGGCAACAGTAATTGCTATTTTAGCAGCCAATAAGAAATCTTGGAGGAGAAATATGTGGAAAGTTATAAGTGAAAAACGTTTTTGCATGGTCTGAAGTAAAATTTTGCAGCTCATAAATTTTATTGTTTTACAAAGGTAAGTCAAATACTTTTCTTTGAATTCTAGTACATAATTTTGTTTGTAACATTAAGTACTAAATGAGGTATTAAATAAGTCCCCTTTCCATGTGGGTTTTTCAGTAGAAGACATTTTGTATGAAATTACCTAGTCTTGTACCTAGGTCCATGGCCCTAGGTACAACTGTAATCATATTCTGTATGTTATTTTATTGAAAATTTTTAATAATAAATGGAGTTCAAATCTGAACAATTTTGATTTAGTTAAGTTTTTTTGTATTGGATGTTATTTAAATAGAAGGGGTACTATATACACTCATGGACAAAAAAATTAGCGCACCAAGAAGGAGTCGTCAAAATGAAACGAAATTTTACATACGTAATGACTACTTTGATATAAGTAAATGATAAGAAAATCAAAGAAAAAGGATAATTTATTTCAGAGAAAAAGGCAAAAGAACGGAGGAGTTAATACTCCGTTGGACCCCCTCTATCGCGAATGCACGATGCTATACGATCGGGCATTCAGTCATACAAGTTCTGTATCATGTCTTGAGACATTTCGTTCCATATTTGCTGTAACCTTGCCTCTAGTTCATTCAAACTCGTGAGATGCCCAACTCGTCGTCCCAAATGATCCCAGATATGCTCGATTGGAGACAAATCTGGGGATCGGGCAGGCCAAGGAAGGGTAGTAACAGTGCGGAGACAGTCTTGTGACACCCTTGCCGTATGAGGACGAGCATTGTCTTGTTGAAAAATGGCTCCTGTGAGCCGTTACATGAGTGGCAACACATGTGGTTGCAGGATTTCATGAACATACCGCTGGGCTGTATGGTGCCACGGAACAATACTAGGGGTGACCGTGTATTATAGGCAATGGCACCCCATACCATCACACCAGCTGTGGGAGCGATGTGTCGCTGTACAGCAAAGGCAGGGTTGAAGCGTTCACCACGGGCTCTCCACACACGAACACGATTGTCATCACTGCCGAGATTGAATCTGGATTCGTCGCTAAACACGACCTGGTTCCATTCCGCTGCAGTCCAGTTTCCTCGTGCGCGGCAAACTCCAAACGGAGGCGTCGATGGGTGGGCGTCAAGGGCAGCACACGTAATGGGCGCCGCGATACCAACTGTCCTTCAGCCAGGCGCCTTCGTATGGTTCGAGAAGACACAGAAGCCCCTAGTGAAGGTGCTACCTGTGCCTGGATGGCGGCCGATGAAGCAGTTGGCTGTACGCGTGCATTTCTTACGATGTGGTGGTCTTCTCGACGACTGGTCTGTCGAGGGCGTCCTGAGCCTGTTCTTTGTACACATGACATCTCTCGGGTCCACTGGTCCCAACACCTCCCCACAACACAATCAGAGCGGCCTAATTGACGAGCTACTCGCCTAGCTGACCACCCAGGTTCCATCATCCCGACGATTCTTCCCCTCTCAAACTGCGACAACTGCTTATATTGTCTTCGAACACGGCGTAATGGCATGTCTATCTCAGCTCTTCCTTTGTAAATGATTCAGCACACTCAAACAACCTTTGGGTACCTGTTTTATACTTCGCAGAGTACGATGTTCAACGCCCTCTACCGGCTATACGTAATGTGCAATCATGCTTCATTTCTAATCATTTGCATATCTCCTCGACATGTACCTTCATTGCAAGTTTCGTTACGATCCCGCAATTATTTCTTGGTGCGCTAATTTTTTTGTCCATGAGTGTATTTTGCTCTGGAACTCTCAATGTGCTTGACTTACAAAAAATATGTTTGCTACTATTATTATTATTCAGGATTATTAATTTGTTTATATAAATATGAGAATCTATTTTAAAAAATATATTTATAAAAGCAAAAGTATAATTCTAAATAAGGTTTATACGATATTTTAATTAAATTTTCAACCTTTATCATATTTTCATACCACAAATTCCTAATTTACCAGTAAGGTAATTACAAATTCGTAATTATTTCTTTCGATGCCTAGCAATCCTGATGGAATAAAGCGATTAAAGCTTAATGCATATAATGTAACTGCAGCTGCAGAAGAAGTTTTGGTTGATGAAGTTCCAGTTCGGACTGCAGCACGACAGTTTGGAGTAAGCAGAACAACACTGCAAATACACATTGACTTTTGTAGGAAGACTAATGCTGAAAATACAGAATAAATTGTGCATATTCTAACCGATGTGCTGTTTGGATGGTATTTTCTAACGATGATGAGAGTGTCCTTGTTCAGTACCATGTCGTTGCATGCAATATGCATTACGGGTTGTCAAAACAACAGGTTAAAAAGCTTGCTTTTGAGTATGTAAAATGAAATAAAAAATATCCAAAGTCCTGGGATGCAAATGGTAAAGCTGGTGATCAGTGGTACTATGATTTTATCAAAAGAAATAAGGTTCTGTCACTAAGAAAGCCACAACTCACAAGTTTATCAAGAGCTACGCGTTTCAATAAAACAAATGTTAATACTCTTTTTGAGAAGTATCAGGAGGTATTAGCAAACTATAAGTTTTTGCCTGAATCCATCCATGTGGACGAAACGGGCATTACGGCAGTGCATACACCGACCAAGGTCATAGCCCCCAAAAGGCAAGAAACATGTTGGCAGCATGACTTCTGGTGAACGAAGAACTAATATAACTACTATTTGCAGTGTAAATGCAATAGGAAATTCCGTTCCCATGATGATTTTTCCAAGAGTGAACTTCAAAAACCTAATGCTGAAAGGTGCGCCTCCAGAAACCGTGGGAACAGCACATATTAGTGGCTGATCAAATGCCGAAAAAATTGTTGAATTTTTGAAGCATTTTATTCACCACGTCAAATGTTCAGATGATCGAAAAGTCTTGTTACTCTTGGACAACCACAAAAGCCACGTCAGTATTGAGGCAATCACTTTGGCTAAAGAACATGGCGTAGTTATGCTTACTTTTCCCCAACATACCAGCCATAAGCTTCAACCTTTGGATAGAGGCGTGTTTGGACCCTTTAAGAAATACTACAGTACAACGTGTAGTAATTGGATGCTGACAAACCCTGGGAAACCAATCACCATATATGAAGTTGCAGAGAATGTTGGCAAATCATATCTTTTGGCCTTTACTCCTGTAAACATTCTAGTGGGCTTTCGTGTGTCTGGTGTATGACCAGTGAATCCAAACATATTCACTGATGATGAATATTTGATTTTCAAGTGTGACCGTCAGACCAGATCCATCAATAAATTGCCAAAATAACGATTTTCCTGAGGAAGAAAGTGAGTCAAGAATGACGGAACTGAAAGTTTCTGTATCAAACTCAGTTTCACGACCTGCAGAATTTTCAGAGCCCTCGACATCAAACTCCATTTCATGAGCTGCTGAATTTTGTGAGCTTCGTACATCTAACTCCATTTCATTTGTAACGCCTGAACAGGTACTACCTTTTCCAAAAGCAAAACCCCGTACATCCAAAGAGGCGGCCGAAAACCAAGGAGATGTAGAATCCTGACAGACACTCCAGAAAAGAAGCAAATTGAAGAACAACGTGTAATTAGAATGGCCAAAAGAAAAAGAAAATTGTGAAAAAACCTGTGTTTCAAATAGAGGCAACTTCATCTGAAGAATGATGAATCATTATGAAAATACTTGTAATTCACTAATAATTTGGCACATATTCATTTGGCTTCTGTTATAAAATTTATGTGTATACGTTTTTTCTATACATTATGGAGTGAAACCTAACTTTTAGGGAATGGCCCTAGGTACAATGCTGTCTTGTACCTAGGGCCATTTGTGAAGTTTCTTAAAAAACCTTCTATTTCACAGAATTTATTATTTTGAGTATTTATATTAATCCCAATGGGATGGCAATTAGTATAACAATGTGTGCATATCAGTTTCACAATTTTAAACAAGTCAGTGGGTCTGTTTTCGTTCATTGAAAAAAAAGGTGGCCCTAGGTACACAGGTCTCCCCTATATAATATATATGTGAAATCTAAAGAAAACCCAATTAATCCGCCCAATTAACATAATTAGTACTATTCGAGAACTTCTAACAATTTTCAGACATTCGGGGTTTTAAAAAAAAGAATGGTTCACTAACATGACTATACTGAGCTCCGTGTTCGGGAAGTGTGTTTGAAGAGCAGAGGTTCAAGGACAATCATATCACGCCGCCCCAAGATTTATTATTAGTACGCGCTTATCAGCTAGCCTGCAGTGGAGATCGTATGGTCCGACGCGCTCCTGAAGTCATCTAAACTAACGCAATCATCGTCATATGCTATCACAGGGTTTTTTGCGCAGGCTTCCTCCGATTGTGGAGTTTAACAAGTATACACACGACTTGGATTTCTGAGAGGTAGGACGCGTTTTTTCCTGCTGGAGGGGATAAGTCGAATTGGTGGACCGGAGTGGTCCTTTAATGTTTAAATAAACGCCACAACATATAGAGTGTATGTGAGAATCGAGTCTCCATTTTTTATATATTTCGCCGGTACAGTGGACTTATTTAAAATTATTCTGCAGCCACGTCCGAATCTTGTCATATACAAGAGCCAGTCAAAAAGTTAGTTGCACCCCTTGGAAAAAAACAAAACCGGGTTGAAATTATAGAACAGTTTTACTAGCATAAAAGTATAATACATAATCTATTTCTCGACGTAATCACCTCCTTTAATTTAATACTAGCTGAAAACCCGTACTTCGCTACGGAGTACATTCAAATTAAATACAACGGTCAATGTATGCAAGTTCGATTTACGCAAATTGTGTACAAAATCATACATAAATTCAAAAACAAAGTTTATAAGTTAAATAAAGTTCTGAATATTTTACCAATAAATTTCCAGTTGATAGCCAATAAATTGTAAATTTTTTTTTACCTAAAATGTCCAATAAAATGCGTAGTTCCAAATGTAATGTTCTTCAATAAACCCTTAAACGTTGCCAGTTTCAAAAATCCTTTTTGTATTTATCAATACCTCCTCCACTTGAATCTTTGAAATATTTAATGTTTTACTGATAATAAATGAAAATGTAGTTTGATGTGTTGCTATGGTTACTTGACTATGGTTGACAAAGGAAAAGTTGTAAAGGTGAAGCATCAGCTCAACATTTAGGATCCTCTCTTTCTACTGATCAGATATACATAATATATAGTCTATGACCATCTGGAATAATGAATTTTTCAAATAGGTGCAGTGGTTCCGGAGATTACCCTCCACATACAAAACCCGCTCTTTATATATTAGTATAAATTTAGATTTGTCGAGGCGTGGCACCAGTTTTTCTATGCCATATGCGAATAATTGCCATCCAATGTGCGAAAACCATTGTTGGGTTGGAACTTCTACCTCCTTATCCGAGTGATATCGTCGCGTTCCAAGTTCTTGTTTCATGGGACCGAAGATGTGGAAGTCACATGGCGAAAGATTCCACACTTCCTAATTAAACTTTTTCAAAAGATTCCACGTTAGGGTCACCGCATGCGGTCTCGCATTGTCATGCAAGAGCACAGTGCCATTTGAAAGTGGTCGTCGACCTTTAAGCGACTTTCGCAACCACTTCAGGGCTTCACAATTAGACGCTGCATTAATCGTGACCAGTGGTGCACTCAGGATTTTATTTATTTTTTTTTTGGGGGGGAGGGGTCGAGTTGAACGGATAAAAATATTTATAAAGCAATTTCTATTTTTTGGAGGGGGCCAGAAATAGAAATTGTTTTATCCCCCCCCCCCCCTCGTGTGCGCCACTGATCGTGGCACACTTCGGCAAGAATTCAGTATAGTACGCACAATTTCTCTATCGAAAATCAGCGCCAGCATCACCTTCCCAGCGGATGGAACTGATCGGCATTTCTTCCGAGAAAGACGCGTTTTATTTCAGGTGCGAAATGAACAAGTGTCGTTACCGGTCCCGATTTAGTCCCAAAAAACACTTTCTTCATATTGATATCGTTCCAAAAATGCTAGAGCACTTTCAAATCGTTGAACTTTGTGTTAGTCAGTCAATAGACGAGAAGATTCCGTCTTCTACTGCAGCATGTCTGTTTTGAAGAATGAGTTCGTTCACGCATTCAACGTTCTCATCTGTCGTCGAAGATGAAGAACTTTATCCTCGATATCTGTACGGCCATTCTCGAATGAAAGATACCACTTGGCGCGATGTTGTGTTATCACCGTAACTTCGTGCAATAGCCGATGAATGTCAGTGTAGTCACAACCTTTTACCCACAGGAAGCGGAATAATGCACGCACTTAAAATTTGGACGCCACTGGCAGCTGCCGAAACATATTCACGACTGATTAACAAGCGAACTAAAAGTGCCAAGTCGAAACCGCTACTGCCGCAGCACCTGATGCTCTATGTTGCCACAAAGTTTCAACAAAATATACACCGAGATTTTTACAGAGGATTGCAACTAACTTATTAACTGACCCTCGTATATATATATATATATATATATATGTGTGTATGTGTGGCGGTAAAATGCAAAATGGTGTAGGTAAGTCAAGTGGTGTATGTCCAGAGTTTTACTGCAAAAACTACAAAAAATTGCACTATAAATTGAACAAATTATAATTCATAATAATTATTATAATAATGCAAATAATTATTTGTAATTCCACAATAAATTGAACATGCAGATTATATTTTTGTCCTTAAAATAAAAAACTAGAAAATGTGACTTAAACCACTTTGCGTTTCACTGCCTCATATATAAAACTACTTCTCAGAGTAAAATTTTAAAATAAAGTAACAGCTATTATTGACACTTCTATATGAAAAATATTTATGAAACCTGAATTAAAATATACACAATCCCTTAGGGAAACAGTATCAACTTATATAGCCTTAAGAGTTGCAGTTTAAACATACTGTTAAAAAAATGAGGGGAGAGGGGCAAGAAAAATGAAACACTGAAAAAATACTTTTTATTAATAAATCTCATCAGAATAGAACATAGCTTGCATATATTCTTGTATGATAGTACATGTATGTATGTATGTGTATATGTATATATAACAAATAAATGTACAAAATAGATCCCCAAAAATGTTTACACGTGCAGTTAGAGATAATTTTATAATATGTAATGATTACTAAGCATCAGAGCTTATGACGCATGATTGAAATAAAATTGACTCTTCAGTTTGCCAAATAGGTTGTGTAAAAGCAAGTTTTTACAAAGCTTACACTAGTATAATCAGTTCAAAGAAGACACATTACAATGCATACATTTTTCTCCTTTTAGTTAAGGGTACTGAATCACAGTGCTTTCAAATAATAACATCAACATATAGTTATGATTTACCTTTTACGATGGTACAATACCAGGAAATGTTTGGGAATTTGAGGGCACATATATTTCATATTTACACATTTTTCACAAAATTTGCACAAAAGCAACGCAGCTGTATAAACACAATCTAGCTTTTAAACACTGTTTGTCAACAAGTACTTCAATCTAACCAAAAGGATTTCTCAGAATACCTGTTTTTGTTAATAATTTAGAGCAGCTAAATAAGGAAACTTCCAGGAATTTTAAATTTTTCAATAAATTGTGTGGACTATTCCTCAAGGATTTGACTACACATCTTGAGAACTAGGAAAATTATTAAAAATGACTGTTCCAGAATGACTTGCTAATCAAAATAAAACCTCAATTGCGGGAATTTCTAAGAAAAATCTTACAACTGCAAGTAAAGAACCAATTTTGATTAACGATGAATAAGCATAAATGATCGACATGACAAAATCAAAATGATTAATCAATAAATATATATATCATACAAGAAATTTTGTTAGTCGGAATATCAAAAAAAAAAAAAAAAAAAAAAAAAGACTGATATATACAAGTCAGAAAACACAGGTAATTAATGTATTAGGTAAAAACCAGCGCAATTATCTCTGCATGGTTAAGAGGTGGAAAATTGGTAAATGTCGTCATGTATTTCCCCTTCATACTTCTTTAATAATAATTTTGAAACAATATATATGGAGCAGAGGATGAAGAATGTCAGCTATTAAAAATATAAATAGATAAGTCCATGGATAAGAGGACTAACCTGTTTGCTTGGGTGTACTTAAAATTAACAAAAATAATTTTTTACAAGCATTCATTTGTTTCACTTGTATTTCGGTTGAAATTACTGGAGGTGCAGTCTAAAGCCATCTAGATAAGAGCTTCTTAAAAGTATTGAGCACAGCCCTCTGGGGAATCACGAATACTCTCAGGAGAGCCATAAACTAGCAGGACATTTGCATGAAATATAACTGCTGAGTGAAATGTGATATTTTGACTTGGAAAAGATCTAAAATTAAAAATATGCAGAGAAAAATTAGACACAAAATATTTTATCTAAAAATTACCAACTGTCTTCACTATATTGTGCATAGGACGGCCAAGGCTCGAAAAAGTATAAGAACTATTAGTCTAGATAACCCCAGGTACTGGTCAGTCCAATGAAATCATTTGGACAACGGTCATCGTATAACTATTAAAACATTTACAATTTGCATGATCTTAAGTTTAGTAACAGTTTCATTTCATCCATTCGTTTAATATATTTTTTTGGAGAAAAGTCACATGTTTATTCATGCATAGACCTCCTTTCACATAAAATTTACAATCACATTTCACTGGTAAAATAATAATTTGATTAAGTCTGGTCTGCTAATATGATTTTATACAGCATTTGGTAAAAGAATAATTTGATTATCTGCTCTGCTCACATGAGTTTATACAGCATATACAGCTGAAGTATGCTGGCATACAATCGAGATTTCAGCCATAATATACATTTTGAAACTCAACTTTTTGTTACAGTCACTATTACTTTTCGTATGATTGTCAATTCTGCTGTTTTCAATACCTTGAATATTAGATCAAGAAACTAGTTTATCATCATTCAGAAGAGAGTATCATGGATCCAAAATTAAAAAAACATTTTAAGCTAAAATGCTTTTTAGAAAAACAAAACGAATACATTAAACCAAACTAAGGGATTAAAACCATCAAAAATGAAAACAGCACTCAAAATTGCCTAATTTTTACATGTCCACAAATGTCCAAAGATAAAACATAACTTTTTAGCCGAAGAATAAGAATGACTTTAATAGTTTTAGAACACAAACACAAAAGAGACCTTTCTCCGAAGACTTTACAGCAAAAGTTAGAACGTTTTGAAGCTTTTGGAGAACCCTGTTTAGAGAACCCAAAGATGATGCTTTACAAGGAAGTCTTTCATAGTTAGCACTTTTACTATTACTTCAACTTTCCTAAGGTTGCTATATTACAAAGGTTTTATCATCAATGAACATTCCATAAGCTTATAATCAACTTCTGAAAAAGTGTAAAATATTTTAAACTAAGATTACTATAAAAACATGAAAGGTTTAAAATTTCCAACTTAAACATGTTTAATCAGGTGTGAAACAAATTGAAAATGTAGGGGAAAGAACATTAAATAGTTTAAACAGGGTATTCAAACATACACAAGGAACTGAGACTTTTTATTTGTTTGAAAATTCTATTTCTTCCACTTTTTGAAATACTTTCCTATTAACAATTCTATAGTTTTATTTTACTAACATAGCAAAACTATATGTCATCATCTGTAAAAACTAGCAGCTAAACTAATTTAGAGAATTTCAAAACATACCTTTTTTTTTACACTTAACTTATTTCCTATTTAAGAGAAAGTTTTGCTCACTCTCAAAGGACTGAATTTATAAGCCTACAAATATAAGTGATGTAGAATCAAATAGTACTTAATTCAGAGTACAAGATTCATACGGTATCAGAAATTCTTAAGACCTTTTCACACATAATTTTTTGAAAAAATATATAGTCATAAATATATCAGCACAGATGAATAATGTTTTTAAATATGAATTTTAAGTCATAAATTACTTCTACCAAATTTCATATTTATTGAGATTGTCATAACAATGTTGTAACAATTGCTTGCAAGAAACAAAATCTGTACCTCATGCCTCACAGCATCATACCCACTATACCAGCAGTTCTCAACCTTTCTAGCCTAATAACCCCCTAAATGCAACAAAAATTAAATGAACACTTCACAACTCCACCCCACCTCCCTTATAATTTTTTTTAAAGTAAAATAAAAAAACTTCACAATAATAGTAAATAGTTCGACAGTTGGCTAGTTCAAACTATTAAACTATTAAGCCGCCTTGATAGTGATCTTTTGCAACCTTTCTTGCATATCCCCATAACCCCCAAGTTGGGAAACATTTTACTAGACTAATCCAGAGAAAGAAATATGTTACTAAATTTCATTCCCTTTTACTTCTTTATTTAGGGCTCAACTGAGTTTTGAAAGAAAACTAAATTTTCAGAAACATTTCCGTTGTTCTGTCAATCTAAAACCTAACATCACATAAATATTAAGTTATTACCTGGTTAGATTTCATAGTCCTGATATATTTATACTGCACAGTAACTTAAAAGAAATCAAAATAAGTTTCAAAAACATTTAATCAAAACAAAATTTTATGTATAATTTAATTCAGCCCAGGGTGTCAAACAAACTCAAAATATTATATGTCATTCAGTTTAAGAGCATAATCAGTTTTATAGAAATTGGACAAAATTCAAAGTACATGTACAATTTATTGAAATACTATTGGAGACCAACTAGCTGGCTACCCTTGTTCTAGATGAGAGTGAATACCAACAGAAAGGTAAACAAGATTGCATACCATGGCTACAAAACTGCATACATACAATATTAAAGAATATTTATCAACAGTATTTTCCTTTCATAATTTTTGTTAGTTTTTTTATGCTATAAGGGGCAAAACTGCCAACTATTTCACCCACCTTTGGGACCCCAAAAAATTATTCTCACTAGTAGCAACTTTTGTGTTTTCACGATTTTTAAATTACTACCTCATATACTGTGATAATCAAAACTGTAGTTCATATCTATAATTCTACATTAATATTTTTTTTCTAACCTTATACAAAGATAGAGGTTTATATAACCATTCTGTATAGGATGCCAATGTGCTAGATATAATTTAAAATCATGACATTTTGGGAGGGGAATTCCATTTGCTCTATTTTCTCTTGCTTACTAAAGAAATCTCCCTCCCCTTCCAATTTCAAGAATGAATGCAGTATATATATATTTTCTTTAAGGAAAAACTACTCATTGAAGATCACCAAACAAATACCAGGAACTCGTGCGGCATATTTAGGCATTATTCTATTAAAACTACAGCAACTGACTACAGAACCCATGAACAAGGCTTAACAATACCCACTATTTTTGCTCAAAGAAAAAAAAAATGGGATG
Organism: Dolomedes plantarius; assembly: GCA_907164885.2. NCBI lineage: Eukaryota > Metazoa > Arthropoda > Arachnida > Araneae > Dolomedidae > Dolomedes > Dolomedes plantarius. The sequence goes on along the minus strand of OU015495.1, from coordinate 60,899,841 downwards.
GGGGGGGGGGGGGGACACTGACCCAAAATTAAGCAATTTTGAAATGGCCCTATCATTAGTATAAATTGAACCATGACCACTTATAGCATCCTCGTGTTTTTATTAGAGTTTGAGTGTATTATGTTATTAAAAGGGGGAAAAATTCTATTTGAATTCTCTTCATATTTGGTGATTAAATATATGAACAGTGCTTTTTTTATGGGGGTACACAGGGATACGGTGTATTCCCACCTTTTTTTAAAGTATTGTTTTGGCTTAACTAAAATTTTAAGGAACTTACGAATTAATTGTCAATATAAAAGAAAAAGCATTTTTTTAAATGTAAGTTTTTTATTCTCCTGTGATGTGACTTGTGAAAACACAGTACTAAAAATGTACACCTTTATTTGAGAAAACACCATATACCCACTTATTTTTTTTAGGGGAAAAAAAAAAAGCACTGTGTAAAAGTATATATTTTGCTCACACAGAAGAATTTCTAGAATAACCATAAAGAAATAGCCATATTTAATAGCTATTTTAAAGCCAGTAACAAAAGCTCTAGATTAAAAATCAGAGTTCCTACCAATGGACTCAGCATACTATTTCTTCCTTTTCAAATGCTGTTCAACTATGAAAAGACATATAAGAATATGCATTCTGGCTAGGTCTAGGACAATAATTATGATCATTCAACCACCAAGCCAAAATAAAATATCTGGTTTTCACTCAGTTTGAAAAACTGACAAAAAAGGAAATTTTTTTAAATCAAACCGTTGTCAAGAGTCATCCTTTTGGTTTTAATCAATGAAAAACAGTACTTTATAATCTCCTCTTAAGTAATAAAATCATACTCATGAAAAGTTTCAAATTCCTATAATTTTAAATTTTTTAAATTTGTTAGATTACATAAATCAATGTATGGAAATTATCCAAAAATTGAGTATGCATATTTTTTAACACCTATATGCAATTTTAGGAATGTTAAGACCTTATAATTTTCCAAGGTTTTTGGAATGTATTTATATAAGGGCATAATGCCATACCTCAATTTTTAATTTTGTTACAAAAATTTATCGCAGCCAATTTTTAAACTAATTCTGAGAATTTTATAACTAGAATCTATCTGGATATATTAATAAAACTAGAATTAAGTTTTAAAAATTAGTTTGGTAATTTAAAACGTTTTACTTTTAGCAGCTTTCAAATAAAATTTCATAATTATAACTTAGAATAATTATGTTTAAACCTATAAGCATTAGAATTATATTTTCCCATCACTTTCTTACAGCTAGAAAAAGCATTTGTGGAGAATTATTCCATGCTCTAGTCTGGGATTCAAAAGCATCGAAAATGTATTGTCTTGGATGCTTTTGGACCTCATTATAGGAAGAGATAATCAATCACCGTGCTTCCCACACAGAAAGGAAATTGTGCCTCAAACACTAGGAGGGTAAATGATTTAAACAATAAAAAAATTCTTATCTAGTAAAACCTGCCTTTTGTTCATTTAGAGAGCACTTCAATAAATGAGCAACTTGCTCATTTTTGCTGTGGGAAAAATTAAATCTAAGTAAAATGGTATCCAGGCTTAATAATAAGTCTTCTACTCACTTAACATAGCTAATTATATACAATATATATATAGCCATTTTTATGTTGGAGAATATTACATGTTCAACATGGAATTAATTTTCCTTTTCTTAATTTTTGAAGCATCTAAATGGAATGTAAAGAAAAATAAGCTGCATTGAATGTTAATGCTATATGATCTATAATGTATTATTTTTAAAATTTGATACTGTCTTTATTCTGGCCGATACCATATAAAAGAGATGAGTCAGTCCTCAGGGATTCATATAGCCCTTAATTTATTAAAGTATTTTAGTAATATTTCTAAAAATATGTGCATCTGCAATACATATTTGTATAACTATGAAAATACAATAATTCTCCCACCGTGCCAATGAAATTCTTTTTAATAACATTATGAAATGCTTTTTGGCAAGAACTATACACTAATGAAATGATGGAACAAAAACCTCATATAAGGCACAAAAGATATGAGAAAAAAGAAATGTTATGCAAGGATTTTAACTTGCATATCATACAAATGTCTTAAAAAATGAAATATTAAAAAATTACACGATAAAATCTGTACAAAACAAACCCGTTTCTTACAATCTTGATAATCTATCAAATAAAAGCATTCTTTTAAAGAAAGTAACAAAATCTCTTGACATTAAAATGCTTTCCTAGCAATGAGAATATTTTAGCATTTCATTATGAGGTGAATAAACAATATGGCTGCAATGAAAATACTTTTTCTTGAATGAAAAAAAAAAATTGTTTTTTGGTCTTATAAATAGAACAGACGGTCTGATAAGTCACAGTGTGTTTCTTTGTGCAAATTTTGGCCAACAAGATAAGCAAGCTTATGGGCATACTGACATGGGGCAGGAACTCTCACAGTACCTGGCCAATTATAGTACATATGAGTCATTTTATATGTCAGTCTCTGCATATGTTCTGGCTTCAAAACACTGGTATCATAGATGACAACATAATGAGTTGGAGACACAGTACCTTGTCGTACATGTTGAGAAACCAAAAAATAATCATACCATTTTTTACGAGTCACTGAATGATCAAGGATTGACCCAGGTGGAGGATTTGCAAGCACATTCCTTCCTCTTTCATTTTGTATAGCATACATTCTTGTATTGATCCTTTTTTGAACTACAACAACAGATAGAGCAGGCAAATAATCAGCTGAAAAATGTTTGAAACAAGATGTAAGTTGCTCTACCTCATAATTGCGAATAAAATCAATCTGACCATCCCCAACTCCATCTCTGAAAAGAACAACTTTTTCCGGAAGACAATGGTTCACTTCAAAATACTTTCTTAAGGCCGAAATGAATAACATCTTCAAACAATCACCAGCCTCCTGCCCAGTTTTCTGCATAGCAGTCATACTAAACCATCGAGTTCTATTTTGATTCATGCTTGCAACAAAAGCCAACACAGATTTACGACTTCGAGAGGCATCATGATACGTGTCCAAGCCACATATCATAAGATTTTCTATCGGAATATGTACAGACCATAATTCTCCACCTAACTTACAGTTCATCTGCAATGCTATCTTTTGAACAACACTACGTAACTTCTGCGGATTACTAATGGTCTTAGAATTAATGACTTGAGAAGGAACTGGCATGTCAATACAACAAAGTTTCTTCACAGCACTATAACGATCATCCCTGGCAGTTGGGAATATTACAACAACAATTTGTACAGTAGGATTAATAGCTTCTTTCAATGCTTCACAGTACGTTTCAGTACGATCATTATGAATTTCTATTCGTATTGGTTCTTTAACATGGATACCCATTGATGGACACACATTACGCAGCATTTTTGTAAATTCCATTGCGCGAGGTGCATCTCGTTTCGGAAAAACAATAACCCATTTTTCAAAATTAACTGATACTAGAACATGGTTATTTGTTGCTTGTCTGCCCCAATCAGCGTCAGGGTTTACCTGAACTTTTGTATCCCTTCCAAAATAAAGAGTTTCTGATTTTAAAACCCTTCCATCTAAAGACACAGGACTTAAATCTAATTGGAGATTCCAATTAGTAAAACAATCTTTGGCTTCAGGTGATTTATTTATATTCTCAATAAACTTTTGTAGAGCAAGTTGTCGTCTTTCAGGAGTGACACGTGTGCAACTCGATATGTCCTTCATAACTTTAAAATCATTTCTCATTTCATCAGTTAATCCTGTCATAAAACAAAACTCTGGTATTAGGCAAATTAATTTGTCCTCTTCATTTTCTATTTTCTTTTTTCCCTTACTAATAAGAAGAGGTTGAGTTACATCATTTATCTGTAAATCATAAGATTTTTTATAATACTCAAGAAATGTTATTTCATCTTTATCATGTGCCATGAATGTAGAATGTGGATTCATGTCCCATGCAATATCATCTACACGATATGTCTTATTGTTGTAACGTGTTAGTACAACTGTGCCAATTAAGGCTTTCGCAACAGTTTCTCTCACATTTCTGCCCTGTTTAGAAGCTTCATGCATAATATCACGAGCAGTAATAGTCCGTAACACTCTGAATGAAGCATCACAGTTTAACATGACTCCCCCTTCATATTCCTGAACTGCAGTAACATAACCAGGCCATACTTCTAATTTATGCTGAGGAACAGGAACACTTCCTTTCGGATCAAAATAATTTCGACCAACCTAATAAGAGGGGAAAAAAGGGTTAAAAAGCAACTTATATTTAAAGCAAATATAAACATTTTATAATCAATATCAAACATGTTATAATCATAAGCATGATGTGGCCTAAAATGTGCACAGACTTGGGGAACAAATGTTCAGATTATTTTTGCATTGAAACAGTCTTTAATCATAAATTATAGTGGCTAAGATTCCTTATCAACTCAGCTGCTCACCAAGATGGACTTTGCGCCAATCCTTGTGGCAAGGCTCGTTCTCTCAGCTTGGGAAACCCACCTCGATAAATTACATCACAAGGATTGCTGTAATAGTAAGCTAGCCGGTTCAGAAGGTCAAAAGTCAGGTCAGTACATGGATTTTTTCCTGCTGTATTTGCTGCTTGACCAACTTCGATTATCTTTATCTTTACCATATCTAACACGTGTTTCGTAACTACACCTAATTCTGTTTTTGCACGAACCTTTTTTACACAAATTTTAAATAAATATTTCATTCATTTTACATGAGTCATTTTGATTTAACACAAACGTTCCAATCCAGTTTCTCAATTTATTTTTTTAATGTCTAAATTTTTAGAAAACAAAATTTTAATTGTGACGTATTATTTTTGATGATAGTGTATCCAGTTCTGTTTTGATTCAAGAAATCAGTCTGCAAAAACATTTTCTTCTTTTATTCTATCAAAAATGGAGAAAATTAAAAATGATCCTGTTCTAAATGCAGATTTAATAAAAGAAGGTCTGGAACTGGCCAAAAAATTGGGTAATCATTTTGTTAAACATGACCCTAATTAGGAACGCAATGGGTAGTTTCAACGTGAGCTGAAGTTATTGACAGCCTCTTACAGAGAATGCCCCAACCAAAACACGAACACAACGGTTAATAACTGAATTGGTTCGTAAAACCAGTGAATTATCAGCACCGGTTGAGACTCATGCTGATTTTGCTCAAGAGATCACAGAAAGAATTTCATTAATAGAAGAAGAAAATTATGTCCACAACATTTCCAGTGATATTCCAGTCATATGCAAACATGTGCCCCATTTAGGCCTGTTTCAGATGGGCGGTTAGTTGATTCAACTAGTTGAATGGGCACAAGGTCACAGTGACACTTGTGCAAGCTGGCAAACTGCATGGATGAACGAGTTGACTGCGTGTGAAGGGGTTCCAGACGATTCCTCACCATTTGTTATGTGGCTACACTCCCTATCAGCTGCCCATTCAACTAGTTGAATCAACTAACCGCCTCGTCTGAAACAGGCCTTACTGTCAGAAACTGAAAATGAATTTTTTAAAAAAATTGTGTAAAATAGATTTATTTTTTTTTCATCACGATGTTTTTAAATTTTTCATTACATATTATTGCAGGTGTATTTTGTTGAAATAAAATAAGAAGCTAAAAAGAATATGTTCATATGTGTTTTTAAAATTATTTTTACTGATATTTTAGACCTAGAACCAATCTTCTTTCCTTCCATAGATACGTTTATTTTTACATGAATTTTTTTTACATGTATTCTTCAGGAACGTATCTATTGTGTAATAACAGAATTAGGTGCATACAATTTTCTAATCTCATTTTTTACAGTTTACATATTTTATTTAAGCTAAATATATTTATACATTGCATATTTATACATATATAAATAGTTTACTATAATAATATATTTTTAAATTGAAATAGAATGCACAAATTTTTTGCACGTGAGTAATTTGTATGATTTTTTAATGTGATTTTCTTTAGTTTATATATTTTATTTTTGCTTAATATATTTATACATATATATAACATAAGATACATATTTATATTAAATTGAAATAAATTGTTAAATTTGAATTTATTTTTACTTTATTTCTATTAAGTTTATAATTGAATATTTTAGAAAATTATTTTTACTTTGTAAAAAATACTTATTTTTTTTAACTTTATTAAATTAAACTAAATAGTTATGTTGTCCATTAGCAGTACTGTTTCTAAATATTTAGGCTGCATTAGTTAGACTGTCCAAGTCGGACTGCAAAAGTAAGCATGCTTTCATCTCAGACAGTGTCCCCAATAGGTTATCTGTAGTTGATTTCTAGGAAAAGTCTCCAGTATTCTCTTTTGGTGAGTAGTGCCCTGAGTGTAATAAGAATATGTCTTTAGGTGAAAGGAAAGCATCGTCGGATGGTTATGTATGGCAATGTGGGAAAAAAACAGGTAGCAGATATTGTAATGCCAGTAACACCATAAGGGTCACCCCGTGGTTTTCATATTCTAAATTAATTGTGGCAGAGGTGCTTTAATTAACATATGAGATTCTTAAAAAGGTATCTGCTAAGAGCTTGATTTCTAAATATTCAATTCAGCTCTGAAACTGTAGCTAACTGGAGGCAGTTTGTTAGGGAAGTTATGGTTGGCTGCATTGAAATTAATTCTGAAAAACTGGGTGGACCTGGCAAAATTGTTGAGATTGATGAGTCTAAATTTGGCAAAAGAAAATATAATCATGGCCACCCAGTTGAAGGTCAATGGGTATTTGGTAGTTTGGAACATGGTACAGGTATATTTTTTGTTGCAGTACATAATTATTCAGCAGAAACGGAGGTAACTATTTTAATTAAAAAGGGTAATATTTTAAGCTGTAGTTCTTAAGAAGTAACTTAAATGCTATGGTTGTTTTAAATTTTAATTAACAAGGCAGTCTGTTTTAGTTCCAAGTGCATTTATAGGTCGGTCAATAATGAACAAAAATATGGAAACGCTTTCAAGATGTATCTGAGACCATAACAGGACTACTCTAGATATGTGTGCACGGCCACCATCGAAGATTTTTTTTGCGCCAACTTTGGTGATTTTACCGTGTTTTGAGGAGTGGAAAAATTCTCACCAATGTGTTTTAAGCACTGTTTTCAAAATTCTGGACTTAGAATTTTTTTTAGCTTTTTTAATAAAAACCACCTGTTTAAATTATGAAACTTGGAAAAAAAATTTTGAAAAATCATTTAAACGTTGGACTTTTATTAATTGGGTTTTTAATAAAAACCTTTAAATTTTGAAACTTAGAAATTTTTTTGAAAAAATCATTCTCAAATATTGGAAATTTGGGGTTTTTCTTTTAGCTTTTTACTAAAAACCACCTTTTAAAATTATGAAACTTAAGAAATATTTTTGAAAAAGTTTTAATCGTTGGACTTGGATTTCTTTTATTTTTTTGGCATTTTTAATAAAAACTACCTTTTCAAATTATGAAACTTAGAAAATTTTTGAAAAAAGCATTTGAATATTGAAGTTTTTTCCACATCACCCAAGAGGTAAAACTTCCAAGAAAAAATACACTTGGATTAGGGGTCCAGCTGATACCACGTAAAAACAAAACGTGCCTTGGAAAACACAAAAATAAATCTAAGTCCAACATTTAAATGATTTTTCAAAATTTTTTCTAAGTTTCATAATTTAAACAGGTGGTTTTTATTAAAAAAGCTAAAAAAATTCTAAGTCCAGCATTTTGAAAACACCGCTTAAAACACATTGGCAAGAGTTTTTTCACTCCTCAAAACCAACACCTCCTAAACGAACAAGCCGTAGCACAGAAAATGTGACGTCATGTAGTTAGGCAGCTCGCCGTCGAATTGACACATTTTTAACATATTTCCAATTTTCACGCAAAACATTTTTCTTTCTGTTGCAATTTCACTAAACATTGTTTAAAGCATTAAAATACTGCGTACAACAGTGGATAAAATCAATTTTCATTTCATCTATAATTTTAAATTTAAAATATTTTCATAAAACCCCACAATGATGTTGGAATATATTGAACATATTTACATCAGTTAAAAAATGAAAATGTTAATAAAAACCTATTTTATTTTAATTTGATAGAATGGTATTGATCTCAGAAAATACTAAATAATTTAAAATCACTATGCAAAAATTTAATTACTACTTTCCCTTGATTTTAAAATATACCATTGTTGTAATGGGAATTTTTCAAACAGTCAAATGATAAAAAAAGTATGGCTTGCAAGAAATATTGACACTTTTTTATTGATTAGATTCAGACAATACTCCTTCATGAGAGAATTTTTTTAAAATTTATTATTATTATTTTGCTATATCATTAAATTGTAATATTTAAACATAGTAGTGTTGTTAGTTTTGTCAAAACACTGTAAAATCGCCAGAGTTGGCGCAAAAAAAAATCCAAGATGGCGGCCGTGCACACAAATCTAGAGTATCCCCGATAATAAATAAGGCTAAGATTCCTTATCTGTGTTCCAAGGTTGTCAAGATAATTTTGCACCAGTCCTTGTGGCACAGCTCGTTCTACCCCCCTCGGGAGAGCCGCCTCGGTGAGCTACGTCACAAGGGTTGCAGTAATAGTAAGCCGGCGGGTTCAGAAAGGTCAAATATATGGATTTTTTTTTTCTTCTGCTGCATAGGTGACCACTTGAGTTCTTTGACATTTTCCCTCACTTCGAAGTTTTTGCATGTGTTCTTGGTAATTGTATAATTTTCCGATTTTCTTTAGTTTGTATATTTTACTTCAGCAAATAGCATATTTATACATTTATATATATATATATTATAAAATGTATTTATATTAAATTGAAATAGAATGCTTAAATTTTTTGCATAAACATTTTGCAAGTATCATAATTTTTTAACCTAATTTTCTTTAATTTATATACTTTATTTTAGCTTGATATATATATTTATACATATATACGACATAATATAGTAATATATAAGTTGTGTTGCATGTTATCAGACAAGTAGCACAAAGGGGCAGGGTTTAAGAACCAGTCCTACTCACTTGCTGTGCAGAGAGCTGGGGTAAACAATAATGGCACCAAGTTTGGCACAGAACAATTAGCTTGGCGAACAACCGAGTCATTAAAAAGTTACTTACATACATACACACACAAACAACCAAAAAAAAAAAAAATAAATAAATAAAATAAATAAAATTCCTGACTTAAAAAAAAGTATCAAATATATAACAATTTTTACATTTCAAAAAGGAATATTTTTAATGAAAAACATTTTTTAAGAACAAACAACTATATACCTCTAAATAAAATTAATAAAAGAACTAAGTTCCAATTCTGTTAAATTTTTAACTTTCAATGATCATGCACTTTTTCAGAGATATGGTATTATGATATCATGGTGTTCCTGTTCACCAGGTATTGACTAAATAATGCAGCCTTTTCTGATAGTTCATTAACCCATTAACCGCTGGTGTTGCGTTGACGCAACGGTCAAAATAAATGCGTATAAAAATTTAGCTATCAAACGAATTTTATGTTAACAGTAGTTTTTGAGTAGGGTTAATAATTGAATTGAAAAATATTTGCCTTCAACTGTTCTTTTAATAAATTAACGAGTTCCAAACTTAGACAGATAGTTAAGCATTTTTGAGCGAGAACTTTCTCCTGGTCTTTTTCACAGAAGAAATATAGGGAGACAAACGTGAGATTTAGGGGTGATTTATTTTTAGCAAAGATCAAAGTTTATCAAAACATTCCATCAATCAGTTGATTTTGTTTGGGTGGGGGAGGAAGAAAAAACAGGTGTTGCGTTGGCGCAACGTCAGCGGGAAAAGGGTATTCATATGTGTCGCTCGACTCCGTACAACTTTCCCCCATTCTGTGGCTATAGAAATGCCTAAAACTAGATACTTTACGTTTAAAGAAGTTCTTCAAAGAATTTTCGACGAAGATTCAGATAATGATGACGAGAATTAAACTGATATTGTTGTTATTCTACCAGAGACAGCAGAGGCTAGTGATGAAGAAGGAAATGATAATATTTTGAATAGAGGCAATGATGATTTACCACGCGATACTGCTGTCGAAATTGAAGTGTGAGTAAAAAAGAAGTTTTTGCCTCCTAAAAGCAGTACAAGTTTTTCGGAAAAAATTTAAAAAACAAAAATTGAAGATCTGAAATGGATAAAGAAGGGACCATTGAATATGTCTCAGCCGAAAAATGAAGAAAAAGATCAAATCGGAACTATGAAAAGTGTAATGCAAGATAAAACTAGTGCAGAGATTTTTGATCTCTTTGGCTCAGAGGTTTATTCCCTTCTCGTCTAATAGACAAACTCATGTGCCCAACAAAAGAATCACCTCCATTTTTTAGCATCTGAAGCCTACATGAGATGGTTCATTGGAATATTGTTGCCGACGGGATATTATTCTTTACCTCAGGAAGAAATTTACTGATCTCTTGATAAGGACATTCAGCTTGCAAAAGCCATTACATGGAGAACGTGGACATTTTATTGTCAAGTCCAAAGACAGCAGAAGACTGCGTAGTAAACAATGCCATAGCCAGACAATTTATCCATGCAAAGTTTGTCACGTTACTCTACATCGTGATTGTAGTGAAGCTTTTCGTGATAGAACTGTTTTCTGGATGTAATAAGTAATTTTGTAAAGGAAAAATAAGTTAAATCTTTATAATAAATAAATTACCTGTAAAGTGATCATTATCTTTCTAAAGTGTAACAAAGTTTAAAAAAAAATCCCAGTGCTCAAATCAAAGAAAGCCCTGCAGAAGCTCAGTTGAACTCACTTAATGTCAATACTCTTATTCCGCTGACGTTGCGCGAACGCAACACTCGATTTTTCGAAAGTTAAGACCAGTTTTGTTATTTTACCCATAAATTAATGTTGTATATGTTCAAATGAATAGCCAATATTATTTGTATAAAAAAAAAAATCCACCCCTTATACTTTTGGCGGTTAATGGGTTAACATAGGCAGTCTTTAATAAAGGAGAAACTTTAAATTCAAACATATGAAGATCACTTTCAAAAATAAAATACTCTTGAATTCTAAAAAAAATTTGCCTTGCACATGTAATTAATGGCTATCATTCTCTCACTACTTATATCCTGAACACTCTTAGCAGAGTACTTCAAAAAGTTTGCTCCGGGTAGGGTCATCCAAGGCATGACAGGCATTCCAATTCACCCGGTTAGTGCTAAAGAATGAAGCTAAGACAGATTTCAACCTTTGGCTGCCTCAAATTTCTGAAACTAAGAACTCCTGTTACTGCTCTACTTTCAGTAAGGTCTTTTAGCCTGGCCTAGTTTTGTGAGGATTGTATAAGATTAACCAAAACAAAGAAGATATAATATTTCGCATTCATATTTGTTAATTAGGGATCAATGACAGTGTCATTTTCTTTTAAATTATGGGATTTTTTTTATTTTTTAAACATTGTAACCTATTTCTTTTTACTATTTTTCTGTTATTTTACCATTTTTTTTCCCTTTGAGTTTCATTATGAATAGTTTTAAAATTTTAAAGGAAAAAATCTCAAACCATTAAATTTTTTTATTTATTTTACATCAAATGAGTATCCTTAAACATTCTTTAATCATGTAAAATTTAAAATAAATTAAAGCTCACTAGAACAAAATGTTTCTGCCCAGTAGATATTGTACTTATATTTCACCTGAGCAACTTGAATAAAATTAATAATTTCTGTCTTTAGTTCAATCAGATTTAAAAAGGGAAATATTGCTTGGAATCTCCACTTAAATTATAAAAGCAGGATAAGCAAAATACTACAGCCTACTTTGTTGGAAGATGGGGTTGTTAGCCCAAAGTTTATTTCAGATGGATAAAGTGAAACAGGGCTAAAATGAAATCACATAAATTAAGCTCTAATGGCCACGGATTTCAGTTTTATAACATTAAGTTTATTGCATATACAGGTAACAATATGAAGGGTGTTTTGTACTTTGACATATTATTTACGTACAGGGCCCACCTTCTCTCTAATAGGATCCAGATGCAAGATACATTTCAGGGCAGTGGTTCCTAACTTTTGTTGACTGGGGACCACTTGACACAAAAAAACTTGTCAGGAACCATCTCCAAACCAATGCTTTTAGAGGCAAACAAGGGTTTTAATTTCTAAATCGACAACTTTAACAAATAGTATCAAATAAACTTAATGACAATAACACATTTAACGTAAAAGAAAACTTAATAGCAAACATAAGAGCCTATGAACAAAGTTTTTTAGCTTAAATTTGCTTTATAAGCTGTAAAATTGCTGTAATGCTCCGAGATGGCCAAAATGGTTTCGATTTCCTAACGTTTTGAAATGATGAGACCAATTTTTCTTTTTATAACTCTTGATTTCATGGATCGCCAATGCTCTACAGCTGCATGCTCTACAGCTAACATTTGCTTAGGAACCACTGCTTTAGAGCATTTAATTACTCAAAGAATAGCTCTAACTAAAAGAACATTCTGCTCTCAATAGCAGGACCAGGCACTCCAGTTGTACCAAAAATAGCAGTGTCTGCTCTCAATACAGACAAAGCCTACAAAATACAGGTAGCCCTTCTACATCCCGGTTTCGCTCTAACCCGATAAAAAATTTGCGAAAACCTTTGTACAACACTGTACTTTTACAGCACTAGATAACATGATTTTTATTTAACATATTTAAAAACTGAATTACCTTAAAATAATGACGGGAAGGAATAATGAACTATAGTGGCTTTATATGAAAATGGATAAACAAATTATAATTTATTCATTTGTAACTCTATAAAATTACAAGAAGGCCTAAGCTTAGCCGAAAATCTTGAATCATTTTTCCTGAATGCAGACTCTTCCACTGAAAGAAGCCGAAAATTCAAAAGGGAGCTGCAAAATTGTCCATCTCCATACAGAGAATATACAATGACCTTATAAGAACCAGCAAATTAACCAAATTTACAGATTTTTTAAAGAGGATAAAAGGTGCAAAAAATCTAAATGAAGAAAAAGGTTCTGAAAGTATAGCTGATATCCTTTAACTGAAAAAAGGTTTTCGTTTAATTGTACTGAGCAGTGATGAGGAGGAAATTTATTAAATTAAGGTCGCATTAAATGAAAATATTTTTTGCTTCTTTTCATTTTGTGTTATACATACATTTATATTTTTAATGAAAATTAAGTTGCTTATATTGAAATTTTAAAAAAAAAGTTTGTCTTTAATAAGTTTTCAGAACGTAACCCCCTTTTTTGAACTGTCTCTTCGTCTCATAACATGGTTTCACACAACACGGTATTTTCTAGGAACCTATCTACCGTGTTATAGGAGAGTTACCTGTATACCAAATCAGCAAAAAATGCAAGATAGCGGACGGAGCCTCGGAAAGTGAACTCCCCTATTTAACCCTCAAACCGGCCCATGAATTTGTTGCCACTATCAGGACTATCTGTCAAATTGACCCCCAAGCTTAAAAAGCTGTTATTTTTGTGTTATTATGATGGAACTGCATTTCGACATTGTGCACAGGGTTGTTTGATGAATAGTGAGGGAAAAAATTATCTACACTTATTTATTCAATTTATTTTGATCTGGTATCTACATCATCAAATCGTACGGCTCTTAAAAGAATTGCACAATGTTTCTCAGACATAATTGCTCAAAAAATTAGCATTCCAATGATTGAGGTAGAGAAGAGTAATGTCAAGGCTTCACAGGATACTTTAAAAATCGCAGAGAACACTGAAATCCCTATCAGGATCGGTAGGCCTGTTATTGCTCAGTGGCAATAACAGGCCTACCGGTCATTTTGACCGCCATACTTTTACAAAATTGCAACTTACTGGCAAATGGCGAGCATTTGTGAAACCCTGATGTCCAGGAACTGACTGAGGATGTCAAAGCCAGCCAAGCATTCACGCCTCTCCCCACTCCTTAGTTCCACCGCTGCCAGTCATAATGACCAGTCGGCCGGTTTGAGGGTTAATAAATCTTGCAAAACAATTTTACCTTTTTAGTCTACAATCAAATCTTTAAATGAAACGATTTCTAGAGCATTTATCCTTAACTACATCTTTTTTATAATACTTAACATAGCAAGATTGTCTTTCTAATTTTGACAAACCTTGCATTGGTATAATTACCATAACCACAAATGCAGTTTTAAAAAGAATTGCCAGTTCTGCATAAGGGCATGTTTAGAGCATATAAGGTCTTTGTGTTTAGAGTATGAAATCCTGGTTGAGTTTATAATATAAATCAATTAAAAAATTTTTGGCCACTTTTTTTAAAATCTTTTTTTTATGAAGCCCCTATGCACCCCGGCCCGGGATCTAGATGTGTTCCATCCGCTGTGGCCAGCCTTACTTACATATTACAACATTTGTATTAAAATGATGAATACAGAAAACAAGTACAAATATGAACCTCTTACCTGAGTCATTTTTAAAATATTCATGACTTTTCGAAATAACAAGTTGTACAAATGTAGACAATCACTGGGCTTGCACACCTTTATATACTTGATGAAAACAGTAACTGTCGTTCCATCAGTTGGTAAATTTACCTTAACTTCAGTCATTGCTTGCAATTTACGAGGCAAATATAATTTGCTACCATCAAAGGTTTTAACGTTTCCTGTGATATCCCTGACTACTTGTTGATTTATCAAACGAAATTTCATTCTCTTACTATCAACTGAAGGGGCAAATGACACATGATATTCATATATTCCTGCATTTCCTAACACTCTCAAACGCACATAGTTCACCTCGAGTTTTAGCGCAGTACCTGATGTGCCACTAAATTTACCAATGGAAAGCTCCTCAAGTTGGGAAGATAACGATGATGGAGAGGGGGGTAATATTGATGATGGAGAGGGAGGTAATATTGATGATTCTGAAGTAACTGTACTCTTCGGTTCAGTGTCTATACTTTCATTTTTAGGCAGACCTCTCCCGCTACCACTAAGAATGCTACTTAAAACTAGGCCTCGACCACGGCCAACAACTCTTGGAGGTTCAGATTCTTCAATGGCAGGTATCGCTCTTCCTCTAGATTGTGATAGAACAGATTTTAAAAGAGCTCCTCTGCCTATAACTTTTGGCTCTGTAGTCTGATCAGCAGATGTAGAATCCGAAGTACTTTGACCTGGTCGACGAGGTTGATTTTTTAATGCAGCTAATAAAGCTGCACCTCTACCACCGCGACCTAAACTTTCTAATGGTTTGTCAGCCATAATATAGACTTCTTTAAAACACAATCAAATTTCAGCAAAACAAACACAAAGGCAAAACTACATAAAGTAAGCGAGTTACAAAGTAAGAAAACTAAACAATACTCATAGAAGTCATTCTTTAGTGAATTAAGTACTGCACATTGTCATAATACTCATGGTTCAACAGGAACTAAAAATTGAAAATTGTACAGTTAAGTTGAGTACATGATGTGCTGCGATTTATGACCACGGAGTAAAACACTAAATCTTGATTAGTGATTACTCTGGAATAATATTCCCTTTTTTAATATGATATAACCCTCTATAATTTGTAGATAACTATTTTTTAATCTTTTGGATTATTAAAGAAGATAAAGAGCAACGTTTTAAAAACCTTATTTATTTCCTACATCATTTAAAAATATATATATAAAAAATAACGATATTCGATGATAAACGATGGTCACATGATTTTCACGCAGTGGGTAAAAGTCGTATCAGCTGACAGGTTTGTTTGAGAATATTTAAAATGGTAAGTATAAATTGTAAATTTTAAATTTGTTTATTATTTGTCTGTAATAATAAAGTCAATGTATTCTAGTGCTGTAAACTCTCCAATGATGTGTTCTTTTGAATTATATATTAATGATAAGTAATCATAATGTAGAAAATCACGATCAATTCTTAACTTTATTTATTTCATTTGTATTTACATCATATTTGCTTTTATGTTCAGTCAAAATTATCAAAACTCAAATAAAGAGTATCTCTGTTTGACTGTGTTTCATTAACTAGTTTCAAGAAACGTTAAGATACTGAATATTATACAATCTTTTTGTGCTAATGTAGAAAAGTTTTACCTTTTGTAATTTAGCGAAGGTAATTTTGAAAATGACTGACGTCTTTCGTCCTCAGTCCTCCTAGATGTTACAGTGTGTAAAATATTTGAAGACCATAAGGATCTCCATTGCTACAGTGATATGGTTTTTAATGAGATGTCACTGAAGCACATTTCATCAAACCAAAGTTTGATCAAACATTGTTATTGATACTTTACAAAACTCTGAAATACATACATAGGTAAAAAAAATTAAGTGGTTAAAATATTAGAATATTTATTTAAACGTTTGAAATTGTTTAGCGAGTGCTCAATAAACTTTCATACTTCATCTAAGGATTGTAGTTAGTATAGCTGTCTACTTATTTTCAAGTTTTTAAGCAGTTTTGGAGTTGTTTTTTTTTTTTTGTTGTTGTTGTCAGAAGCTTCACTGTATAATAAAATTATGTAAATGAGAGTTTTATGCCCTGTTTTACTTTTTAAAAATAATTTGATTTCTTGTTTTTCACTTTCTAAATACATTATATTACCAAGCTTTTCTGTATGTGACATCTCATTAAGGGTGTGCTATTTTTCTTGGGTTTTTGACAAGTTATGGGATAAATGTTTTAATATTGAAACACTTTTTATATAGTTGCCCTCGTAGCTCCATAGAGGCATAAGAAATAATATTTGTTTTGAAATGAAGTTAGTTTTCTCCCTGATTCTCCCTATGAAATTTCATTTTTATATTTTTATTTGATATTTAATGTGGATGTATGAAAAAAATATATATATTCTCTTTTAGATTCTTTTATCATATTTTATTCAAATAAACTGTTTAGTTTATTATTTTCCTAGTTAGTATATATAAAATTTTCCCCATGCTTAATAATATTAGAAAGTTAACATATAACTAAGAATTTTTTCTTATTTTTCTAATCAATAAATGTGTTAGTTTATTAATTTGCTAGTTGGTGCTTAGAATTTTCCTATACTTAATATTTAAGGTATATCTTAGCATTCAGAATTTATCCTTTTCAAGAAGTTCCTAAAGTTATGTTTTTGCATGAACAGAAACGTAGTACAATTAATTCTATGATATACAAAGTAAATATTTGTTTTTTATTGATTTAAAAGTCAATCCCCATTTGGGAATCACGGTGCATTATATGTAAATAATTTCATAATTTTTTTATCAGTGCCATGGAATAACACATTTTACATGTAATCCAACATTACACTGTTACACACTGTTTCCGAACATTTTTTTTAGAAACTGCACATTTTCTCTGTTTTCCATCCAATGTTCTTTCTAAATAATGTCCTTTAGGATTTTTTCTTACATCTTCTGCAACGCGTTTCTGTGAACTCACACTGTACGATGGTCTTCCATTATTTTTGGGTCAGACAGAGTGTAAATTCAAATAGAACCTTGCGACAACTCTTCTGAAATTTAATAGGGGTATTTTTTCATTAGCAATGCAGTATATTGTATGAGCATTAACTAGGGCCATATCCACTGCATTAGTGAAAATTGGAAAGTACCACTTCTTGCCTCTAATTTTTATTCTATACTTTTGTATATTCCAGTCAAGCTTGTCAACACCACCCATGTTCTTATTGTAATTTGCAATGACATTAGGCTGTGGAATTAACACTTGTTTTTTCTCAGTTCTAGACCATCTTGGCGCACGTCCCAAAGGTAAAACTTCAAAATGATTTGATAGCATCTTAACATTGCTGTTATCTTTCCAAACAAGACCAAATATTTCATTTATTTCATCATATATATAATCGAAAGCCCCGCAAAATTCTTTCGTCATTTCCTTATCTGTTTTTATAGGGCATTTATTCATCCTATCATATCTCACCGTTCCTGTCGCAGGTATATTTCTCTCTTTTAGTTTTTTCATCAAATCAAAACTTTTGAAAAAATTATCGAAATAAAAGCAGTGTTCTTCTGATTTGTCTGTGGTTGCTATCTTATTCAATATTACCAACATCCCTAACCCATTCATATCTTTTTCTAAACTACTACTTAGCTTACCTTCATAGATTTCAGCATTATAGCAATATCCGGTCACACCGCAATACATGGCCCATTGCTTGAAACCAAAGTGAATGGGCTTGCCTCTTATAAATTGCTTCAGAAAATGATGACCATAATAATGCACCATTTGTTCATCTATACATATTTTATACGAAAATACTCCAAATTGCATAAATGTTTTATTTAGCTGATCCAAAACTGGTATCTTCCAGTACGTTATCATCTATATCTTCTAAATCGGAAACATCATCCACTCTATACGGTGGTAATTCAACTATGTCAATAGTACCGTCTAGGTCTTCATCATCTGCCAAATCAAGGTCATTGACCCAATATTCTTCAAGTTCTCTTAGCGATGAAAAATTTTGTTACTCATGATTATCCAAATTGAATAAACCAAACAAGAAACATAATAATGCAAATTATAATAGTACAGTCATTTATCAAAATCGAGCCAGGTTGCTCGCACCTAATTCAAAGCAGACAGAGCAGATAATCTAAATGAAACAATTTCTCAGCACAGTGTTCATTACCATCTGCACTAAAAATTATTAAAATTCTTTTGTCCAATGTACGAAAAGGTTGGTTTGGTTTGGAGCGCTACGGTCAATTTTTGCTACACGAATGTGTACGAAAAGTATTGCTGTCACCTGCGAAACATGTGTTTTAGAATCACCTGCTCCCAATACCTGGTGTATCCCCCCCCCCCTTTCATGCCTATTATTGTCAGTGGATGCATTCCACATTTTCATGGGAAAATGCCCATGGGGAATTTCCAGAAACGTATTGCACCAGATACAGGGCCCGATTATGAACGCTGGGGGCCCCTGGGCAGATGCTATTTGGGGGGGCCCCCTTATGAACATTTATAAAAATAAGAACTATCCATGGGCTATACATACTATTAGAAGTACTAGGTGCATACATCAAGGGGGTTTTGGGGCCCCCTAGCATCAGGGGGCCCTGGGCAAAGTCCCGATTTGCCCATGCGATAAAAAGGCTCTGACCAGATAACTGCAAAGAAAACGAAAGTTCTATTTGTAGTGTAAATAGTTAACCATTTTACATTATAATTACCGTGAGCCCCAAATGGGGATCATTTTATTTTGCCGGTGGTCAAGCTATGAAGTAAACAATTTGCTCAATTTCGATACTATGTTATTCAGAACACATATGCACATAACCTCCATAAGAAAAAAATAATTCATTTCAATATAAATTATCAGATATTCACTTAGCAAATAGAGAGAGATGAAAAAGCGTCATTTACAAGCAAACTTTTTAAAACATATCCTATATATATGTATATATATTTTAATCAAACTGAAAAGTTTAACTGTATACATTATAAGTGGACAATGATGCAAACACTTAACTCTAAAAGTAAACGAAAAGTCAGAAATTAGGGTGGATAACGTTAAAAATATTTGTGGTCCCCAAATGGGGCTCACGGTTTTTAATGGGTTAAAGTATTGCACTTCAAATCAATATTGCCAAATGATATTTTGAAGAGAAATTAATTTTTTTGAAAAGTCTTATGTTGTATATGAACACTTACATGGAATTTATTGCTTACTTCCATGGGATTGATATCATTAAGGCCTAAAACACCAAAATAACCAACATGGAATCTATCAACCTTTCATTAATATTTTTATATATTATTTTGCTAGATATGCATTTATTTATTACTTTTTATTTCTGTCACAGTTTTTCAAAATTTTAACAATATATTACAGTCTCAGTTTGTTACGAGAAAGAAATAAAGTCATTTGGAATTCATTCACTTTCATTTCTTGTTGATTAAAACCCATACAATTCTTATTGCAGTTGAGTCTTAAAATTTTTACAACTTTTGTAATGTGAAAAACAAATTACCCAATGCTTTTTTTTTTTTCACTAAATATTTGTTTTTCCTTGCTTAGGAAGGAAAAAATAGAAATATTTCTTAGTAATTATTTTACAATACTAGGTATTATTACAAAATTATAAAAAAACAATAAATATTGCATGATTATAACACTAATAAATGTAACTGAAACATTTCATATTTTACTTAATTCTAACTAAAAACCTATAAGGAAGATGACTATAAATAATTTTCTTCTTGCATGCTTTTGGTCTTTTATAAAATTTAAGTTACCCTTTTTACTAATATTTTGAATTGACTTATTTTTAGTTTATTATTGATATATTGATTTATTTGTATGTGTGTATTCACAATGTCTCTTAACCACTTAGGGGAAAGTAATTTGTAGACTGTAAGGCAATCTTTTCTGTTTTTAAACTTAGTTCTAATCATGTATTTCTGAATAAAAAATAATAAATTTTTATAGCATTGCAATAATATCACTCTGATCATTTCCATATCATTTGTTATCAATGAATTTTTGAAGGAAATAATCTTATTAGACTTTTCTCGGTGAAAACCTTGATAAATCAAATTTAAAAAATCCAGTAAATGGTTTGAAATTTTCAAAACTACACAACATACACAAGATGATTGTAAAAGTTGTTAAATATATTTCTGAAAAATGTGTTTTTCTGTCATTAATTATTAGAGGATGTTGTTTATATCATTATTGTTACTAATTGCTATTGGCTCTCCCGCTCTCTTCGTTCATGTATATAGATAATATACACAAAAGAAAAGATTGCCGTTAAAATGAAAATATATATGGTTTGACTTGTGGCCTAAATATTTTTATTCTGAAGACCTTCAGGTGTTGAAATTATTTACTATCTGAGGAATTGCTTTGAAAACTAAGTTTCTGTTGCCAGTATTAATCATTTGATCATGAGCCATGTTACCTATGATAAGGATAAGATAAGAGATAGTGTAGCTGGTAGCTTATATATTCTTGTGAAACTAAAATCACAGTTCATGAACAAAGCTATTTTACAAGCTTATTAGAATAATAAATATCAAAATGGTACTTATATTGTATTATGATTTTCATTTTGCATTTACATTTAACACTTGAATTCAATAGTTATTAAGCTTGACTTTTTATATTTTTTTTTATATTCCTGCTGCATATGTGTAATTTAGAATTTCTTTTATTAACTTTAAAGACAAACATTATCTTTTACAGTCTTTTGATGAAGATAATTCTGCTTACAATTCCAACTATGTTGTTGGTTCTTTTAACAAAGATTTTGAATATGGATCTGATGAACCCGATGCAGAATTTCATGGTTCTGATTCTGAAGATCAAAAGCCTCGTATTTTGTTGATGGGTTTAAGAAGGTAATTTCTCCATTTTCTTTTGTAAAGTATAATTAATAGGTTTTATGGTTTAAAGTTTAGGTTTTATGGTTTAAAGTTTTGTTATGGAAATACTTAAAATTTCTAATAAAAGTATTATCATTTTTACTTCATATCTATATTTTAGTACATTTAGCAACAAAAACAGATGATTTAGTGGACTTAATTTATATACAATTATTATTGAAACAAAAGTAGTGTTTGTTACAAATAAACATATTTATTCCTAAGAACTGTAGAACTTGCATTTGTTTTAATTATTATGGATAACTTTATTTTTCTGAAGTTTTATAAAAGGTATCATGATTTTTCATTTGTGTTCTATAAACCATATAGCCTTTTCATTATCATTTAATGAAACTACTTGTACTAAGAGATTTTGTATCGATATATTTAACCTCTGCCAAATATTAGATTAAATTGAGCCATTTAGGACCTTTAATGATTTATAAGGCCAAATATTTGAAGAAGTGTAATGATTTGTGCTTTGTATAAATCTTCAAATGTTCTCCTGTTCTGTATTAATCTTCAGAATGAGCTGACATTTGTAGGTTAAACTTATTAAATACCTTTTATAGCACCTGGTTTTGGGGCAGGATCTTTACTCTGCTACAAATTATATTATTAGGAAGTCAGATAAGAGCAATTTTGTTTATTGAAATATTTATAGGCTTGTAAAGTATTCTAGCCATGTGTGGGTCTATCTTTAGGGCTTTGTTAGATTTTTGTTTTGTTTTTTAAGTTATTCATTTATAAAAGCATGCTTTCTCAATTGGAAATCTTGTATTACTCTGCTACTATTTTTTTAAAATTAATTTTAAGGTTATTTTTAGCCTCTATTTTGTAAAAAAAAGTTCCAAATTGTTTTTTAAGTGGTGTTAAAACAACACATCATTTGTGTAGTTAATCACTCCTAGGATTTATTTTTAAAACATTTATTTGAAATTAATACTCTTTCTAACAGCAATAAATAGTTTTGTTCTTTTAAGTTATATTTCATGTATTTTTTTCTGTCATTTCTTAAAAAGGGAAGGATATTATGATTTCCTGTTATTTTTGCTGGTACAGTGGAGTCCGATAATCCAAACTTCAGTAATCCGAAAGTCCACTTAATCTGAAACCAAAATTCAAAAAGAGCTAAGGTTACAATAAAACCACAGTGATACTAAGTAATATAAAGTATATTTCTGAAAATTACAAGAAAATTCAAAGTTAGACAATGTCCTGAACTATATCGGTTTTAAAAAAATTTGTTACTTTTTTTGTTGAAAACAAGAATACCTCTCCCTTGAAGCCAAATTATGCCAACGCGTCAGAAAAATGGTGTCTTCTGGGGTCACGGCAGAGTGTTGCTCTACGTAGTGTAGCACTATATCAAACCTCCACCTCTACCTGGCTGCTTCTCTCCAACTGTCAAGCACTGTGACATATTGTTAGACCAACTTACACTCTACTGTACTGTGCTAGACAGCATTCCGCTCTCTTATGACCCATTTTGTCCCGGGATTTGGTTATGTTTAGACAGACCTTACAACATAAATTGTGTATTCACACGTAATATGTAATATTTATGTAATCATGCATTATTATGTAATTTAAGTTTATTTTAAGAATGATCTCATATAATCTGAAGAATTCAACAATCTGAAAAGGGTCTGGTCGCAATCAGTGGTGTACCCAGGATTTTTTCTTGGGGGGGGGGCTGAGATAGATGGCTAAAAATATGTATAATGCAAAATCAATATTCATAATGCAATTTCTGTTTCTTTGGGGAGGACCAGCCCCCACCCCCCTGGGTGCACCACTGGTCCCAATCATTTCGGATTATCGGAACGCCACTGTATTATGAAATTACTTTAAAACAATTGCTTTTTTCCTTATTTGGAAACTTATAAAATGTGACTTTTGATTTTTAAAAACCTGTGTCTATAGTTACTGCTTCAAGAGAAAGAGATATATGTTTTACTGTTTAATCAGTTTGCGTTTTGGTGTTCATACTGTGTATTTTTTAGATTAAAATAGCTTCAAAGGTAAGATACAGTTGACTTTTGTATTTTTATATGGCATTGCTTTTGCTTTTTGTTTAGTAGTTAATAAAAGCGTGGACATCATGTACTCAAGTGATAACAAAACAGCAAGTACCAAAAACTGCAGTGTTTTACAGTTTTCCAAAAGAGTAGGAAGAATAGCTATAGCTATTATCATGTGATTCAAGGTTAAACTTATCACTATTTGTTTTCTGTCTGGACTGCTGCTGTATATTTTGCCCCATGCTGAAAATATCTTACTGTTTGTAGTTTTTTTATATTATAATAAATTATTATATTTGAATGAGTCAAATGAATCTGAATCAAGAAGATTAAGAAGCTATAACCTATATATCCAATAAAGTCATTACCAGTTTTGAGTCATTTGTTCCTCTAAGTCAGTGATGGTGAACTTTTGAGAAGTGAGTCAAATTTTGTTCATTATTTTTAGTATTAGCTCGTTGGTCACCAAGTCAGTGGCATCACTTAGAAAGAGGGAGGGGAGGATGGTTAAAAACTTTTTTTTTGTTGTTGTTTCACTTTATCCTCTAAAAGTTTACGTTTCCTTTTTGTTTTACAACTTTTACTTTTGCAAATGAAGAGCAAAATATAAAGGTCATCAAAAAATTGATATAAATGGGGGTGATACCATGAATTACCGCACCAGATGACACCATGCCCAGTCGGCAGTCGCCATGGCTCTGAGTATTTGAATGAACAAGGAATAAAGAAAATCACATATATATTATGAAATATTATTATTCATTTAGTTACAGGTATGTGCATGTATAACGAAGTTGATAATAAAGTTAAAGTATATTTAATGAGAAATCTGTTGTTGTTTATTTTCAGATAGTTTCGTAATATTATATTCATATTCCGTATTCATTAGTTTCATGCATTTCGCAATCAGTTCATTTCCAAGTTTATTTCTATTGGTAGATTTTACAATATTCATTGAACAAAACAATTTTTTATACAAATATGTGGACCCTAACATCATTAAAGAGAGCATTAGCAAGTTTCTTCATTGATATAAAAATATTTGGTAGAGAATCCCATATGTTTAATATAATATTTTCAATTTTTAGTGTGAGATCATTATTATCTGCACTACTTTCAGACATTTTTCCTTCTACTTTGGAAATCAAGCTTTCAAATTCGTTTTTCTGCACTAAGCTGCTTTGAAATTCAACTAATTCCATTTCTAAATCATGGATCCCTAGCCACATAAATTCAGTTAACTCCATTATTTTGAATTCCATTTTGTATGGATATAAAAGAAAGTAATATGTATTTTCCAAACTTTTAAATTGATTAAATCTCCCCTCAAAAGCTTGTTTTATTTCCTGTATAGTAATTAAATGTTTTTGTAATTGAGGAAAGTATTTAATGATTTTCATTTCCAAATCCTTAGTAAAGATGTCAAGTTTCGACATAAATATTTTAATATTTTCAAACATCATTAAAATAGTTTGTCCATTTCCTTGAAGTTTTTTATTCAGTTCATTAAAATGCTGAACAATGTCGCATAAAGACATTCAGTCATTTAACCATTCTATATTTGAAAATTCGTCAAAACTATTGTTGTATGTCAAAATCCCTGTATGCTGGCACTCAATTTCCTCTAATAATTGTGCAAATTGTCGTTTATTAAGACCTCTTGCATTTATAAAGTTGATGACTTTTATTACAACTGGCATTACATTGGAAAATGTTTTTAAACCTTGCTTCGCACGTAGAGCATACTTTTTCCCACCATATTGGGTGCACTGTCTGTTGTTACAGGAACAATTTTCTCTTGGTCAATATCCATTCTTTAAATGCAATATCAAAGTCTTTAAAAATATCAAGACCGGTACACTTCTCTTTCAACGTTATTAATTTCATTAGCTCTTCTTTCATTACATTGCCTGATTTATATCCAGTAAAAACTGCTAATTGTGTATAACCATCTACCTCATTACTCTCATCTAAAGCAATTGAATACATTTCTGCAGAATTTAAGTAGTTATGTATTTGCGATAAAATATTTCTTTCTAATTCTATTACTGTATTGCGACTTATTGGTAACTCATTTATATGCTTTATAATCAAGAATTTTTCTTTAAAATCTGCAGACAAAGTAGCACTACATTCTAAAAATGCTTGTTTTGCAAACTTTTCTTCTGAAAGAGGTTTCCCGTGGCGAGCAATGTAATGGGCAACTTGAAAACTACCAGCTGTAATGCTATTTTTTGGAATCAAAAAAGTTTTTAAAACACTGGTTTGTGAATGATTCTCTTCTTTTGTAAAACATATGTTCTTCTTTCTTCATCTGTCGAAAGGCTGAGAAGAGAATGCAACTTTTCAAAATGTCTTTTTACATTGTATGTACGTCAAGTGACTTTTTCATTACAAATTATACACACAGTCATTTTATTCTTTTCAATCACACCATATTTATCAAACTATTCTGTTTGATATGGTCTGGAACTTGCATTGTTTGTTTTTATTTTTTTAACTGCCGACACAGTACAGGGTTACAACTAAAAATATTTATATTTAGAATACAATAATTAACGTACTTGATATACATACATATGTAGATGAGAAACTTTAATAATAAAAAAATAATAATACTGTTGAAATATTAAACACTTCTAGATGCGTACAACAAGGCTGCCATTTAGTTCAGCACTGGTATAGCTCCCCATTCTATGATGCAGCGAATATGTATGCACGTCAAGTTTATGAATAACTGTCATGATTCATACACGCTTCGCGACAAAAGGACGAAACAGGATGTTTTACGTCCATGTACATCAGGGGTGGGCAGACTTTTCCAGGCTACGGGCTACTTCTAATTTTTTCTAGGTGTTGCGGTCCACCCAGTGACGTGGGTGTGGTGAGCTAAAAAAAATTTATTATAACTTAATAATAAATATGGAATATGTACTTACCTACATAACTACAAGAAAAAAAACTTACTCTTTTAAAACCGCATTTAAAGCAAATCACGTCGGTGTTCCATAAGTATGTTTCTTTTAGTATGCGCGTCTTAGGTCTTAGTAAAGGCGGTCACCCCAAAATGTCTTGGTGGTCCACCGGTCGATCACGATCGCATTAATGCCCACCCCTGATGTACATCATTCACATGTGCAGTGATATCATATCACTGCACAGTGATCTATCATATCATTCATATGTGCAGTGATATGATAGAAAATCAGCAAGCCATTGTCCCCTTGGAAATATATTTTTATAAATTTGACATTAGATATATATATATACTTTATTTTTTTAATAATTTTGATTTTCTGTTCTCGCTTATATGATATAAAAAATAAGTTTATAAAAATCAACATATGGGTTATTTAAAAAGCCTGTGTTGGTCAATGTCTGACCTGCGGGGCATAGGTTCACCATCACTGCTTAAGTCTGGTGATTCAAAATATAAGTCCTTTGGTTGCTATGCAAAAATTAGTGTACTTTAGAAGTCACAAGTTTTTATCACACCACATTTTATTACTGTAACTTCTCGTATGTTGCAAGTACATACTCAATCTAAGTTATTAGGTTGTGCAAGAACTTGCACAATTGATTGATTTCTTCAGATGCATGCCCTGTATCTAATATCCTAAATCATCATACTTACACATCCTTTAAGTATGTTGTCTAGGGCAGTGATGAAAGAAGGAATGTTTTATTTGATTCATTCCTCTATTATTTATAATTACTTGAGGGATAAACTTGCACAGGTAAATCTTAACGGATTTTTATTTTCTTAATCAAGTACATTGATTTTAAATATATATGTAAACTTGAAAATTGAAGTGTTATGCTTTCTATCATTTCATGTTTTGAAATTTTTATGACAATTATCTTTTTAGGAGTGGAAAGTCATCTATTCAAAAAGTAGTATTTCATAAAATGTCTCCAAATGAAACCTTATTTCTTGAAAGTACAAATAAAATTGTTAAAGATGGTAGGTATTAATTTTTATATGTCAGTCATTTTATGTAGTCCTATTTTGTTTATTTAAGAAACTAAAAAGTCAAGATTATTAGAAAATTGTAGAAAAATCAAGTATTAAAATGTAAAACTTAATATGTTGGACATGGTAGGTAAATTGGCATTTAAAAAGCTATGCATTTATTAAGGTCTTTAGATATCTTTAAAGATTCTACTGTTAGTTTTATTTATCACTGCTGACACACATGTATATTTATGTATGAAGATAAATTACCATTATTGTAATTTTATAATTTTTTAAAAAAAATACTTCAGCTTTCTCACTTTGTCAAAAGGAAAAGAGGACTGAACCTGAAAATTGTCTGTTAATTTGAGCTATAATTTTTTGGAACTGGCATTTAATGTTAACTGGACTGATTAATCAATATAAGTTTCATGTTAGTTAGAACTTGGCATTAGTCATTGAAATTTTTAATGATCATGTAGCAAAATGACTTGCAAAAATTTAAAATTTTCTTATATTCTATATTTTAATTTTAAAATAAATGATAAAGGAAGGAATACAAACTAGCAAATTAGAGAGCCAGACCTAATGATAAAAGATGTGCCAAATTAACATGCAAGTGCATAAATCATGAGTATTATCACCTCTTTCTATGTATGTCTTAATTTTAGCACTTTTTGCAAAATATTTATATCAAGAATGCAACTGTATATTTTTATGATGCAGTCTTTTTTTAAAGATTCTGTATTTATAAGTATTTAAAAATAATTTAAATATATAAAATTATTTTTTAATTAAAATATTTATTGCAATATATAAATCTGATATTTAATGAGGGCAATTTTGTGCCTTTCATTCATACAGCAGATATCAAAGTTACAGTTGGCCTGCTGTCATTTATAATTTTATCAAGAGGTCCCCAGATTGTTTTGAGTTGGCCACCCCTGATATAAATAATAAAATTTGTTGTTAAAATGCATCTTGGTTTTATACATTTTGTGTTTTAATGATAATTATTATTATTATAGATATAAAAGTTTGCAATTAAAAATGCTTTACTGTTAGAAACTGTGTATTTATAGTTCTTTATTTCATTCTTTTACAAATATATTATTTTGTTATTGTTGAAAAATGTATGTGTGCAATGCATTAAATATTGCTTCTGATCCATATTACCTCATTGTGCACTCCTACTTTCTGATATTAAAAATTTGAAGAATTACATGAATAATTTTGTGATATTAAAAAATAATGTAGTTTAGAGGACTACTTGTGGTTGAATCTATATTTTTTTTATGTAGATGTTTCAAACAGTTCTTTCGTACAGTTCCAAATATGGGATTTTCCGGGTCAAATTGATTTCTTTGATCAGACATTTGATTCAGACATGATATTTGGTGGTAGTGGTGCTCTTGTTTTTGTAATAGATGCACAGGTATGTGTTTTTAATATTTTCCCTTTGATCTAGCTATAGTACAAACATTATTTCATGTGTGTCATTATGGCTCAGATGTATTTTCATATTGATTTCCGCTATATTTTCAAAGCAAGCATCTAATTTCAACTGTTATTTGAATGCTTTTATGTGTAGAATACCCCTGCTGAGTAAGAAAGGAATTTTAAGAGAACAAAAAATTTGCTTGCTTCATCAAAAAAAAAAAAGATTGAGTGTACTGTGCTTATTTTTAGTGGTGCAAAATTTGTGGTTAAATATTATAAGAATTAAAAATCAGTTTTTAAAAAAAAACTTCAAAGGTAAGATTCGTAACATTTCATTTATTTAGTTCTATTAGTGACACAACCCTACTATAAAGTGGCATGGCATGTTTAGTTTAATTTTAAAGCTTAAAAAATTAGTCTCAAACTATTGCAAGATTAACCAGCTCCTTTGAAGATGCTATTGCAGAGGTGGGGAACCTTTTTACCATTAGAGGCCACATGCAAATTAGGTAGTAATAAAGGAGGCCGCAAAAGTTGATGTACCCATAAGTGCGACTTTTATGAAATTATTATAGTTAGGTATAATTTTAACAATCTGGTACATTATATAGAAAAATAACAAAAAAAAATTAAGTCCTTATTTATTTATTATTTAAAAAGTTAAAAAGTTACAGTATAAAATATTTTTGTATTCACGTAAGGGTAAAAAACTTGCTATAACATTAATCATTAATTACTATTTTTTTTTATAAAATTATTAGATTCATAGATATCACTGTAATTTTTATATTTCACTGTTGGTATTTTTATTTATGTAAACACACACACACACACACACTATATATATATATTCATCCAGATTTAAAAATTTTAATAAACAACTACATATTTAAATACCACTTCAAATAAAAATAATAAAGTTGAAGTATTTTTAAATAATTTTAACACTATAAAGAAATACAATAGAAAAATAATAGTATTAAATTATAAATAACTGACATAGCAACAATTCCTAAAATAATTTTAAAATCCAATGGAAAATTTAAGCTAGTGGGATATTTGCATTTGTTTCTTGCGTGAAAGTAATTGAATATTTGGATCAAGCTTCATAATGCAAAGCCTGCGTACATACATTCATGCCATTCTTTATTTAATTCCATTGATTTGTAAATTGTTGTAATCTATAAAATTAAGTATTAATTAATACAGGTGCTAGCTTCTATGAAGGCCGCACAAGAAGATCATGCAGGCCACGCGTTCCCCACCTCTATGCTATTGTAATTGGTGATAACCTAATGAGTTAGAAAACCTCATGGTTCTAAAAATGCTTAATGCTAATGGATTGTACATGGTTAACAGTGTAACTTATTTTTTCTGTTAATATTATTTAATGATGCAGAAAATTTTGTTTCTGAAGTTAATCCAGCAATAAAAGAGGTCTAGCATTTGACTTTTTGTGCTCTTTTAGATTAGAGATTTAGAAAGTAAAAATTTTAGCCAATTGTATGTTATAGCATGTACAGTGCCTGTTTGTGTATTATTATTATCATTATTATTTACTTTATTAAATTAACTTGTGTGTATATTAAAAATACTTATTTTTGCAAATATTATAATATAAAGATCTATGCATTAATAAAAGAGTATATTACTAATGAATAGAAGTGTTTTGGTTTTTATCTTTACCAATTTGAGTTCTTCAAAATATTTTTATTCATTAATATGTGTAATGTTGTACAATTAGAAGTTTGTAATGACTTTTTTTTTTTTATGTGTGTGTGTGTAAGTAAAATTATTTTATATACCTTTCTTTAGGATGAATACATGGAAGCTTTAGATAAATTAAAAATGACTGTTGCCAGAGCTCAGAAAGTGAACCCAGAAATAAAATTTGAAGTATTTATTCATAAAGTAGATGGCTTAACAGATGATCATAAAATTGAAACCCAGCGAGATATCCATCAAAGAGCAAATGATGATCTTATTGATGCTGGACTAGAAAATGTCAATCTTAGGTTTGTAGTATATTATAGAAAGATATACATGTTTTTTTAATTATTTTAGTTTCGATAGTATGAAAATTTATTTTATTTTTGTCTCTGACATTTTGTTTAAATATTGCATTTATATGAACAATGTTGTGTGTAGATCATGCAAACAAATAACTTTATTTTTCTATAAATAGTATCATAAACACTAGTCCATCATAGTTTAAAATCAATTCAAAGTATATAGAGTCAGGGATCAGGCTTAAAACGTAAACAGTTTATCTTAATGTGATGTCTTGATTTTTTCAGTTATTCAGCATTATTTATTCTATCAAAATAATATACACCTAAACATGCAAACACATACTTATGTGTGTGTGTAATCTGATGTATGCTTATGGGTTTTATATAGCAAGGTATATGCTAACTGTTATATTATAATGGTACAAATGATTTGTCTACCATGAGCATTAAAGAAAATTTACAGTTTTTCTGCATATTTAATATAATTAACAATTTTTGAATGCATATTCCTTTTACAATATGCATTTCATGTATATATAATAGTAAATATTCAATATGTTCTGCCTCTTGTTTAAGATTGTGGTTAGCATGTTGGTTTGGACAGGAATGGATTTATCAAAGCATAGAGGAAAGGGTTACATGACCCAAGGATCAAGTAACTCTTTCCATCATATATAAAAGCAGAACCAAAATTATTCCTGTGAGTGCATCTTCCTTTCCTCTGAGTGAATTTTGTTTTACTTTGCTGTAGGCCTCATTGGTGGGAGAAATGTATTTTGTACAATTAAACAGTAGCAATCAAATGACATGAAAGTGAGTTTAACAATCAAAATAGGAAGTTTCATAGCCTGGAGATTCAAGTTAGAAAAATATAGTTATTTTAATTTTAATGTCCTATGTATAATTTCTGTCAAGGAAAAATACAATTTAAAATATTTTCCCCCTTTAAAATACAATCCCTCATCCCTTGCATCTCCTAAACAAAATTATACAAGAGTTGTAAGCAATTTCAGATACATACTAAATCCATAAATAACTAATTTTACAGAAATGCTAGAACTGCTTCAGAATAGTGTTTTAAATGCATAGCCTATCATAGAGATTTTGAAACTGAAGGTTTTAAAATAAACTTTATAAGTTCAAATGGTTTATGATTTTATGTATAATTGTACAGTTTTGGGAGAAGACAATTTTGAGATATCTTATGGTTTAGTAATAGTTTGCTACACTCGGTTAAATTTAGCTTTCATGTATGCAATTAATGTAGCTTTTTTTGGGGGGGGAGGGAGGGGGTTGATCACAGTGTATAAGCAAAAGAAGTTAAATTCATATTTAAAATTTTGAATGTAGAACTAATATTTTGTTTTTCTTTCCCTCCTTTTAATATCAGTGACAGTAAAAATAAATTCTCTGAATGTTATAGGTATATATTTGGATAATGGATAAAGTTCATGTTGGTGTGAGTTTCATAGGTGGATTAAAGCAGGGGTGGAATTTGAAATAGCTTTGCATTAGAGCAATAAATAGGTGGTGATTAAATTGCTGGGAAAAATCAGATTGATTCCAAACTATAATAATGTTTCTAAGCTCTGGAATTTTTTTTTGCAATTTTGGATCACGGTTAACTAGATTTATGTCTGCAATTCTAAACCTGTTATTAGTCAATCCATTTAAATATGATGTGAGATAAGTACTTTTTTTTTTTATTTAGTAAGACTTTTTCAAACAATAGTAGGCAAACGATTCTTGTTTGCTTTTTAGCACTAATGTGCTTTGACATTACATAAATCATCTTTTTTCAATAGAAAAAATTTAATTTATAGCACTAAGTGATAATTTATAATATCATAATGCTCATGAAAACAAAATACAGTGGTACCTCGACTTACAAGTTTAATTCGTTCCATGACGGAGCTCGTAACTTGAAATACTCGTATCTCAAATCAATTTTCCCCATTGAAATGAATGGAATTGCCATTAATTCATTCCGGGCTCCCCCAAAACACCGCAATTTTTTGTTATGTTTTTAAATAAGAAAAATGTGCTTATAAACGAGAAACATTGTATAAAAATGCAATACAATAGAATGTACTGCAATAAATTTGTTTTATTAAGTGTAATGTACAACATTTACCTTGGAGAGCAGACTTGAAGATGCTGATGGAAGAGGAGGAGAAAGGCTGAACTGAAAAATTAAATCTTATTCGTTGATTTTTGACCTTTTCGACCCGCTTTCCTCACTTTCGCTTTTATTACCAGCTACTTTCTTAAAGTGAACGAGTGAGACATGGAAGCTGGGCGATTGTTGCATCGTTCACTGTTGCTGTAATGTCCAGATTCTTCTTTCTGAAAATTCGAAGAACGTTTTCTCAGAATCCGTAGAAAGAGGAGAGCTTGCAATCCTAGTTCCAAGGTCATCCCATCCATTAGATCCCATGGGGAGTTCCAGTGTGGGGGAGGGAATTGAAGCTATCTCTCTGAGAGAGAGATTGGTCACTGTTCGGTTTCTGAGGGTGACTCAAGTTTGGGCAGAACAAACAGCCCTGGGTGGTAATTGTTCAGTGTTAAAATCTCGGTTTAAGACTGGATAGTAGTCTCAGAATAATATGTATACAATTGTATAATAATTGTAAATAAAGGGTGTAAATATCACATGCTTCTTGTGTTCTCATTTGATGAGCACGTAACATGGCATTCGCTGCTCAATCTAGCGGTGGGATATCTGAAGCTTGCTCGTAACCTGAATTTTAGCTTGTAACTCGAAGAAAAAAATCTACTGAGAGAATGCTCGTATCTCGAAAAACTCGTAAGTCGAGGTACCACTGTATTTAAGTTCAGCAATAGGTTCTGGTTGAAATTGACTTCTGTAACCCAGCATCTCTCAAAAGGTGATGCTGCTTCTCTTCAGCTCTCTTAAAACCTGATACCAATGCTTCGAGTTAGAATGTCTGAGGATTTATATTCATATGGATTGTTCACTGTTTTATGTGTTGTCTCTCTTGAATTTTAGTTATTTTATAGGTTGTATAATAACTTAATAAGTATAAAACTGAATGACTTTCTACATTTAATTACTGTTATATATAACATTTTGCATTTTTCTGATTTTTCAGTCATATGTATTATAATTTAAATTTTGGAAGATGTTTATTCAGAAACAGTAGTTGCTATTTTGTTTGTTGGATCAAAAGTGTCACTGAAGGTTGATTGATAGTTTGAAAGAGGTTTTGATCCACTAAAGTCACTGTCTAGAACTAGACAGTGGCTCTAGAGTTCTATCTATAATTTAACACTAGTATTATTTTATGCTTTCTTTTTCTTTCAGCATTATTTTGTGTATTAAAAATTTTATGTTAAAATAACCATATCATATTTTTGTGAAACATTTAAGTTCTATGGATATATCCATATCTAGTGTGTTATATTGTTTAGATTATATGAAATAAAGAAGCCTATATTTTTATGCATATGACTCATATGTGTCACTGTATAAACCTTTTCAGTTTTTACCTCACAAGTATTTATGACCACTCCATTTTTGAAGCTTTTAGTAAAGTTGTCCAAAAGCTTATACCTCAACTACCTGCTTTAGAAAACCTGCTAAATATTTTTATAACAGTAAGTATATTTTAATAAATTCATTTATAGAATTATGTATAATTCAATGCATAGAAGTTTGAATTTATTTGATTTAATTTGTGTAATTGATGTGTAGTATTTTATTTGGTAGCATAAAGTTATATACATAACTAGCTGAATACCTGTGCTTCGCTACTGGGTACATTTTAGGATAATTACAATGAAAAAGTAATGAAATTGCTTTTTAGAGGATTTTCTTATAAACAATATATTTTGTTTCTTCATTGGGCAGAACTAATATTACCAGGCTCGTCCGCGAACTTACGCGTGAGCAAGCTACGTAAAACTGACCGTGGGAGAAACAATTTTCTCTTAAATCTATGCCAGCATATTTTAAAGTTTGGCCTTGGGACTTATATATCGTCATGGCGAAGCATATTTTGAGAGGAAATTACAGTTTTATATATAGATTTGATTTAATATCCATAAAACATACTAATTTGAACTAAATTTTTTAAAATTTCCATCTCAATTAGTCTAGTGGTTAAATTTTATCTTTTACTGTATTTTAATATTTTCTTTGTCAATTAATTTCGTTGTTATGCACATGACGCAAAATTAATTTAAAGTATCACAAAAAGAAAAGAAATCTCGTGATCAGCATTTAATAAATTAAATTCAAAACTTTCCAAACGATTACTGTTTTGGAAGCTAATGTTCTGCTAATTTCCAGTAAAAGCTAAAATTATTTGAAAACCACACACCACTGTTCCACTCACACGCAACACTATAAACACCCTAAAAGAATGCAAGAATAAAACGTTTAAAAAATATAAATCTATTAATTTAAATAATTAAACACAAACAAATGTATAAATTACACAAAAGTTTACTTAAATTCTTTAATCTGTCTACATCTCAGTATAGAAATATTTTTGGGGCGTTTACAGAACATGGTATATTTCACTTTTGAAAACACGCATTAAATGAGCATCATCTCAATGAGAAATTTCTGAAATGAGTGTGGCAATGAAGATCGTGTGTTTACAAACAACAGCAGTAACCAAAATGTGTTAAAATATAAATTTTAAGAGTATTATGGTAGTGAGTTGTGTATATAAATAAGAACTTTCTAAACGATTACCGTTTTGGAAGGTAATGTTCTGCTAATTTCCAGTAAAAGCTAAAATCATTTGAAAACCACACATCACTCACACGCAACACTAAAACTGAATTACAGTACTCTACGTTTATATGGGCATTGAAAATTGTGGTTAGTAGAGGGCAATACGCGACAATCCACGCATTGTCTATAGACACTTGCTATCTTTGGTTATTATTTGATCTGTAATATCTGCCTCATATGCCGTATGTTTCTAAACGCCATTCCCGAATGAAGAAATTGTGTAGAGGAGGCTTCTGCAGCATGTGGACAGAGACAGTTGTTTTGTGACAACTGACTGAAGTGGTGTCATCTTTGGCTATTATTTGATCTGTAATATCTGCCTCATATGCCGTATGTTTCTAAACGCCATTCCCATATGAACCACAGCCTAATTCCTTTAAAATGGAACCAAATGAGTAACTCCAGTTAACCATGTAATCCTCTACTGCTACAGGGGCATCAAAATGGGAGAATACAAAGTTTAAATCAGCCAAAACTGCAATTATGGTGTACAAATGACACCTAACTTCTCCAAAAATCTTTGCCTTTGTGATGAGACTCATAAGTGATTTTTGTTTTTGATGAAACACTCTTGCTAACAAATCATGACGATCCTGTGGTTTTTGTCCAACTATTCTTT
The DNA here is from genome assembly GCA_907164885.2 of Dolomedes plantarius. Classification (NCBI taxonomy): domain Eukaryota; kingdom Metazoa; phylum Arthropoda; class Arachnida; order Araneae; family Dolomedidae; genus Dolomedes; species Dolomedes plantarius. The sequence goes on along the minus strand of OU015495.1, from coordinate 60,863,651 downwards.
GCTGTTGTTGTCTGATTTCTTCCAGTCTCGCTTCTCTTTCCGGGGTAAAGATTCAGAAAATCATTCGGAAAAAGCTGAAAAGTAAACAATACCAAATCAATTTAAAAACTAAATACAGTATAAATAACATAGAAAAAATAGCAGTATGAATAAAAAGTACAGGCTGCAGCCAGATATGCTTAGGCCAATAATACAAAAAAAAAATTTAAATCTTAGTAAGCAATGAAAAACATTTTACACACTTCAATAATAGCAAAACAAAACATGATGGTAAAATAGAAAGGAAAGTTAAAACAGAAGTAAGAAGTTAAATTCTAAAAATATAAATGAGGTCATAGTACATTTAATTTATATGTATACATTCATTAATAAATTGATATTATTTGTGTTATCTTTTCTTTAGAATTCTGCCATTGAAAAAGCTTTTCTGTTTGATGTGATTAGCAAAATATATATTGCTACTGATAGTACTCCTGTTGACATGCAGTCCTATGAATTATGCTGTGATATGATTGATGTGGTTATTGACATATCATGTATATATGGGTATGTACAGAATTTTTTCCTATTGTCTAATTCTTACACCTTAATTTTGTTTTTATATCTTCATATGATTTAAAGTCCCCATGTTTTTGATTATACAAAATATTTCATAGCTATTAAGAAAATTTTAACTTGAAAACCAGTATGATACATCAGACATTACACCCAAGGTTTATAATTGAGGCGCTCTTGTTGAAAAACGGGTAAGTGCTAAAATTTCTGAAGAGTATTTTTTCACTGATATAGGGTTTGTTCCAATGCTAATGGCATGGAAAAGGAGGTAAGTTTCTAGATAGTTCGGTTTAGTTCTGAGCTAGGCACTTACACACTTGTATTTTTTAACTGATACAAGGGTTTGTTCCACGCCATTAGCCTTTGAACAAACCCTTGTATCAGTGAAAAAATACATTTTGGAAATTTTGGCACTTACTCGCTTTTCAACAGGAACGCCTCAATAGATCAAAATGCTTTTTCACCATCAGCAGTATAGCAATGCAAAAGATATTTTTTTTACATCTTACCTCTGGACTGTTAAATTTAATGTTTGAAATTGAAAGGAAATTGATCCTCTTAATATTCTTGCTTTCAAAAATATTTTCACTGGAGAAAATAATTCTCACATCAATACAATCCCATACGTTCTAAGTGTTCCGTAAAAGAAACGTATCCGTTCTGTTTTTTAAGCTTTGTTATGAAAATATGTTTTCAAGCAAAAATGTCCTGTATTTTTACTTCCACAGCGCCATCGCTTTTTTGTGCTATATTGTAAGTTTTGTCCGTTCTTTTTGCTATGACATTATCTACTGCACTGCCCTGCCCTGTCCTGCCCAGCATTACAATCCATCAAATCAGTGTTTTCCCACCGTGTACGCCACGCCACGCTAAATATGTCTAAAATGCGAAGGATCCAGGCTTATATCCCTAAGTTTCATTCTTGTGTTAGAAAATATTATACAACATCTTGTTGCTATATAGTTGCTAATTTTCCTCATGATCCTCATGAACTTTTACAGTATGCTGAAGTTGTGGATATCTCAAAACGCCAAGAAAATAACTTTTCTGCTGTGACATATTTTGTGGGAAAATATCCCAATTTATTACTTAGATGATGAATCTCAATTTGAGACCATTGATGCTTACCACTTGCGTCTTCATGAATCTCAATTTGAGACCATTGATGCTTACCACTTGCGTCTTCATGAATCTCAATTTGAGACCATTGATGCTTACCACTTGCGTCTTCATGAATCTCAATTTGAGACCATTGATTTCAACACTCTTAACAAGTGTTGAAAGTCTTGCTGTCTTGCAAAATTTTGTTTGTATTTTAAATGTTTAATTTTTTTCTTGTTTTGTGTTTTTCACTTACTTCTGTAAGCCTCATGTTATACCTTGTGGTGCATGAGGAGATTTCAAATGAAACAATAAAAAAAATTAAAAAATAAATAAATAATAATTATTAAAAAAAAGGTTGATTAACTATTCATATTTATCAACTGAAAGTAAAGGAAAGTAGCTTTTAAGTGAGGTTTGAAGTTCGTCAATGGTGCTTATAATTTCGTCTGAAATTTTTTTTTTTTTTTCAACTGTGATTCATTGACACCCAGAAAGCAGTCAAAATTTCCTTTTGATATTTTAGATTTCCACAGTGTTAATTTTTCTTCAAATAACTTCAGCTTTGATGTTGATGTGACAATATTCTCGGATGGACCTTGAAGGCTTAAATTCAGAAAGTTCAGCTTTTTAAACAAGTCCGAGAGAAACTGAACTTTAAGCCACCAAATCTTGTCATGAAGAGAAAATTCAAAAGATGTTTTTTCAACCTCCAAGAACAAAATCACCTCTGCTCTCAGGTGTATGATTCATTTCAAAACCTTTCCCTTCGAAAGCCAACACACTTTGGTTTGATATAAAAGAGTTTTGTAGTCGAAATCCATTGTGTCACACAGCTGAGAGAAAATTAGGAATTTAAGAGGTCGACTCTTGATGAAATTGACCACTTGGATGACTTGGTTCATAACAATCAATCAATATCTGGAGTTAAAGATTTTGAAATGAGAGATTCTCTGTGAATCATTCTGTGGGTGCTTATAATATTTGGGTTTTCTTGATGCACAAGTGTGATAAATCCTTTTTTGTTTCCCAACATTGATGGACATCCGTCTGTGCAAACATCAAAGCAGTTTTTCCACAGCAAACCAAAGATTAAAATATGTTCTTTTACAAGCTCAAATGTATCTTTTCCTGCCATCGTGATCTTCAAATCTTTGCAGAAAACATACTCATTCAAGAATTTTTCATCTTTAACAAATCAAATGAAAACAAAGAGCTGTGCTTTTCCACTGATATCTGTCGATTCATCAGTCTGAAGTGACCAGAGTTCACTGTCGTACGATTCAAAATGTTCGACAATTTGTTTTTCTAAGTCTGAAGAAAAATGTTCAATTCTGTGTGATATTGAAAGAGGTTACAGTGTTTAACAGAGCTGCTGTAGTTCTAAATCATATATGTATAAGAATATGTGTAGTAATTTAGCATGAAAAATTCTTATTTTTTTTAGAAACAAAAAGTTGGATCCTTAAAAAATAATTTGAGTTATTTCAAGCGTAAGTCAGCGTATTCAACTCTATCCATGGGGATAAAAACGTGAATTTTTGTATCCTTTCCGATTTGTTCTTTTTTAATGTGTGTGATTTGCTTTATCCTTGCAATAACTGTTGTTTTTTACATACAAGCATTTTTATCTTTATTAAGGTTGAAGGAAGATGAAGGCAGCGTATTCAACTCTAAATCATCCAACATTATAAAGCTCAACAACAGTACAGTACTATATTTACGTGAAGTAAACAGATTTTTGGCTTTAGTTTGCATTCTTAGGGAAGATAATTTCAACAAACAAGGTTTGTAAAATCTATCAATCTTTTACCCTTAGTAGATAATATCATTTTGTTTGTTGAAATTTTGTTAATTTTTATTATGGTGCTTTTATTTGTTTCATTGTTATTATTTGAGAATTTTATAGAGTTCTGGCTTTGAAATACTCTGGGTTGTAAAGGTGAATAATAATTTTGATGTTCTTTATTATCAAATTTTCTCTGGTATGTAGGGTTTATATCCTGTGTAGTGATCGCATAATATTATAAAATTAGTTTTTTCACATGGCTGGTATGGGAAAGTTTTTGAATGGAAATTGTATACAATGCATTGAGGTGTTTTTGTAGTGAAGAGTGTTCCCCAAACAACTTTTCAGGGAATTAATAAAGCATAACTATATGAAATTTGTTAAGACCTCTAAAATTATTTATAAAATAAGTTATTCATATATTATCAGTGTTAAAGCAAAGATACTTAAACACAATAGAATAAAATCTGCTTGATCTTTTAAGCAGAATACAGGGTTCACATGGTCCTTAAAAATCCATAGGAACTCTTTTTTTTTTCTTTTTTTTATTTCTTTTGAGACCCTTAAAAAGGTTTTTTTAAGTATTTATTTTTGCTTTCATGGCCTTTAATATTTTCTTTTTTCTCTCTAATCCTTGTAATGTCTTTATTATATTGGAGAAAGGGGATTTTTTTATTTTGTTAGTTATGAGGTAAAGAATACTTTTATTCAAGGTTTAGGGAGAACTACTTCCCCTTTTCTGTTTCATCAATTTAAAGCCATCTTGGTTGTTAAATGATCTATTATAGCTTCCTCCTGTGGATATATTAGATCTTAGGCATATGAAGTGGAAGACAGCAAGGGCAGCATTTGTTATGGATCCTCCTGTGAATTTTTTTAGCAAGTTTCATTTGTACCCTACCCATTATATTGTACGTCGACTATCCTGCATGTAGTTTTATTTGGAAAGCAATTTCATGGATAAAAAATGGTATTCAGAGAGGAAAACATAATAATATAGCCTTAACAAAATCAAAGTGCTGGGTAATTTTAACTGCTGCCGAAGCAAGAGGATGCTTGGATCTTTTCACATATTCTAGAAGAGGAGAGCATGACAGACCTTTATAAATTTATCCAGCCTATACTAGTTATGTGTAGAATTTTCAAGGAAAAAATATTTACTCTTCTGTATTTTGCATTTTGTTTTTATTTTGTTTCACATTGCCAGTCCTCATTTTACTTTTGGGAGAAAAACTGAGAGAAAATGTCAGAATGCCTTTGTTCTCTGACTTTCAAGGATTATTGCATTGAACAAGAACTAGGAGCATTTTCTCTATTATACGTTCTTTTTAACTCTTTGCAGTCAGTCATATATTCCCAGCAAAGCAAATTTACCAGTCTCATAACATTCAACATAAGACTAAAAATTTTGGAAACTATATATATTACTTCTAAAAGGTGTCTTTTTGTTTCATCCTTTTTTCTCCCTTCATACTTAACCAAAATCGATGAATGAGGTACCATTTTTAAGATTAAAATCTCCGCTTTGTGCAAATTGTCGATTTAGAATTACACATCTTATTTGTTTAAAAATCGAAGTATGAACATAATAAACAATTTTTCTTCCCCTAGATGGCATACACGCTAGCTTTCTTTTATTTTACCATTATCAATCATATTGAACTTTTAAATTTAAAAATCGTTTCCTTTTATCATCATTCTGTGATTTCATTAATGAGTTTCTTTATTGGCAACATCTGTGTACAAATACATTATTCTTTTTGCATGGGAAAAACCATATGTATTATTTCTAAAAAGGTGGGATTTTTTTTGTTTTATCCCCTTTTCTCCCTTCATACTTAACTTAAATCAATAACTGAGGTACCATTTTAAAGATTGAGTTCTCCGCTTCTGACAAATTGTTAATTCAGAATGACACTGTTTGTTTAAAAATTGAAGTGAAAATTGACTTTGGTCCCTAAAGTTCTTTCCCTGGATACGTCGAAATGGCATGGTCAAATAGTGTGCACAAAGGTTTTATAATGTAAAAATCACTTTTTCCACAAGTTTGTGTCATATTTAACTTTTAATATTGTCTACAAAGATGTTTTGACATGTACATATCTCATGTTCCCCTGTTTAATCTTTTACTTCACCTCCAATATTGTGGCCAAAAGTGTATATTGGTTTCATATTATCCTTACGCACCATTGTTATTTGACAAATAAACAATTGCTACATATGAGCCGGTTCTTCTTTCAGCCTACTACAAACCACCAACCTCGCTATAAAATTTATCGCATTTTAATCACATGTGAAAGGGTCGCACGGGCTACCTAGTTAGTTTCATATTTAAAATTAATAAAATTTCATTATTTAGGATGGAAATACTTGATTTTTAAAAAAAATTTATTTTCATTATCATAATTTCCCCCTTCTCATATTTACCTCAGAATAGAAAACCACTACCAAGTTATTAAATTTTACTATGTGAGTAGCACATTAGGTTGAATAAATTTAAGAACTTGGAAGAAAGGAATTCTAATACATTATAATGTAGAAGAGTAATTTTGATTTTTTATGAATATATGGAATTGAACAGTTTTCAGGATATTTATTTAAGGTCTTAATTTTAACACTTAAATATTATTAGTCTTAATTTTGGAAGTAAAACATAGTTTCAGTCATTTTCTAGTCTTCATAAAGCCCTATAAGGTATTTATTTTCATTTTCTCAAATTGAATATGAATCCTAAGAATAGAAATTTTATAGTTGATTATATTTAAAAATACTAGTCAGTTATATTTTGGCATTAATATCATATGTCTAAAAAATGTAATATCCATTAATCCAAAAAATTGTTAATATTGTGTTCTATTATATTTACAGCTCTTATTGATTACAACTTTCATTGTTTCCGGCAAGCTATCCAAGATGTTTTTGATGTCCGTTTCAAGTCACCAAAATCATCACGATCAATCTCACGAAATCATTCTAATGTAGAGAACGTTTTAACAAATGGCTATGGTGACCAACCTTAAGTACACATGTGTTTAGATGTTCATTTGACTTATTTGTTCTTGAAATAGCCAATTTTTGTTTGTATACTGTTTTTATTGCATAAATTTCTTTCCAAAAAATTTCGAGATCTTCTTCAGATTTTTTGGCATAACAAACTATTGGTCTTTTTTTTTTTTTTTTAAAGTAAAATTATATTTCACCCTGATACAAATGGGCTAAAATCATTATGTTTGTTACAGTGTATGACATTTTATTACGCAGTTTGATATACCTATAAATTTTGTGTGAAGAAATTATTTGCTAAGTTTGTGTACAAAGCATGTATAAATATTTGAAAATTTATATTTTTATGTAATATATTAATGTTTTTAACTTATGAATTGTATATATCTTATTTGTAACACTATAAATAAATTAAATTAGTGTTGTGTAGTTTATTTTTAAACTATGGATGATAAAATCATATTCAGCCTCTCTTTTTTTTTTTTTTAATTATAATCTTAAACTAAGTTGCTTCAACTCCTGATAATTACAGTTCATAACATTCAAATGTTTATAAAATGTACAGTAAAAATATTTGCACCTCTACCTTTAAAAAATTTAAAAGCAAATTAAGCTTAATTCATATGGGAGCTATACTGTTTGATACAATGTACTGTTTACCCTCTCTAGCTTCATTGGTGAGATAAACAAATTAATAAGGAAACAAGATTCTAAATACAAAGAAGATTAATGAATAAGGCATATTCATTAACTTATTTTTATTCTATGCAGCAAAATGACTAGAGTGCTATACTCGGGGCAAAGCTTAGTTGACACTACTATTTATGCTACAATGGCCAATTTACACCTGCAATTTAAGTATCTTCCCGCCGCTACAAAATGCGGATTGCCATATTTGGCCTTTTATCGCCTACAGAGGATTGATCTTCCATCAGTTGCTTTCCAGCAAAGCGGGAGACAGTTTTGTTTTCACATCACCATTTGAACTAATTTTCTAAAGTACACCAACATAAATTTTCGAATTGTCTTAATTCCTATAAAATTGTCTCCTGTTCATTTTGATTTCAAACAATATGTGACTCTCGTAGAAACCATGCATTCTTATAAATTACTTTGCCATTTTTTTTATTTATTTATTTGGGGGGGGGGCTCTCCAAAATCCGTGAAAAGGAGGGGGGGGTATTGGATTGAATTTGTCACAGTGTAAATCGAACCCGGCAAATGATGAACCGAAAGATATAGTGCTACTGATAGCTAGAAAACAATCACATGTTTTGATTTCTATTTTCATGTAATCAATGTATTTTGAAACTTTTAACCATGCATCGTTCTACTTACTGTTCCCCAAAGTAATGTGAGGGAGTTTCAGAAATCCTCAATAAAATTTGGAGTCCTCTTTACTTTTATAAATACGGGATCATGCAAAAATTTATTATTATAGATGTAGATTTCTGGGTATTTGGGTTTTTGAAATTGTTAGTTTTTTCTGAAAGCCAGCAGGTCTATCATTCATAGCGAGAAATTTAAGAATTTTTATGGGTTTCAGAAATATTAAGATGGAAGAATGCTTCCATTTCTTCAACCAGCCTATTCAGATATACATATGCACGTTTTACACACTTCATTTAGTCATTATTCTGAATAATTTTTACATCTGTTCACGCAATTTTCTTTTAGACATTTTTTAAAAATCTTCCTAATCTAATAGGTCAAATCGGCTTAAAGCCGGTCCTGCTCTTTAAAGTGCTATGATGACTACACTAATGACCTCTTCCAATGAAAAATCACATGCATTTAATTTTTTCAGCACTTTATAAAATTTCCCATTTTTTGCAATTTAACTAGGGGAATATTTTGTCAAACTCTAATTTCGTCCTTTGTGAAATATCTTTTCATAACTTGGTTTTTGTTAGCCATATTTTTGCCCAGTTTAAAAATTAAATGAAAACGTCAAAGATTTTTTGCTTAGTTGCAAGTTTATAACTTGGAAAATAGACATAAGTAATCAGTGTTTAAACATTTCAGATTGTACAGCAAATTACGGCAGTTAATATTCCAATAGGTATAGTGTTGAAAATTTTCTTTCAATTGTTAACTGCAGATGTGTATTCCTCCCCACTTGTCTCTTGTAAACACTGCCTTTTCTTAGAGTAAAACCATTACCCATCGGCAGGAAGTAACACCTGTTGGACTCTTCCTTGATGCCAATACCGTTATTTGGCGAAAAGTGGGGGGTGATTGGTGACAATCTCCTCCTCACTTTCCACCCCTCGTGAAAAAAGAACTGCTCCCCCCTGAGTGGCCACTTTCTGAGAGATTTTCTCTTCGGACTTTGGGGTTACCAAAAATTCACATCCACATTGAACGCCAGATACTCCTGTCAAGGAAATGAAGCCTTGTGAATGGTCAGATTATTCTATGACGTTACATTCTCTCTCACATGCTGTATTGTGCATTATTTACTAAATACATGAAACACCACATTTTTGTTGCTCAAATATGTCTACGCTTTATCAGTTAAATCATTATTTTAATGATTTATGTCTGAAATGTACCTTTTATCAACTCTGCTAATAGGAAAAAGTGCGAACTATATCGCAATGACAGAATCATACTGCTCTAGCGTTTTGCCTGTCTTCAGTTCCATGGTTCGATTATTTCCAGAATCCTGTAGTAGAATTGGATTTGGTTCTTTGCTCTTTGGATTTGGCTTAAAGGATCCTGGGTAGTTGAGCTATCATGAAGCAAAGAGGACCGTAATGCTTCAAAACAACTACACCCAAACATATATATCAGCTTTCGGTTCCTAATTGATTTATGGGCAGTAACGTAAGGCTCTAATACCTGTAAGTTCTATGCTTTTGGTTCCTAATTGGTTTATGTACAACTAGCTGAATACCCGTACTTCGCTACGGAATACATTCAAATTAAATACAACGATCAATGTATGTAAATAATGACAAATATATATGTATATATATATATATTTATAATAAATACGATGATCAATGTATACAATTGATGTAAAAAAAAAAATCATGAGATATTTTTATAGACAAAATAATGTAGAAGAAAATATTCAAATTAAATGCAATAGGAAATATTAAAGAATATAGTGCAGTTTGAGGAACGTAAAATCTTTTACTGTATTTTAATATTTTTTTGGATAATGTCCAATCGTCTGCGCATTAGCAAGAAAAATAAATTTTTTCTCTATTTAGTTGTTATGCATGTGACGATAAATTTGTTTATTGTACCAGAAAAAGAAATCGCGTGATCAGCATTTAATAAATTAAATTCTAAAAATTAATCTTTAAAAATTCACCAAAAATCATAAAATGGAGGTAAAGATTTGAAAAAGATCTCATTTTAAAGGAATTTTTACGATCTTTCTCGTGATAAAAATTTTATAACCCCAAAATTATTATTTTAAATGCAAACTTAAGAAAAGTTACTAAAACAGCTTAAAAATTTAATTTAAAAAAATCTTTCTTAGTGCATGCCTACACTATAAGAAGAATCGCCAAAGTTTCAGCCCTTTAGGTCCAGCGGTTTGGTCTGTGCATTGTATGTCAGTCAGTCAGTCTGTTACGGAACTTTTATATATATAGATAATGCAGGGCTCCAATATCTGTAAGTTCAATGAAGTGTCAAATTGCCGTTTTTTTTAATTCCTTTTTTTCTGCAGCTTAAATTTTTATAACGGTCTGTTTTCAATCATTTTATATCTCATTGGGATTTTAACGTACGGTTACATTCCTCCATAACAGTCCTCTGGAAAGCAAAATTTCAATGTCCTGCATTGTGAGTTATAATTTTGGCAGCATGCCAAACCCAGTCTGTATCGCTAGGGCAAGCAGTAAACAGTTAAACAGAAAATTACCAAAATGCATCAAAATTTTGACATATATATATACAAAATAGGTAAGCAACAATAAGTACTCCTACATTAATAACCTGCAGTAGTGTCGTTAGAAGAGATTATCTGATATTTTTTTAAAATTGCTTTTGTTAATTCATTTTAATTGTAGTTTACTCTGTAAAAAGCTAACTTGTATAACTCTGTAAAAGTTTACTTGTGTAAAAAGCTTATAGAAATATTTGAAAATCCCTTCCTTGAGTAGCAAAATACAAGTCCTACATTATTCATTAGTATAATCAAAATTTAACACTACCACAAGAAATTTTAAGATTGCAGTTATTGCTAATTTGCTACTTTCAAACAGGGAGATGCTGGATTTTATACTTGAAAAGTAAATAAGTTAATTTTATACAATATCATTATTTCAGAGTTATCAAATTAGCTCAATATTTTCAAAAGGCTTAACTTTGTTAACAATTAAATCCAAGTAAAAGCAAGATTTGTCAAATGTTTTAGATCCGAGATAATTTTCTCATATGAAAAGGATATTAATAGAAAGGAACACACTTTTAAGTATGAAATATTTTTCAGATTATTCAAAATATTTATTCATCAAATAAAAAAAATATATGCCTTTTTATTTGTGGCATCTCATATAGTTTAGTGGCTCAACTGTCAAACAATCTAATGAGACTTCAACCTCTTACCTCCATAATAGTAACAGAGGTGTCTTATAGTCTGCAATTTTAATAATTTTTACCCTTGTATAATTTATATTGATTAAACTTTAGCATGGTCTCAAGTGCATCATGCAACATACAGTTAAAGTTTAAAGATAAACTTGAAACTCTTAAAATATATATTGGGGATTTATATTATGAAGTCAAAACTACATAATTTTCTTGCTGCATTTTGCAGAGGGAAACAGTCATCAGTTCTATAAAAAAAGTAAATGTCATCTTAGTGATTCTTTTTACATGTTTTTATTAACTTGCTTTCTTGTTTGTGTGTTTGTCCAGTTCAAATCTTGTACTGGACTCTATTTTAATTCTTGTTCGTACTCTATTTTAACTAACTTCCAGACTAGCTAGACATTTGAAACTTTTAGAATCGCTCAGAACAAGATAACAATGCATTATTTCAATACTTTTAGCCATCTTTAAGCAGAATTAAATTAATTTTCAGTTAATTTTGTTTTGTAGACTGGTGCAGCTATCTATCGGCCGGTACGGGAACAAAAAGTTAAAACACAAGTTAACTTCTAATTAACTTTATATATATACCGGGTGCATCATAAATTCGAGCAAACTTCAAAAATTCATAATAAAAGAATGCTCGGAAAATTTTTCTGTTTGCGCCAATATGATCAGAGGGATTTTGGATTTTTTTCCATGTATAAAAAAAAAAGTATCCTAAAGAGGGCGCTCACACGTCATACTTTAAGTATCCCCACAACCAAAAATCCGCCGGGTTCAAGTCTGGTGATCGTGAGGGCCACTGAACCTTACAACCTCGACTTATCACTCGGTCTTTAGTGAAAGATTCCAACAGGAACGTCTTGACATCACATAAAATGTGGGGCGACGCACCATATTGCATGAATGTGACAACAGATAACGCATGTCTTTCCTGCAATGCAGGGTTAACGTGGTCACGCTAAAGCGTAAGATACCATGCTGCTGTGACTGAACAGGTTTTCCACCCGAATACAGGACAAGGCTCTTCAAAAAAGAAAGGGCCCAGAATAAAAGACACGGTGAAACCGCACCAAACAGTCACACGAGGAGAATGTAGTGGCCGGTTCAGATACTCACGAGGGTCCCCCAGATATGACTATTTTGCGTATTAACGTCACCATGCAGTGAAAAGTGGGCTTCATCCGTCCACATGACATTCAACAACGATTGTGGGTTACTTTCCATTTGTGCCAGAGCCCATGTAGCAAAGATTTGTCTTGCATCTGTATCTGTCAGTAATAACTGGTGAAGTGCATGGATTTTGTACGGATACAGATTCAACATTCCATGCAGAATACATCGAATCGACGGTTCCGGAATCCCCTTTCTTCTCCCACCTTCACGAGCACTGCTATTTCCCGTTGATGTCTCAGCTGCCAAATTTTCCATGGAACTTTGTAGAACATGGACGCGGTCCGTGCTCAAGGATGGTCTGCCAATTCGTGGACGATCCTCCAAACGTCGTACTAAATTCAGTATCCCATTCAATGAAAAATGCCTTTTTTGCACCTTCAGTCCTTTCTCCGTGCAAAACTTTCGCAATGTAACAGTTGGGGATTCACCATTCTTGTAGAAAAGTTTAACAACCAATACTCGATCTGGTAAAGAAAGCATGCTGCCGGCTTCGAATGACGGATCCATTTCCAACCAGGTGTTTTATTGATAGCCTGATTTGTATAAAACGTCTCAGTAGGACATGTGAGCGCCCTCTTTCGGTTACTTTCTTTTTTACATGAAAAAAAAATCCAAAATCATATTGGCGCAAACAGAAAAATTTTCCGAGCATTATTTCTTTTATTATGAATTTTTGAAGTTTGCACGAATTTATGACGCACCTGGTATATATATGTCACATCTTAAAATGCAGACATTTCACTTAAAAAGGAGAATATTCATCTGGATTACAAATTTGTTAAACATGTAAAATTGGTGAAATTTAATCTTTTACATTATAAAATGCATGATGTACTTCAGTTAAGAGTAAAAAGCATGTTACGTCATGAAATTATAGATTAAAGTTTAGGTTCATTATCTTTCAAGTTGATGGGATAATTCATCAAAAAATTTTTTAAAAAGTATTTATTAATACATAGAATTGTCAAGTTTATACGATTCAACAGAAAATTTAAAAACTGTATATAAAAAGTTCTTTTTATCTTGTAATTATCTTTTTATTCAATTTACCTAAATTTATACCCCTTGAAAATGATTTGACTATTCTTCTTGTTAGATTGATTATTCTATCTTTACCAGCTAAAAAATTTATTTCAGTAAAACTTTGAAATATACAAACAAATTTAATATTGAACTAGATTAAAAACCAAGTAAACTGTAATCTCCCACATCTAGGTAATCAATAGCATTGTTCAACTGCATTCTTTTAGACACAAGTACCTGAATAAGAGATCATTGCAAAAGTTGGTAGTGTCACAAAAGAAATCTAGAGATATTGCATGTACAGTGGCTCCCAAAAGTGTTCGTACACTTACGAATTTCAATGAAATAGGGGTCAATTCATCAATTAAAATGAATATTTAAGAATGGGTATTTAATAATAAGATCTATAATCTATTCTTAACAAAACTACATGAAATATTTTGAAAACATAGTAAAACTTTATTTTTAAGAAACCAGTAATCAAAAAGTAACAAAAACTTTATCTCACAAAAGTCATCGTACACTGAAATATTTTCAGATAAATTCATAATTAAAATTATCGTCTGGCACTTTATTTTTATTTTTGAATTGTGGTGGCATTTAAAATATCGTTACAAATAACAGGTTCCCCCACAGGCATGAGTCCAACTGCTCAAGTTTCAACCTTACTGCTTAATTTGATTTTATCAGCTCCAGAAGCAAAGAAAAGGGGTGTCACAAAAGATCTCTTCATACCACCTGAAAAAGTTTTCCAGCTAAGCACTTGAGAATAGTTACACAAAACGTGAAATAACTTTGTTTAAAAAACACCTCATCCACAATATAACAGCATCACGTTCTTCCTGACATCATTTCTCCTCCCTCCTAATATTCAGCTTAGTTAGCAGTCTCACTGTTTCCAAAACTGATAACTGGTAATAAATAGTTCACCAATTTTCACCTCATATAAGACAAAGCATAATGTTATTATGGTCTTGATACTATCAATTAAAGGGCTGGTTTTCATGCAAGCTGACCCAAAATAGCAGTCATTAGAATGTGTCTACAGGAGATATTGCACAACCACATTCAATTTGTACCCCACAGTTTCTCTTTCAGTGACCACACTTTATTTGATTACACTTTGGGTGATAAAATAGTCCCATTAAGAATTTAAAATCAATTATTTTTAGAATGAATTTTTAAAATGCCACTACTTTACTGGTTTATTATAACCTATTGGAACTCTAAACTATCAATATTGTTAACTGTTGTAAACATACCAAAGTATTAGCTGTCCAAAAAGCAGCAAAGTAAAAGAGCAAAGTGTCTTAAAAGTAATCATTAATATTTGAATTATGAAAGTTTAAAAGATCACCATAAAATACCATTTAAATGAAATTTATAGTTTTGAAATCAACACAATTTAGTATTAGCCACAAGTAACTAACTAGTTTTCTCTTTTTCAATTATTTCAATGACACCTTCCTTCATTTAGAACCTTAGACTATTTTGCATAAGAGAAATTGACAAATAAAGGATCACAAATCTTTAGCATGTCAAAATTTTTTTACTGTATTCCAAAACATCTACAACTTCTATGTTAATATGGTTTGTATGAATGTGGTATGTGTATACAGTAAAAGTAATAGCAGAGTCTAATTTCTTTTAAACAATTTTATTAATGATCCCATATACATTACTTGCTACTCTTTCCTGGTAATATGATGCCATCATACTGAAAAGGAAACAACAAAATTAGTTTTTAAATAATTATTCTAGTAAACATGTATGTCATTTAAAAATTACACAAGAAATTTTTCTGAGATGATTCAAGAGTTGCAGACAATTTTCAGCTCAAAAATAAAACAAAACATAAGATTTAAAATTATGTACATTTCCTTAAAAATTAAAAGTTATTCAAATAATAGAATATTTATATAAAATTTACATAAGTTGTCATACATTTAAAAAACATCAGAAAAAACACTAAACTTGAAACAGATGAAAAGTTGAAGGTTACAAATGCTATGTTAGAAACAAGGATAAAGAATTAATTACATAAACACAATTTTTTTAGCATCAGAATTAATGAATTGTAAAAATTTTATTTAATCAATGTTTAGCTGATTATTAATGTAAATAAATAAACAAGTAAAAACCTAACACTATTCAAGCAATTTTTTTGTTTACTTGCTAAAACCTTACTTGATTACGCAATAAGATTATTTGATTTTAAAAGAGCAAAACAATTTTATTACTGTAACATGCTGTTAAGTTTATATAAGTGTGTAAAGAGTACTGTATCTGATTCTTACACTAAACAGTAGAGATATGCTTGTATGTTGCAAAGAATCTTTTCTTTAGCAGATTTATTAAAATAGTATTGCATAATACAGTTACAACTCTAAGGATGATGTACACTTATTCTATAATTTTCATATTCAAATATAAGTAAAGGGCAGTTAATCGCAAAAATAATTATTTTAGCATTAGCACTTGGGAATTTAAAATTTTTTTACTTAATAAAATCAGTAGCCAATTATTTTTAATAGAAGTCAACTAAAAAGCATTTTTTGTTTATTTGCTAAAACATTATCTGATTTAACTATAAAACTATTTCAATTTAAAAAGGGAAAACAATTTTATTACTGTAACATGCTTTGTAATACAAGTGTATTAAAATCATTTTATGTGATTCTAAAAGTACCACTAAGCAGTAGAGTTGTGCTTGTGGGTTGCAAAGAATACTTTCTTTAGAACAGATTTACTTAAACAGTATTGCACAATACATGTACAACTCTGCCGATGCTGTTCACAGAATCTGTAATTTTCATATTCAAAAGTAATGAGCAGTTAATTACATAAAAATTCTTGAAGCATAAGTATTCATGAACTGTAAAATTTTTTATTTAATACAATAATCAGGTGGGTTAGTACTATTTTAAGTCAACAAGTATAAACATAATATTTAAGAATTTATTTTTGTTTATTTGTTAAAACCTTAATTCAGAAGTAAAATTATTTTTAAAACCACAAAATTTTACTACTGTAATATGTAGAGATACATAAATTTGGCATAAAAAATATTGAAATTTCATTTTTAAAAAAATACAAAATAAAATTTCACATTTATTTAAAAAAATTAATTTTGCTTCCTTGGATAGGTAAGTGTCAAAATTTTGAACAGATGTAGTATACGCAACGGCCATCACCAATTTGGCGAAAAGTTGGTGCCAAAATCCCATGTGCTTAAACTGCGAAATGTAAACAATAAAGTGGAAAACAAACTTACTGCTGGCTTTATGAAACTTGTAGGCACACACGGGATCTTCGCTTCGCTCAGATACCCTTGCTTCACTCCGCTACGCATCCGTCCAATAAACATTACAGAAAATCCCCAGCTGCTGGCTGTTGTACAGTAAAAAAAAGCTTCCACTGGCTGTAGCGGCCAGTAAAAGAAAGCTTATCACAAAAAATACCATCCGATCTTAAAATCCTCCCTGCCAGAATATAAAAACTGCCAAACAACCATCAGATTTGGCGAAAAATCACCCCTTGGCGTTCGTTGTGTATACTACATCTGTACCCAAAATTCTTAGTTAAAAGCTAACATTGTCATAGTCTCCACATTATGTTCCTTAAGTCTTTGCCTTCTGTCAATTACGATGTTGTACATAAAGATATTCCCCGACTTACGACCAAGATAGGGGCCGAGACATTGGTTGTAAGTTGAGTTGGTCTAATCAGTTTCACACAACCTTTTTTTTTTGTTTTGTATATATACATACATATACCTTTTACTTTCATACGTAATTTAAAATACATTGTATTTAGAAGACAAATTATTCTTTCATCACTACTTATTATGTTTGCACAATCCATTCATTCAGAATTTGCGTCTGAAGATACATCACAAGTTTTTTTTTATCCAAGTTATCCAAGGTAGTTTGAACATTTTGAGTCTTATTTTCCTTGTATATAGTATAGTAGGATTATACAGATGCAAGACAGATTTTCCTGAATATGAAATTTACATATCCCTATTAATATGCTGCAACAGTTGTAGAAGTGTGTGAAGAATATTGTATGTAATTCTTAAAGTACCACTAAGCAGTAGAGTTGTGCTTGTGGGTTGCAAAGAATACTTTCTTTAGAACAGATTTATTTAAACAGTATTGTTCAATACATGTACAACTCTGCCGATGCTGTTCACAGAATCTGTAATTTTCATATTCAAAAGTAATAAGCAGTTAATTACATAAAAATTCTTGAAGCATGAGTATTCATGAATTGTAAAATCTTTTATTTAATACAATAATCGGGGATACTCTAGATTTGTGCGCACATCCGCCTTCTTGGATTTTTCAACCAGGGTTTGGCACGTTTCGCGTGGCGATAATTATTGTGTTCTGGTACACTTTTTTTAGTTTGCAGTTTATAAATGTAACTAGCCAAGAAAATAATTTCAGGATTCTAACTTGATTTTATTAGCCGGAAAACGCGTGTTTGTCTACCTTGATAATTTGTGAATGATTACTTGTCTTATGGATGTTACACATGTTACTGTCTTATTTAAAAATTTATTGTAAATCTTCATTTGTATTGTAATTTTGTAAGATATCATAATTTTCTAAATGTATAGCTCTAAAATTGTTAAATTTGTTATTTTTGGTATTCCATACCATAATACTGATTTGCTAAGTATGTTTTATAGTTTAACTCTCTCAAAATGGCTGTGGAATTAATAGTTTCATCTGGATATCTTTATGGAGGCCAGCGTTTTGAAAACACTGCTTAAAACACATTGGCGAGAATTTTCCACTCCTCAAAACACAGTAAAATCGCCAAAGTTGGCAGAAAAAAATCCAAGATGGCGGCCATGGACACAAATCTAGAGTAGTCCCAATAATCAGGCGGGTTAGTGCTATTTTAAGTCAACAAGTAAAAACCTTACTTAATTCAGCAGTAAAATTATTTTTAAAACCACAAAATTTTACTACTGTAATATGTAGATACATAAATTTGTCATAAACATTGAAATTTTGTTTTTTTTTAAAAATACAAAATAAAATTTCACATTTATTTTAAAAAATTAATTTTGCTTCCTTGGATAGGTAAGTATCAAAATTCTTAGTTAAAAGCTAACATTGTCAGTCTCCACATTATGTTCCTTTGTCTTCTGTCATTAATTACGAAATTAAGTTATCCAAGGTACTAGTAGTTTGAACATTTTGAGTCTTCTTTTCCTTGTATATTGTATAGTAGCAAGCCAGATTTTCCTGAATATGAAATTTACATATCCCTATTAATATGCTGCAACAGTTGTTAGAAGTGTGTGAAGAATATTGTAATTCTTAAAGTACCAATAAGCAGTAGAGTTGTGCTTGTGGGTTGCAAAGAATATTTTCTTTAGCACAGATTTATTTAAACAGTATTGTACAATATGTGTGTACAACTCTGCCGATGCTGTGCACTTCTGTATTTTTCATATTTAAAGGTAAAAAGCAGTGATTATGGATATCTTATACTTCTAGAGCCTCAGTATTAATCTACAATAATTTGAAAGTTATCTAATTTTTAATTACATAAAAAACAGCATATATTTCATATTTACAATTAAGACATGTTTTATTATATCACAAAGGATGCTTTTTCAGGAAGACTGACAGACAGTAAGATAATACAGATTAGGAAGTTTTCAATAAACACAAAACTGCAAGGTACATTCAGCAAATCGCTCAGCAAATTCATAGAGCTGCAACTCACCCAAGTATGATAGTGTTCATACAAAATTTCCAAAAATGTTTAACCCATTTAGATAAATTTCAGACTGAGCATCAAAAAACAGTTTAAAAGGAGGAAAAATTATTTGCACCTTATTAATTTACATATAATTTTGCTATGCACTAATTTAGAATACATATTGGTTTCCAGGACTCCTTAAACTCAGGTCTGGGAACCGATGTATATTTAGATAGTATGATCCCAGCTCACCAGTCAAGTATAAATAAAGTGGAAACAAAATAATTCTTACTTTCTGTTGGAACCATTTCATAGCTTCTTCTTTTGACAGTCTGTGTTTAGATCCAACAGTTCCTTTCCTTCGTCTTCTGTATGCAACATTGAAACCAGGGCGTCCTAGCACTACATAGAAATCTAATCCATAAATACCAATGGTTGGATCATACTTAATGCCCAAATCAATGTGTTCCTGGATTCCAAATCCAAAGTTTCCAGTATCAGAAAAATTTTCTCTCTTCAATTCATATTCACGAACCTAAAAAAAATAATTAGCAATTTAGGAACCAATTGACAGCTGCCAGTTCTGAAGGACTGCAATGCTAGTGCAAAAGGTGAGAAAGTAAAAAATGTTAGACAAATTAATCTGCTAGTTACATACCATCAAATAACCAATATGCAAAGAATTTTAATATTACCTTTAACCCTTTTTCTAAAATTTCTTCTGCTTTGGGTCCTCTCACGGTACAATGTACAGCTATTTTTTCATTTCTTCGAATACCAAATGATCTTACAGTATACCTTGCTTTCGAAAATACTGGCTGTTGACCTGTTAATTGTTCCAACACCTAAAAAAATATTTTTTGATTACATGCTGGATAATACTAAAGTAAACAATATTAACTCTGTTAAAATTTACCAAAAAATTCATTAGAAAAAAAATTTAATCCAAATCATACAGAATCTAACACATATGTACCATTGGAGTCTAAGTCACTCGGGAAAAAGAAATTTATCTTTATACATCCTTACATGGATCAAAACAATTTAGGAAAACAAGCACCACAGTACAGCAAAATCAAGATTTTGAAGTCAAGGGTATAAAAGCAATTTAAATTTAAGTATATACTACCAGGTGACATACCAAATTGCAAATTTTAAAAAGAATTAACATATTTAGAGGTACTTAATTTGACCTATATCCAGAATGATCTTTAAACAATTAGCTAATTCTAGCAACACCACATTTTTTAAAGCAGAATTTTGCTCTGTATACTAAGTTTTGTGACTTTGATCCTATAGACAAAAAATAACTATAACATTTTTATAATGTAAACAGAATAGGCTCATTTGATCTTTTAGTTTATTAAGTTTATTTTTAGGCTAAGCATTTGAATAACAATATAACACTATCCATTCTCACACATGGTGAACTTGAAAAACAAAGTCACAGAAAAAGCCATCGTTTAGGGTATTTAAATAGGAATAGTTGTAAATAATATTTCAGAAAATATTTAAAGATACTCAAATTATTCACACATGAAAAGCATTTATAAGGTAACGTTTGATTATCTCCAATTTCAATATTTTAATTAGCATAATATACAAACTTTTGATTTTACCTTATTAACTTGCTACCATTATTCAATATAAAACTTCTACCATTTAGATTCAATAAGAATTGACAGTTGAACTTTTTCACTTATTACTTAAAATTACTTTTGCTTTATTTGTAGATAAAGTTTAATAGAATTGCCCATTATGAAGTTTTTGGCTGCAATTGGCTGTTTAACATTTTCATTAAAAAGGGAAGCTTTATTTAGTTTTAATTCTACTTCTATGTCAGTAAATAAGGGATGGGTAGGGGGAAATATGGTTTCCCAGACCACAATATCATTTACAAATTTGTGAAATTCGCATATTCAAAATAATGTTGTATTGTTTAACATTAGTTTATAATATTTAGCTTTAAAATTACCATGTCATTTGATTTACATTGCTATGGTTGAAAATTTTTGAATATAATATCCACTAATATTTCATGTGTGTCAATTAAATATAGTAGTTATTTCCTTTAAAATTTGTTTTAAAAAATAACCATTTTCTAACCTTTTTATTGATATGCACAAAATTAAACAGGAAAAATTTTTGTTTTTGGTGCATTTTTCTGAAATAAATGTCACTAGTAAGGGGTTACAGATATTTAAAAGCCCTTTACAGCACTCTAGTCTAAAATAGATGAACTAAATGCATCAATTACCAAATTAGAATAGAAGAACTTAATTCAGTTCATTATCTAAACAATTTGAGTATTGTTTCTAAATCTTTTAAAAACTAAAACTTTTAAAACAATCCTTTTTTAACCTTTTAAAACAATCTTTTGAAGTTTCTTATCAATACATAGTTATAAAGCTCTGACTCACAGAAATATTTCATCAAATTACCAGAGATTATTCCAATACAAATTACATCAGAATAACAAATGAAATAAAACAATTACTTTAGCAGCTCTTGTCAGCCTATCACCAGATTCTCCAACACATATGTTTAAACACAATTTACGAATTCGAACTTCTCGCATAGGATTTTTCTCTTTGTCCTTTCCCCCTAATTTCACACTTTTCTGAAACAAAAGAAAACAAGATCTCAGGGTAACAGCATTTTTTAAATGCAGAAATAAGAATATTTGTTGATGAATAGCATAGAAAAGACCTGAAAATTTTCTTGATAGAGTACTTCCTTAAACATAGACCATGGTTTCCCCACCACCACCATTGGTTGATGGCAGTATTTAACCCTCAAACAGTACAATGGTTTGAAACTAAATAGAGGGTACAGTCAGGTTCCATCCGACTCAATCCCTTTATTGATGAGGTTTTTGGTAGAAATAAGTACACAATAAGCATTTTTGTTGTATGACATTTATTAATATTTTACATGAAATAAAGATCTGTTTGTAGAAAAAATGACCAACGAATTGTAATTTTGCTAAACAAAGAAAATCTCTCTGGCATTTACATTGAACGTTGTATATATTAGGTCTAATATGAAATTTAGTCGTGTACTTAGTTTTAGAAGTCAAAGAAACTTTCTGACCACAAAAGTGTAAACAATAATATATATTGACACTTTTGGCCTTAAAAATCAAAATTAATAAAATAAAAATGACTAGTGATTATGAATAAAATTTTTCAGCAAAGATACTCGTATTTACTGCAAACGCTCCAACACCTGTTGCAAGACTTGCTGGTAGGGTTCCTAGTCAACTATTATCTCTTGCAATGAGAGGAGAGAGTACAGGAGAAGGAAGTCACACCCTAAGATTGAATCCGACCCCCATTGTACCATTTGCAGGTTAGAATGCATAATGCCCTGTAATCTCTTAACATTGCAGGGGAAAACGCCCCAGGTTAGAAATCAATAAGTACAAAACATTCATCAAAACTAACACTATTCATAAGGGCATAACACAGAGGTGTTCAGATCATCTATTTATCCAGCAACTATATACTGTTTAACGACAGATTTTTGGTGTATGCAAAAATAGTTGCTTGCGATCATGAAATCAATTCATAAGAAAATGAAACAGGACGGTAATAGATCGTTTCGTCACTATTTACTTGAATTATGAACGATTACTAATAGCATAATACAATCATTTCGACATGCTAAAATAAAAATTATAGTATGTACTAAACATGCAAAATCAGCTTAATACAAGTCTAATACCAAACCAAAAGACTTATTATGATAATACATTAAATTTCGAAAACGAAATACAATTTAAGCCATAATTCATAACATATATGGTTAAATGTGAAAATTTTCTGTTTTAATGTCACACGCAAATAATGCATATATTAGAAAATTTCTCTTCGTCATTAACTGAAAAGTACATTAGCAAACCAATTTTAAATACGCGTTATCATGTGGAATCAATCCTGTTCAGGATTCAGAAAGTAATGTAAAAGGAAACAGACTGTAAGATAACAAAAATCGTTAAAATAATATTCTACTTAAGCTAACAAGGTTAATTCACATTAATTTGCTACTACCTTCGTCGTATTAAATGAAATTAGTCGCATTTACGAACGTTTAAAATCAGTTTAATACTAATGTTATGTGTCAGATCACGAAATGCTTATTAAATTTATAAAGTAATCATTGACTAAAAGACAAAAATACGGCTGTAATTCGTGTGAATATATACATAATCAATCAATCTTAAGCAAAAATCTAAAATATGAAATCAGCAGAGGCAGATGAAATAAGATATTCAACTTACGGGTTTGGGAACTTTTAGTTTTCTAGCGCCTTTCTTCACCATTTTTGATATTGTAGTATCGACGGCAGAAAGCACGTTCGGACGAAATACAGGCTGCACGATAACAATAAAACTGTGACTGTAACTTAAGGATTGTTGCCATCATTTCAAACAAAAATTTTAAATTATAATGTTGGGATAGTATACAGTATACAATCGCAATTCGCAGATACTCAAACAAATCACAATGACAAATTTTTATTCAATACATTAATACTTATATTAGGCTGTAAAATAAAAAAATAAACTGAATTTATAATTATTTTCTGTAATTCGTTGTTTCATTTAAGGTAAAAATATTTCAGAAAAATTTCAATTAATCCATACGGTATAAGGGGGGGGGGGGCAAAAATTTTCTCGCACACGGGTGGCAGCTACCCTAGGAACGGCCCTGATCTTCACCTTTTTTTCCTCTAGGCAAATAACGTAAAAATTAGCTTATTTAAATTGGAAATTCAGTTTCAATTTACTGCTCCTGTTGTTGACAAAAGCAAGATGGGTTAACACGTATTGAACTGAGGGCCGAATTCAATGCAACGTTTTAGCTCTTTAGCTAGTTGGCTAGTTAGCTCGTTGGCTAGTTAGCATTCAAATGACCCGTTAGCTCTCCGACGAGGGAATGTTCGGCAAACCTCGGAAGCTTTTAAACAAATGCTCTCAGTAAGCCAATCAGACAGCCCAAATTCATCGCCAGCGCGACATGAAACGTAAACAAACATGGAAACTTCGGAACTGATAAAATAAATATAATAAAAACGAGTAATGCATGGATACGCAACAAAAGAAAAATGAATCAAATGATTTTAAAGTTGTGGATAGAATACTTACAAATATTTTCATAATTCTATGTTCAACTTTATTTGAAATATCTATAATTCACTATGTTAAGGGCCGAATTCAATGTAACGTTTTAGCTCTTTAGCTAGTTGGCTAGTTAGCTCTTTAGCAAAGCTCGATTTTGCTAACTGTTAGCACATCGGCATTCAAGTGGCCAGTTAGCTCTCCGATCCGAGCACCACTCTCCGACGAGAGAATGTTCGGCAAACCTCGGAAGCTTTTAAACGAATGCTCTCAGTAAGCCAATCAGACAACCCAAATTCATCGCCAGCGCGACATCAAATGTAAACAAACATGGGAACTTCGGAACTGATAAAATAAATATAATAAAAACGAGTAATGCCTGGATACGCAACAAAAGAAAAATCAATCAAAATATTTTAAATTTGTGGATAGAATACTTACAAATATTTTCATAATTCTATGTTTAACTTTATTTGAAATATTTATAATTCACTATGTTAAATTACCGGAAGCTTTATTTTTCTTTTCTTTTAGCAAAATTCCACATTTTTTAAAATTAATTAGTAGAGAATACAGATGATGAAAAATATTACTAATATGGAGGATATGAAGTAAAATATATTTAAAAAAAAGTTTAGCTAAATGTTAAAATATCGTTGTATTCAGTAATCTAACCTTCCAAAAGCTATTCATTTTGACAAAAAAGTTTCTGATAAAATGATACACTGAACTTTATGTGATGTCCTTGTTTCAATTAAATACATTTAATAAAAGCTTTTAAAACAGTTATCACATTGATGTGTTTCCCATATGAAATAAAACACATTCAAATCTTTGAAGTTTATACTAACAGCATGGTATTTAAAACTAACAGTATCGTATTTAAAATTTTCAAATATACACATTATATTATGCAGACAAACTTTAAATTAAATAGTATTATTTAAGATGTACTCACCTGATAATTCTCAGTTAAGATTTAGAAATCATAACATTCAAATTATGCATCACAATTAATAGTAGCCAAAAAAATTACAAGTACAGACACTGCTTCAGTATAAATACAGCACTGCACAAGAATTCATTTAGCTCAATCTTTTAAATGTTGATACAATATCCTTTTAAGAAAATCGATAGATTTACACTCTTTTAAACCTATCCATGTGTAAATGAAGAAAATGCTAAATCTAGTTTAATTGAAGTACAAGGGGAATACAATTGATAGTACTTTGTTTTTTTTTTCGACTATCACTGATTTTGGTTTATTGCAAATATACAATTTTAAGATATTCATTTCATTCCTTACACTAGGTGCAAATAAGAAATGTTTAAAAGATAAAGTATTTGAAGTACTGCATATTTAAGTTACTATCTTTTTTCAATTTGTGCCGATAAAAATTTAAAATTTCAAGTTATCTTAAATGTAGTCATGCAGAAAAAAACACAGTTTCAGAAATATAACAGTCAAACAAAATTAAATATAATTAATTTCTGTATTAATCTTTTTCTTTATGAGGAATAGGGCAGTAAAATACTCAGCTGCATTGTAGTTTTGTAGTCTAATATTTTAATTTACAGAGTGACATATCTGTAAAGTACTATCAATTACAATGGAATTCAATTGATATTACTTTGTAAAGTAGAGCTACAATGCAGCTGAGTACAGTAAAATACTCAGCTGCATTGTAGTTTTGTAGTTTAGTATTTTAATTTACAGAGTGACATATCTGCAATTACAATGGAATTCAATTGATAATACTTTGTTGTCGACTATCACTGATTTTGACTCATACCTATTGAAAGATACAATTTTAAGGTATTCATTTCATTTATTACACTAGGTGCAAATAAGCAATGTTTAAAAGATAAAGTAACGAAGTAATGCATAGTTAAGTTACTATATTTTATTCAATTTGTGGCGATAAAAATTCAAAATTTCAAGTTATCTTAAATTTTGCAGTTATGCAGAAAAAAAATACAATTTCACAAATATTTTAGAATTTGCTTAAGAAGCACACAGAGAACAGTCAAGAAGCAGTTGATTGAATCACATTATAAATATAACAGTCCAACAAAATTAAATGTAATTAATTTCTGCATTAATCTTTTTTCTATGTGAGGAATTCCAGTAATTTAATCCACAATTCAATTAGTACAATTAAGTACAATGGAATACAATTGATAGTATTTTTTTTGCTCGACTATCGTTAATTTTGGTTCATAGCTATGCAACAAATATATAGTTTTAAGGTATTCATTTCATTTGTTATACTAGGTGCAAATAAGCAATATTTAAAAGATAAAGTAATGAAGTACTTCATAGTTAAGTTACTATATTTTATTCAATTTGTGGCGATAAAAATTTAAAATTTCAAGTTACCTTAAATTTTGCAGTTATGCAGAAAAAAATACAATTTCACAAATATTTTAGAATTTTGTGAAGAAACACACAGAGAACAATCAACAAGCAGTTGATTGAATCACATTGTATATATAGCAGTTACAGAAACATGGTTTGTACCAAATTTCATAGTCCTGGCTGAAATTTCAAGACCCATAGCTAAGCCAAATTTGATTTTAGTTATAGTTTGATTAATTTTTAATAGAACATTATATTAGGTCAGGAATAAGCTTGTGCATTGTAAAATTTAACATTAGTAACTGCTTTTGAAAAGGCATGACTTTTTCTAACACTTAAATTTTGTTTACGTATTAAAAAAGAAGAAAAAAAGTAAAGTCCTGGAAACTGGAATTAACCATATTTTATAAAATTGAAACAAACAGAAATTAATGTTGTGTTGTGCTCATGAAAATCATACTTAAAGACATATTATAGCTTTACTTTTTTTTAGATTGAAAAAAAAGTTCCTTCTAGGTAAGCATTCAATTACACACTGACAAAATTTAACACAATAAAACAATTATTGCACACATGGGAGAGCAGTTTCTTCACAGACATACTAGATAAAATTGTTCCTTTTATGTAAAAGAGTAATAAATGGGAAAAATCATTATTCACTATGGTTTTTATTAAAAAAGAGCAACAGCCAGGAAGAACAACCCATTTTATATACATCAAAATTTTATTTCCAGGGAACAGGTATTGGGCTTGAAGCTTGAAATTTGCCTGGGAAGAGGATTATAAATTTTTAAAATGCTTTCTAGCTTAGATACAAATATTTTGTAGTGTTATTACTAAGTTTCTGGTGATTGATACAATTCTCATTCTTTAGCACGAAGAATGATCGATTAAACGTATTTTCTAAAATTCTTCTGTGCTCTTTCACTACGGATATCTAAACTGAGAAGAGATAAAATGTTTGATAGTTAAAATCTATATTTCGTTTGTGTGTGCGAACTGTATATAACTCCACCAGAGAAACCACCTAGCAAGCGTTAGCTAACAGGCGACCGGATATTTCGCTCTTTTTGGGCATTTGAATACGAATCGTCTAAAGAGCTAACTAGTTAACCAGCTAAAGAGCTAAAACGTTACATTGAATTCGGGGGATAGTTTGGTGTGATAAACTGATTTTAGAAAAATCCAACTTTTTTGTTACATTGAAAACGTTACATTGAATTCGGGGGTTAATCTCAAACAATTTGTATTATTTTAAGTTTTGAATAGCTTCTTGTAACGAGGAATTCGTTCCAGAAATAATTAATTTGGTTGAGCTGGTAACGCACGTTAAATTAATATAAAATCTCTAATTCTGAATAGTTGTTCCTTAAAATAAAATAGAGTAATTTCTATACCGTTCCCTCGACGTGTGTGTTCTTGAGAATTTAGCCGTTGCCCATTTAAACCGTAAAAGCTTCAACCGTAATTTGCTTAGCCAGGTGTTAGTCTCAGGATTACCTTGTTAAGTTTGTCTAAAATGCACTTTTAATGGCTGGTAATTGCAGGGTGCGTCTTGTGAACATCCAACTAGCCTTTTGTCCACGAATGCCGTTTACGTTTGCTCCCAAAATTGGACCATAAAATCGGTTTAAGGTAGAGATAAAAGTTGTGCCCCTCGCCCCCCCCTTGTCCGAAAGATTTTTCCCATGAATGAACTTGGCGTCAGCTTGGCGTGAAAGCGCTCTCCGAGTAGGTCTTTCTCCCCTGGTTCGACCAATCGAGCAGAGGCGCAAAGTTAGTAATATCGGGGCTAAACCATTCACGGGCCTCAATTTCACGGCGCGCTAGACTTGTTCTCCTCTTGGCGAGGTTTCGGCAAGGCCGAGTTCCTTTGGTTGGCCATTAAGCGCTCGCGTTGTTTTTACTGTCCTTTTTCCTCCGTGCTGAGGTAATATTGCGTACGCCTTGGACGAGTGTCCGCTTTTGGTTTAAATGGCGCATTTCTCGCTATTGTAACCCTCGCTTTCCGCGTTTTTGCACGCCTGTCCAGTGATGAAAAAGAAAGAGTAGAGAGCCATTTTTTTAGAGAGAGTTGTCTCTTAATATTTTTGCGTTTAAGCACCCCATCAGTTTTGGCTCTGCCAATTCTGTTTTGGGGGCCCCTTTTTATATATATATTCAACTTGCAATGTTTGATAGTTATGCTTCGGACTTTTGAACGGAACGGTCACCATTATTTTTGAGCTCATGTTGACTCAAGCTCACCTTCCATTTGTATATAGAACATTTTCCTTACTCAAGTAATAGATGAAGTGATTTCTGATGAAGAATAAATGATTTTTCTTGTAACAAAGCTTTGGCTTCATGCTTAGTTTTTTTATGGCTCCTACATACGCATTCCCAACCGGCATGTTGACAGTGTCATTTCCTGAGGTTATTGACGCAGCCTACTCCACTACGCAGTGGCATAGCGAGAGGGGGGCAAGGGGGTCTATCATGCCCTGGACGACACTCGCAGAGGGTCTCCAAATGGTCCCAAAATAACTAATTCTATATATTATATTATTATACGTTTTTCGACGGGGGTGGAGCGCCAAAAAGGTATCATGCTCCGGGCGCCAGTTATGCTCGCTACGTCACTGCCACTACGCTCCTGCAACGATCTGGCCAATAGTAAGTTTGTAATTATTCATTCGAAGGACGGAGGGATATCATCGAGGAACCGTCATCTAACACCTTTGCTGTTTTGCTACTGCGGAACGTTTGGGACTGCTACAGTGCTGATCTAGAATCTACATTCCTGTTCACATGTTCCGCTTCAACGTCGTTCTTCAAAATAGACTGGTCCATTTTCTTCATTAAGACTTTCAGCTTCCACTTAGACTGTTTCCATCCTATAATTTCATCTTTATAGTTTTTTCCCCCTTCTAGCCACAGATAATGTTAAAAAAATTCGTATGGCAATCACTATATTTGGAAACAGATAAATGAGGTTATTTGTAAATAGGTATTGAATCACATTTAACGCGTTACTTCAGGGGAAAATAGGGTGCAACGTTGTCAATTTCATAGCATTAGGGCATGCTTGTCTAAAGTGCGGCCCACGGGCCGCATGCGGCCCAAAAGCCTTTAAAATGCGGCCCAAACGCAAATAATGAAAACATTTAAATTTATACATAATTTATACATAATTTGCTCTGAAAAAAAGTTGGATTTTTCTAAAATCAGTTTATCACACCAAACTATCCCCCGAATTCAATGTAACGTTTTAGCTCTTTAGCTGGTTAGCTAGTTAGCTCTTTAGTCGATTCGTATTCAAATGCCCAAAAAGAGCGAAATATCCGGACGCCTGTTAGCTAACGCTTGCTAGGTGGTTTCTCTGGTGGTGTTTTTGTTTTTATTAAGGTTTCGACTAGTTTCTACTGTTTTGAAGTTAGTAATTAACTCTTTCTTGTATTTTTGAATATTCCAAATTATATTTATTTAGCAGTTACGTAAAATACGTTAAAAATAAGCAAATTATCTTTTGTTAATTAGATTAATCTTTTGTTACGAGCACTTTAAAAAAATTTCATGTTTACCGTTATGTATAATGATTTGGAAATTTACAGTAGACATTATGGTATTAGTGATTAGTATAATGATTTGAGAATTTCTGTAGCTTTAACCGCTTTCGCTTGTGTTGTAAAAGGAATGGGTTGTTCTTCCTGGCTGTTGCTCTTTTTTAATAAAAACCATAGTGGATATTGATTTTTCCCATTTATTACTCTTTTACATAAAAGGAACAATTT
Source organism: Dolomedes plantarius (assembly GCA_907164885.2). Lineage (NCBI taxonomy): Eukaryota > Metazoa > Arthropoda > Arachnida > Araneae > Dolomedidae > Dolomedes > Dolomedes plantarius. The sequence goes on along the minus strand of OU015495.1, from coordinate 60,833,469 downwards.
TATCTAGTATGTCTGTAAAGAAGCTGCTCTCCCATGTGTGTAATAATTGTTTTATTGTGTTAAATTTTGTCAGTGTGTAATTGAATGTTTACCTAGAAGAAACTTTTTTTTCAATCTAAAAAAAAGTACAGCTATAATATGTCTTTAAGTATGATTTTCATGAGCACAACATTGATTTCTGTTTGTTTCTATTTTATAAAATGTGGTTAATTCCAGTTTCCAGGACTTTACTTTTTTTCTTCTTTTTTAATACGTAAACAAAATTTAAGTGTTAGAAAAAGTCATGCCTTTTCAAAAGCAGTTACTAATGTTAAATTTTACAATGCACAAGCTTATTCCTGACCTAATATAATGTTCTATTAAAAATTAATCAAACTATAACTAAAATCAAATTTGGCTTAGCTATGGGTCTTGAAATTTCAGCCAGGACTATGAAATTTGGTACAAACCATGTTTCTGTAACTGTTATATATACAATGTGATTCAATCAACTGCTTGTTGATTGTTCTCTGTGTGTTTCTTCACAAAATTCTAAAATATTTGTGAAATTGTATTTTTTTTCTGCATAACTGCAAAATTTAAGGTAACTTGAAATTTTAAATTTTTATCGCCACAAATTGAATAAAATATAGTAACTTAACTATGTAGTACTTCATTACTTTATCTTTTAAATATTGCTTATTTGCACCTAGTATAACGAATGAAATGAATACCTTAAAATTATATATTTGTTGCATAGCTATGAACCAAAATTAATGATAGTCGACCAAAAAAAAATACTATCAATTGTATTCCATTGTACTTAATTGTACTAATTGAATTGTGGATTAAATTACTGAATTCCTCACATAGAAAAAAGATTAATGCAGAAATTAATTACATTTAATTTTGTTTGACTGTTATATTTATAATGTGATTCAATCAACTGCTTCTTGACTGTTCTCTGTGTGCTTCTTAAGCAAATTCTAAAATATTTGTGAAATTGTATTTTTTTTCTGCATAACTGCAAAATTTAAGATAACTTGAAATTTTGAATTTTTATCGCCACAAATTGAATAAAATATAGTAACTTAACTATGCATTACTTCGTTACTTTATCTTTTAAACATTGCTTATTTGCACCTAGTGTAATAAATGAAATGAATACCTTAAAATTGTATCTTTCAATAGGTATGAGTCAAAATCAGTGATAGTCGACAACAAAGTATTATCAATTGAATTCCATTGTAATTGCAGATATGTCACTCTGTAAATTAAAATACTAAACTACAAAACTACAATGCAGCTGAGTATTTTACTGTACTCAGCTGCGTTGTAGCTGTACTTTACAAAGTACTATCAATTGTATTCCATTGTAATTGATAGTACTTTACAGATATGTCACTCTGTAAATTAAAATATTAGACTACAAAACTACAATGCAACTGAGTATTTTACTGCCCTATTCCTCATAAAGAAAAAGATTAATACAGAAATTAATTATATTTAATTTTGTTTGACTGTTATATTTGTGAAACTGTGTTTTTTTCTGCATGACTACAACATTTAAGATAACTTGAAATTTAAAATTTTTATCGCCACAAATTGAAAAAAGATAGTAACTTAAGTATGCAGTACTTCAAATACTTTATCTTTTAAACATTGCTTATTTGCACCTAGTGTAAGGAATGAAATGAATATCTTAAAATTGTATATTTGCAATGAACCCAAATTAGTGATAGTTGAAAAAAACAAAGTACTGTCAATTGTATTCCCTTATACTTCAATTAAACTAGATTTAGCATTTTCTTCATTTACACATGGATATGTTTAAAAGAGTGTAAATCTATCGATTTTCTTAAAAGGATATTGTATCAACATTTAAAAGATTGAGCTAAATGAATTCTTGTGCAGTGCTGTATTTATACTGAAGCAGTGTCTGTACTTGTAATTTTTTTGGCTACTATTAATTGTGATGCATAATTTGAATGTTATGATTTCTAAATCTTAACTGAGAATTATCAGGTGAGTACATCTTAAATAATACTATTTAATTTAAAGTTTGTCTGCATAATATAATGTGTATATTTGAAAATTTTAAATACAATACTGTTAGTTTTAAATACCATGCTGTTAGTGTAAACTTCAGAGATTTGAATGCGTTTTATTTCAGATGGGAAACACATCAATGTGATAACTATTTTAAAAGCTTTTATTAAATGTATTTAATTGAAACAAGGACATCACTTAAAGTTCAGTGTATCATTTTATCAGAAACTTTTTTTTATGTCAAAATAAATAGCTTTTGGAAGGTTAGATTACTGAATACAACGATATTTTAACATTTAGCTAAACTTTGTTTTAAATATATTTTACTTCATATCCTCCATATTCGTAATATTTTTCATCATCTGTACTAATTAATTTTAAAAAATGTGGCATTTTGCTAAACGAAAAGAAAAATAAAGTTTCCGGTAATTTAACATAGTGAATTATAAATATTTTAAATAAAGTTGAACATAGAATTATGAAAATATTTGTAAGTATTCTATCCACAAATTTCAAATCATTTGATTGATTTTTCTTTTGTTGCGTATCCAGGCATTACTCGTTTTTATTATTTTTATTTTATCAGTTCCGAAGTTCCCATGTTTGTTTACATTTGATGTCGCGCTGGAGATGAATTTGGGCTGTCTGATTGGCTTACTGAGAGCATTCGCTTAAAAGCTTCCGAGGTTTGCCGAACATTCCCTCGTCGGAGAGTGGTGCTCGAATCGGAGAGCGAACGGGCCATTTGAATGCCGATGTGCTAACAGTTAGCAAAATTGAGGTTTGCTAAAGAGCTGTCTAGCTAACTAGCTAAAGAGCTAAAACGTTACATTGAATTCGGCCCTGTAGCCACAAGAATTAGGAGTGGATCGGGAGCAACTGAACTGTTTTGGCGTCATCTATCGGGAAATATGATAAACATTTTATGATTATATTTTTATGCACATTTTTAAAATAATAAAAATTCAGCATTGATGAATAATAAATTTTGAAAGCTTAATTTACCTGAATTAAACTCATTAAAATTATTATTATTATTATTTCTTAGATAAATATTATATATATATATATATATATATATATATATATATATATATATATATGTAATATATCCATTACATATCGTTCTTAAAATGCAACCTGAAAAGGAAAACTAGCTCAAATTTACATGGCTGGAGCTAGACTCAGCCTGAAAGGAATTAAAATTTTGAAGCAGTCGGGTCGAATAGTTTTATTAGAGCGATAGTAACATCTGTCCATCTCAGACGACAGCTCGGAGCGAAGTGTAATATCACCTTTCAACCTTACGCGCTAGAAGCGAGGTACATGTGTCTGTTATTTTGAAGTATCAGCGGAATTTGGGGCTGGCGATGCGAACTCACGCCTTTCTCGAGACGTATACACGTGTAGAAATGCAACGTTTGCTGTTTTATGGGAAGTTCTGTTGATATGGGTTTTTAAAGCGCCAAAGTAATGTTACTGGGGATTGGACTCAGGAAAGGGAATTTAAATGATAGAATGGAGGGCCTAATATTTAATTTATTACAAATCCCCCCCGAAAAAGGGAAAATCGTCACGTTGAAAGGTGACATTTTCACAAACAATATACAAATGAACTCTTATATAATAAAGTGAGTACAATTACAATCAAATATAATCAAAATTAACTACATTATAAAATTACATGTCTATGAATGCAACATTGGTGGAAAGAAGTCACGAAAAACAACAAGATGGGTGAGAATTAGAACACATCAAGGTTACAGAGTCAAGAGCTTTGTCCATAACCCATCATAAATTAACTTCACCGAACAAAACCAAAGTTAAATCTCCTGAATCTTTACTATAAAACTAAACTCACTCTTATGACTTCGTTGCACCATTACACAAAATATATAAAATTAAAGAAATATACAATGAAATTTATAATGAACATTCATAATATATGGAATTAACATAGTATGCAATAAAGTTTATAATTATTATACAATGTGCAATGAAATTCAAATAACTGAAATATTATTGGCTAATATAATCTAAATAAATTTTTAATTAAATCAAAGTTCTTCATTCAATAATGAGTCCTAAAATAACGTATAATTCTTGGAGTCCTTAAGCTCATTTTAAATTCAAGTCGTTATACATTGTTTATCAAATAAGTCCTTATTGTATGTGGTTTATATTCAGTGTTTAAATTTTACACATGATTTCACATGATTTCAAAATTTCCTCGTTTACATCAATTATTTATCGATCTCCATTTTTCATATTCCTAATCTCGAATACTTACATAAATTTTTAAATAATTCACAATATACAATTCAGAAGATATTTCAATAAGTTCAAGTTCAAAACAACATTACTTTAGACAATATTATTACAAAATTGATTTCTTATATTATTCTGAAAGTTTCACTTCAATTACAGCATAGATTTAGATACCTGTCAAGTTTTTTAACAATACATAAGATCATAAATTAAACAACTCAAAACAACTTGTTATAAATCCTTAATTAAGTAAATGGGCATCATTTGCATATTAGGTAATTTTCAAAAACAGGTGCTTTAACATCGTCACTAGTTTCAATTCAAAATATTCAAATTCTAAAATCATTGGTACCAATCATGACATAAGTGACAAACCTGGAGGTGAAATGGGCTATCCTCTGTGATGTCCAACGTGAAAGATTGTTAGTGATCACGAGGGTGCTATGATGCAAAAACAGCAAGAGGCTCATCCCTCTGAGGGAGGAACTACCCCTTGTGCTGGCAAAAGATTTCTCCGGTGTCAACAAAAATAACAACTCAGATCATCAACATACTTGGCAAAATTAGGGGTAACCTGTGACATGTCATGTTAGCCCTAACATTGACAAAATTTTTCTTTAACTTAGCACATCAACATTTTCTTTTTAATAAATATTCTTTTAAAATATTTCAGATGGTAATTTGTGGAAGGCAAACTAGCATCGAAAGTTCTATAAATAAATATAATTAACTACGAAATTTAGGTAGGTATCTAAATCCATCAAAGTTAGGTTTTCTTCATCATGCGTCAACAGTCTTCATTAGGTCATCAAAATATCGTAGGATTATCGGAGTCATAGTCAGGTAGTTATTTGAGTCACAGTTGGGTAGTCTTAATCATCACAGATAGGGTTTTTTTCTTCTAACACTATTAATTAATTTTTACTTGGTATCTTGGGCGTTTGGGGGTTTACTGTTATTAAAATAGGAATTTTACTTTTTCTAGTTGCTAATCGAAAATTATCGGCAGGGTTGAAAGGTCTTAATCTGGTACAGTGTACAATTTCCGAGGTTTTCTTAGTGAGGGAATTGGGTCTGTTAATTTCAAAATTTACTCTAGAAATTTGTTTCAATATTTTATATGGACCAGAATAAGGGGGAGTAAGTTTAGGAGTATTTGGGTAACGAAACTCTTCGTACATCACTATATCACCTACCTTAAATTTAGATTCCTCAAAATGAGTGTCATATCTTTCTTTATTTACTTCATGATTTCCTATAGTTCTCTGTTTAGCAATCTTCCTAGCTTCTTCAATTGGTGGGTACATGTCTTGATAATCAAGTAAATTTCTGTAGGGTGGTTTTCCATGCATTAAATAAGAAGGGGGAAATTTTGTTACGGTATGGGGTGTGTCGTTATATTCATTCGTTATTTCACGTAATAATTTTGTCCAGGAGACTTTACCAAGGTGTGAATTTAATTAACATTTAAGCCTAGTAATCAGGGTCTGATTTACTCTTTAATTTTTTCCGTTTGTTTGTGGTCTATGCGAAGTAGTTAGCAATTGTGTAATATTATTGTTTCTCAAAAAATGTTTAAATTTGGAGGAAGTAAAAGCACTATTTCTATCACTTAAAATTTTCTTAGGTACTTGATGTTGAACAATTTGTGTTAAACTATTAATATAAGTATCTGTATTTTCATTTTTAGAAGCAAAGGTCCATATATACCTCGTGGTATGATCTATAACTATGTGTAAATATTTCTTTGTAGACCCATAATAATTTAAACCACCAACAGTGTCTATGGCAAGAATTTCAAAGGGTTCACTGGTAGGAGGTAACATTTGTAAGAGACCAAATCTTTTTTGTCTAGACTTCTTATTTAATTGACATACTTCACAATGTTTCACATAGTTACTCACATCTTTAGTTATTCCAACCCAATAATATTGAGGGGATATCAGATTTAACATTGCCGAAACTCCTAAATGTCCATAATTAACATGGGCTTTTTCTAATAATTTTAAACGTAAAGAGAAGGGCACAAGAATTTTCATTAAACCTTGTTTTTTAATTGTCCATACATTATTAACTTTTTTAAACTTCTTACCGTTTACATTATCTAAATTTTGATGATGCTCGATTTCTTGCAATGTCAACAACGGGTCACGTCCACGTAAAGTTACATGATGAGAAACTGGGTTTCTAGTTAACATATCGGCTTCATAATTTGTAGAACCTTTTTATATTTAATGTCAAAATCGTACATGAAAAGTTTAAGTGACCATCGGAATAATCGTCCAGTTGGGTGTTTAATACTTTTTAACCAGACAAGTGCAGCATGATCCGTATGAACAGTAAAATGAGTCCCATGTAAATAACAATAATATTTATCAATAGCATCAATAATTGACAAGCATTCCAGCTCGGTAATGGCATAATTTTGTTCATAGGTTCTAAGTTTTCGAGAATGATAGGCTATGGGATGCAAACTTCCATCAGGGTGTTGTTGTTTTAAAATTGCGCTTACCGCTTGTCCAGACGCATCCACGAAAATATGGCATGGGTAATTTGGGTTATAAATAGATAAAACAGGTTTAGATATTAGAGCGTCTTTTAAATCATGAAAAGCTTTCTGGCAATCATCTGTCCATTCAAATTTAGTGTCTTTCTTCAATAATTTATTCAATGGTACTCGTAATTTAGCATAGTTGGGAATGAATTTATTATAAACATTTACGCTACCTAAAAATCTTTGTAAGTCTTTAACATTCCTGGGAGGTTGAAGTTTCTTATTAATTTCTATATTAGCGTTACTCGGGTGATAACATCCCTTTTCCACTTCATATCCCAAAAATTTTATTTTTGTTTGGGCAAATTGGCATTTTGAAAATTTCAATTTTGTTTTCTTTTTCACAAATCGAGAAAATAGTTTTTAAATGCTCTAAGTGTTCTTCGAAAGAGTCTGAAAATATAATTATATCGTCAAAATAGTTGAGCGCAAATTTAATTTGGTATTTATTTAAAATTTGTCTGAGTGTTCTTTGGAATATGGCAGAAGCGTTTTTCCAGCCAAAAGGTAATCTTTTCCATTCATATAAGCCAAAGTTAGAGGTGAAAGCTAATTTTTCTGTATCTTTTTCATTTAGTTTAATATGCCAGTAGCCACTCGCGAGATCAAGGGTGGAGAAAATCTTAGCATTGGTTAGTTGATCTAAAACTGATCGATTCGGGGAATTGGTTCCGAGTCCGTTTTTGTAATACTATTTAGTTTTCGGTAATCGATACACATTCTGGATTTTGAATTTTCATCTTTCTTGTAAGCCAACGTAATTGGGGAAGCATAGGGTGAATGAGATGTTTTTATTAAACCTGCAGCTAAAAGCTCGTCTAATTGCTTCTTAATTTCGGCATTATCTTTTGGCGACGCCCTGTATGGACGAAGGGAAATTGGTAGTTCAGAATTCAAAATTACTCTTTGTGGTTCAAGACGTATACATCCAACATCATATTTATTTTTCGCGAAAATATTATTATACTCATTCAATATTTTGTCCAATTGAACACTTTCATCATCAGCAACATTATTTTCATTTTCAATTTTATAAAAACGAGTATCACAATTTCTATTATATTTAGTATCAAGATTTATAGTATTATGAGAACAAGTATGTGGCACATTAGGATTATCATATGTTAAAAATATATAGCAATTATTAGTAACATTTTCCAAAGACAAAGTAGATGAAATATTATTTTTTCCTTGATAAACACAAAAATTTTTAAAATCCAATTTAATTTTAAATAGATTAATAATTTCCGACGATAAAATTGCATACTTTAAATTTGTTTCAATAATATAAAAATTCACAAATCTATTCAACTTACCGATTCGGCACTTTGTAGAAATTATTTTATCAGTTTTTATTTTACCTGCGAGGGTACTGACCTGTGAATTATCCGATGGAAGAATTTTCACATAATATTTAATTTTATCATATACAGTTCGAGAAATAATGTTAATGGTGCTACCTGTATCTATCAGGCCGATAATCAGTTCAGTACCGATTTCTAGGTCTACGGTGAACATCCGTCATTGTCGCTGTTCTGTCATGTTGCTGTTATAATTGTTTGCATGTTGTGGAGGCTGGAACCGAGTCCTAGGACGTTCCTCTTCTCGAAAATTCTGGGGCCATCTATGCCATGGTCGCGGTTGTTGGAGCCGGAATCTAGGTGACTCATGTTGTGGGAACCTGTCATAGTCATCTCGCCAATCGAACGGTCTGCGAAAACGGGACTGTTGGTTATGCAAGTCTCTATTATGGTGGTCTTTCCTCTTGTTGTCTTCGTAGCTGTTGATCATTTTCCTCGCAAGGGAAATCCACTCAGTAGTTGTACCAACGTTACTTATTAAAAATAAATTCCTGTATCTTGTCGGCAATCCGTCTGTGAGACCTTGAATTATAATTTCTTCTTTAAGTTTTAATGCTTTACCGATATTCATTTTCTTTTTAAAATAATCATTTATATTTTGACTTCCAGAAAGGCTCAACCTGCTGAAATCTTCGAATGAAAACTGTTTTTCTTCTGAGAAATAGTCACTGATTTTTATTTTAACTTCATCCCACTTTTGTGATTCTATTAGGTTTTCGATGTAAAATTCCAAAGCCTCGTCCGATAGAAAATCCGGAAATATTTGTAGTTTTTCTTCTTCCGTCAATTCAATAGTCTTTTTCTCGAAGAATTTCAACCAGTTATTAATTTTGACCATTCCATTAGGATTAAATTTCTGGAGATTTCTTAATTGATTTGGTGAAGATATAGCACTGTTTTCCAATAATTGTTTGTCGTAAACTCCAGAATTATCCACTTGTTTTTCTTCAGGTTGGTCAGAGTCACGATGATCAGCCAATTTTTTATTTAAATCTTTCGATGTCATTTTCCTTTGCTCGTTTCGAAAAGCGAAATCAGAACTAGGTCATTTCCTTTTCAAGTGTTCCGCTGGCGAACTCCTATTGCGCTTCTCTCAAGGTCGGTATTTCACGCGCACACACATAGTCCTAGGCAATGGATTCGAAGTCCGTTGAGATTGATTCGAACATGAAGAATCGCTTTCGGCTCTATGTAATATATCCATTACTTATCGTTCTTAAAATGCAACCTGAAAAGGTAAACTAGCTCAAATTTACATGGCTGGAGCTAGACTCAGCCTGAAAGGAATTAAAATTTTGAAGCAGTCGGGTCGAATAGTTTTATTAGAGCGATAGTAACATCTGTCCATCTCAGACGACAGCTCGGAGCGAAGTGTAATATCACCTTTCAACCTTACGCGCTAGAAGCGAGGTACATGTGTCTGTTATTTTGAAGTATCAGCGGAATTTGGGGCTGGCGATGCGAACCCACGCCTTTCTCGAGACGTATACACGTGTAGAAATGCAACGTTTGCTGTTTTATGGGAAGTTCTGTTGCTATGGATTTTCAAAGCGCCAAAGTAATGTTACTGGGGATTGGACTCAGGAAAGGGAATTTAAATGATAGAATGGAGGGCCTAATATTTAATTTATTACATATATATATACCTTGATAGTAGAAAATGGGATAAAATTATTTTCACTCATACTAGTACATTTAAAAAAATTAACGAATTAGGTGATTTTGAATGTTTTAATGATGAAAAGTGTATGTGGTAAGAAGAAGAATTAGATAAATCAGAAGGTTTAAAACCTCATTTATTGAAAAAAAACATTTGCTTTAAATTTATTTACATTTGAAAAATTACCATTGGGATAAAATTATTTTCAATCATACTAGTACATTTAAAAAAGTTAACGAATTAGGTGATTATTAATGATGAAAATTGTATCTGGTAAGAAGAATAATTAGATATATCAGAAGGTTTAAAAACTCATTTATTGAAAAAAAAAATTGCTTTAAATTTATCTACATTTGAAAATTTACTATCACTTTTTTTATGTACAAATGATCAAAGTCTGTATTAATAAAAATTATTTCATTATTTGACAGTAAACTTTTCTTTATATTTTCTGATTCTTTAACAGTAGGATTAGAAAATGTACTGTTATTAGATAACTTCTTTTTGGGAGAAAAGTATCCTTATAGTTTCTGAATTTTTTTTCGTACATTTATGTTACAATTTTCTTTTAACTTAATATCATTATTTCTTTTTCTATGTTGCTTCTACAAATGTCTAACACTTTATTTAAACTTTTATGAATGTTATCATTTTCTTCGGGTGAAAATTTGCGAGTTTAATTCAGGTAAATTAAGTTTTCAAAATTTATCATTCATCAATGCTGAATTTTCATTATTTTAAAAATGTGCATAAAAATATAATCAAAAAATGTTTATCATATTTCCCGATAGATGACGCCAAAACATTCAAGATGAGCAAACGTTTGCTCACCGCTCCTCAAGAATTGGGGAGTTGGGGAATTCAGTTGAAAAGTCTTTAAAAAGCAGTTGTACTAATTATAAATTTTATTCGTTAGCCATGGACGAAAGCACTGACGCTTCTGATACGGCACAATTGGCAATTTTTATAAGAGGAATCGATGAACATTATAATATCACGGAAGAAATGGTTGCTTTAGTATCGTTAAAAGACACAACCAAGCCTGTAGATTTATTCGATACATTAAAAACGACGATGAAACGTTTTCCTTATCTATGAAAAATTTATCAGCTATCATAACCGATGGAGCCCCTGTCATGGTTGGTAAAAATGGGGAACTCGTTAAAATGGTTAATAATGAAGCCGTCGCTGCCGGCAATACGATCTTGATGGCATATCATTGTATTGTACATCAGGGCAATTTATGTGGGAACATTTTAAAAATGGAAAGTGTATTAAGCGTTGTTATAAAAACCATTAACTTTATAAGAGCAAAAGGACTTAATCATAGACAATTTCAAGAGTTTCTTAAGGTAATGGGCACTGAATTTGCAGATGTTATTTATTATATAGAAGCAAGATGGCTCAGTAAGGGGAAAATGCTCAAAAGATTTTACGATTTAAGAACTGAAATAAGAATATTTATGGAAACAAACGGGAAACCTGTGACTGAATTTGAAGACGAAGATTGGGTTTTAGATTTAGCTATTTTAGTAGACTTAACAGAACATTTGAATGATTTAAATTTGAGACTTCAAGGAAAAAATCAATTTATTAATAATATGTTCCAAACAATAACAGCGTTTGAAAGAAAGTTGAAATTTTGGCACAATCAAATAAAAGTAAAAGATTTGACACATTTCAGTACTTTGGCTGCACATAAACCTGTGAGTTGCAGAAAATATGCAAAATATGCTGCATTAATGTTTGATTTAATTCAAGAGTTTGAAAATAGATTTCAAGATTTTCGAAAAAATGAAGAGTATTTCAACATAGTTTCTACCCCATTTTCTCTAGAAATGAATAAATTACCTTCAAATCTTCAAATGGAATGCATTGAACTGCAAAGTGACATTCAACTGAAAGAAAAATTTGGGAATGTTTCTTTACTGGAGTTTTATAAAGATTACCTACCCCGCGATAAATATCCTAATTTTCATAATCATGCTTTATTAATGTCTTCAGCTTTTGGCAGTACCTATATTTGTGAACAATTATTTTCAAGAATGAAGCATACAAAAAACAAAAATAGGACAAAGATCACTGACAAACATCTTGAAAATGCATTAAAAATTGCAACCCCGTCTATTGAACCCGATATCGATTTGCTTGTTCAACAAAAGCAAATTCATCCGTCTCATTAATTTGAATTTTTTCCATCTTTATGAAATCCAAACTAAATGAAACGAAACTTTTACAAATTTAAAATAAATACAGAGGCTGTTCACACATTTTTTAGACGATGTATATTGTATTCACAAAACTAAATTACATAAAATTCTTGTGTTTTAAATGTTTTTTTTTTTTACATCCCTTATTCTGAACTATCGACAGCGCAATTTCCAGGATAATAATGCCTTTTGAAGTGTCAGAAGAGGTATTCTATCAGATTCCTCCTGAACAGCTTTCCAGAGTCCTGTAAGGGTTTTGGGACGACGTTTGGATAACGCAGATTTAAAAAGTCCGAAAGAACAAAAATCCATCGGGAAATTTAGTAGGGATATCAGTGAAGGGATTCCCTACTAAGGGACATTTCTTTTAGGAAATTTACAGTGGATTTTGATGTGTGACTGCTAGCTTTGTCCTGATGGAGTCTCACAGATTGATGGCACTGTGGGTAAAGCGATGGTATTTCATTAAAAAAAATTGGCTATAAAATATGTTCCTGATAGTATTTGGAGTTAATCTTGACATTTTTCCCACTCTCTTTATTTTTAACTTGCCATTATAAGAAAAACCAGCAACAATCATGAATCCCTTAGAAAAACTTTCTTTCGATTCTTTGAACCATGTACTTAAATTTATTCCTCCCCTTTTATGATAATAAATGGCTCTTTTTTTGTTCTAATCATTTAAATACACCCATGATTCATCTATTGTGACAGTTGTTTTCCATTTTTCTTTGGATAAGTGTTTCTCATATAGAATTCTGCAGCGTGTCCTGCGTTCAGCGATATGATTTGGAAGAAGACGATGCACATTGCGTTTTTTCGCTTTCTTAAGATTTAAATCAACGTTTATCATTTTGTTTACAGTGGACACCGAGCATTTTAATGATTTTGCAACTGTCCTTTGACTAGGGGGATTTTCTGTTAACATTAAACAACGTACCTTTGCAATAGTCGAAGATGTCCGTTTTTTTACTTGGATACTTGTTTGGAATTTTTGTCCCACTTGAGGCTCCAATTTGACGTTTTTTCCTTTCTTGTTGACGATATTACCTATCGACGCTTTAGATATCACAAAACCATGACTCTCACATCGGTTTTGGATAACGGAGTATGCATATTTCTCTTCGGAAAGAGTATAAATGTAGCCTTCGAACCACTGCTTTGTTAAAAACGCAATTTTGAATAAAAACAAAACTTTCAAGCCGCAGACGATAATTTTGACTTTTAAAAACATAGTACAACTGCAATTATTTCTTTTGCAGCAAACGCTTTTTTATTACCGCTTACCAAAATCGTCTAAAAAATGTGCGAACAGCCTCTGTATGTACCTATACATATCTAATTCAAATTAAAAAAAAATAATAATAAAAAGAAGTTAATTTATTTTAATAAAAATACATAGAGTTAAATTTTATTTCAATCTGTCAAAAAATATTGTATGTGTGGCCCAGCAATTTTTTTTTTTTTTTGGCAACGTGGCCCTCAAACGGTCATAGTTCAGACACCCATGCATTAGGGCAGAGCTCCGAAACCTTTTATCTTCCACGGCACAACAACGTTTTTTTCGATAATTCCGCGGCACACCACAAGAAAAAGCTTGCAAATATATAAATTACAATAAATACGTATATGTTTCTATTAGATAAAAAAACACAACAAAATAGCTCTATGTATTAAGATAATTATAATCATTTAAGTTTTATATAAATCATTTTGAACTGTACACCAACACAAGAACAAAAATATAAAATTATAGTTTACAAGTAAAAAAATTTTCTCTGTAAATTTTTATATTAAAATTCGTTTTCTGGTCTTTACTTAAGCCTAATAAATCAAAGTTAATTTAAACATAACTAATTTATTAAGGAAATATTTCAGATTGTTTTGATAAATGTGCGTTTTATATTTGCACGTTTTATATTTGGCTCTATAATAGAAAGAGCTACAGTTCATGGTCAAGGCCCTTTAAATATGATCGTTTGTCATTTTCAATTAGAACCAGTGTCGAAAAACTTTGTTCGCATAAGTATGTCGTAGAAAATGGGACCAAAATTGCAATGGCCTTGTCAGAAATTTGTGGATATTCTTTCTTAACTGAAATCCAGAAATATGACGCTCGAGCATACATACAATGTATGGCTAACAACATATTTTTGTTTTGTGTATAATTTCGACCCAGAAAAATTACATGTTAACAAAAAGTTAAAGGAATATTTTACTTAGAAAAAATTCTATTTAATGCGGTGGTTAATTTTTTTATTATCATAATCGATAAAAGCACCGCGGCACTGGCGGCACAGTCAAGATCACCTCGCGGCACTAGTGTGCCACGGCAGAGCGGTTGCGGAGCACAGCATTAGGGCCTGTTCACATAGGAGTCTGTTGCGTTGCATTAAGGAAAAGATGACGTTGAGACGAAAATAAACCAATCATATGCCTCCAAACGATTAGCAATGTAATTTTTAACGCCTATGATTGGTTTATTTTCGTCTCAACGTCATCTTTTCCTTAATGCAAAGCAACGGACTCCTATGTGAACAGGCCCTAAATCTACAGCTATAATATCTTTTTCATTTTTAAAGGGATCATGTAACATACTTTCCACAGATTTACATTTTGTAGACCTATTTGATTTATCTGTTTTAAGGAAGTTATTTAGGTCGTTGAGAAAATTGAAAATTGTGTGATGTTGTTTTATTTGTTCGAACCTTTCTTTTATTTTTGATAATGCAGTGTCCAATATTACAAAGTAAAAATTAATTTTGAATTGGTCTTCTGGATTTTTTGGAACCTCATCTTTACATTCGTAGTCAAATAAACGTTTTTTTGTTCGGGGTCTAACAATATTAACCAGAGGAAATGAAGGGTCGCAATCGATATCTTCTGCAATATTTTTTGCCTCTTCTAAAATATCACTAAAACCTTTATCTGACCTAATATTATATAAATATGTTTTGGTTTGCACTAACATTAAAATAATATTTGGTAGTATAGCATCCGATTCCTGCATAGCTTTACTTACGATATTAATTTTTGTTAACACATTATACCATGTAATAATGGAACAAATATATTTAAACGACTTCATTTTCAAAAGTAATGAATTTGCCATGTTTCTAGTTTCAGAGTCTCTAGTATTATCAGAATAGAGGGTATATAAAGCATCCTATATTTTTGTTAGATTGTATCTAAGAACTTTTCTGCATTCCCATCTAGTATCTGAAAGGGGTTTAAGTGTTAAAGGTGGGATTTCATTTTTTAAGACCTTCCAACGTTTAGTCGATGCGGAAAAGAAAACGTATAGCTCCTGTACAATCACAAAAAAGCTTGTAATTTCTAAAGGCGCTTTTGCAGCGTCATTAACAACTAAATTTAAACTATGGGCCGCACAAGGCACATAAAAAGCTCTAGGGTTTAAGTCAAGAACTTTATTTTGTAAACCATTATTGCGACCCTTCATATTCGCACCGTTATCATAACCCTGCCCCCTTAAATCCCCCAAACAAATGTTGTGAGTGTCCAAAAAAACTAATAAAAAATTAGTTAAACCCTGTCCTGTCGAATCTGATATTGAAATAAATCCCAAAATATGCTCCCTAATTTCTATTTTCTTTGATTTATTATTTAATAGAACAAATACTACAACAGTAAGTTGGTCTTGGTGACTTAGATCAGGGGTGGAATCTAAAATAATAGAATAATATTTACTAACTTTTAAGAGCGATATTATTTCATGTCTTATTTTTTGTCCCAAAAGGGAAATAAGTTCATTTTGAATATGAACACCTAAATAATGAGGCATACTTGATGGATTTCTGCTAATTCTAGTGAGGTGGTCTGATATGGTATCATTAAACTTTGCAATTGCTTCAATTAATTTTAAAAAGTTTCCATTTTGTTGCTCGTATAACTTATTATTTTTGCCTCTAAAACTCAAATTTTGACCGGCTAAGAATTTAACAGTATAAATTATAATTTTTAACACGGAAACCTATCTATCTTTTTCCATATTTATTAATTTCTCATTTAGAGAATCAGTAGTTGTTTTAGAAGAAATTGATTTATTTAAGTCAATCCAAGATTTTGTATTAGAAATGTGACTTTTTGATTTTTCATGACGTTCTACAGAGGCTGTTCGCACATTTTTTAGACGATTTTGGTAAGCGGTAATAAAAAATCGTTTGCTGCAAAAGAAATAATTGCAATTGTACTATGTTTTTAAAAGTCAAAATTATCGTCTGCGGCTTGAAAGTTTTGTTTTTATTCAAAATGGCGTTTTTAACAAAGCAGTGGTTCGAAGGCTACATTTATGCTCTTTCCGAAGAGAAATATGCATACTCCGTTATCCAAAACCGATGTGAGAGTCATGGTTTTGTGATATCTAAAGCGTCGATAGGTAATATCGTCAACAAGAAAGGAAAAAACGTCAAATTGGAGCCTCAAGTGGGACAAAACTTCCAAACAAGTATCCAAGGAAAAAACGGACATCTTCGACTATTACAAAGGTACGTTGTTTAATGTTAACAGAAAATCCCCCTAGTCAAAGGACAGTTGCAAAATCATTAAAATGCTCGGTGCCCACTGTAAACAAAATGATAAACGTTGATTTAAATCTTAAGAAAGCGAGGCTCATTCCCAATACACGATGCCGCGGCTTGGCGATACTTTTTTTAGATTTTTTTAGATTTTTGCCAATTTGGTGATGAAACGCCAAATGTGGTTTGTGTTTGTTTTATGCTTTTAAGGTAACCATTTATTTCTCCCGATTTGAATAAGATGGCGATATTTTTTGGCGATGTTTTTTAGATTTTTACCAAATTTTTAAGATTTTTGACGATAAAATGCCAAATGTGGTTTCTGTTTGTTAAATGCTTTTAAGCCCGTTTAAGTTTGCTGTATATATCACTTCCTCTTTGAATAATTAATGTCCAATCAGGGCCTGTGTTTTACCGGTAGACCAGTTTAATCTGGATTTTTAAACCGCGCCTGTTTCAAAGAAATTAATCCGTTGAAAATCCTTTTTGGGATTTGCAGTTCCAACGCTCGGACGTACATTTCTTTGCTAGGTATGGCATCTTTTGTGAACGAGAGAGTGAATTTGGATTTCTTTAGGGATATTCAAAAAGCGGGTAAGAGAACTGTAATTGAATATTGTATGTACACTCATGGACAAAAGAATTAGCGCACCAAGAAATAATTGCGGGATCGTAACGACACTTGCAATGAAGGTACATGTCGGGGAGATATGCAAATGATTAGAAATGCAGCGTGATTGCGAATTACCTATAGCCGGTAGAGGGCGTTGAACATCGTACACTGTGGAGTATAAAACAGGTAACCAAAGCTTGTTTGAGTGTGCTGAATCATTTACAAAGAAAGAGCTGAGATAGACATGCCATTACGCCGTGTTCGAAGACAATATAAGCAGTTGTCGCAGTTTGAGAGGGGGAGAATCGTCGGGATGATGGAAGCTGGGTGGTCAGCTAGGCGAGTAGCTCGTCAATTAGGCCGCTCTGATTGTGTTGTGAGGAGGTGTTGGGACCAATGGACCCGAGAGATGTCA
Source organism: Dolomedes plantarius (assembly GCA_907164885.2). Lineage (NCBI taxonomy): Eukaryota > Metazoa > Arthropoda > Arachnida > Araneae > Dolomedidae > Dolomedes > Dolomedes plantarius. The sequence continues at coordinate 60,815,825 of OU015495.1, read as the reverse complement.
TGTACACGAAGACCAGGCTCAGGACGCATTCGACAGACCAGTCGTCGAGAAGACCGCCACATCGTAAGAAATGCACGCGTGCTGCCAACTGCTTCATCGGCCGCCATCCAGGCACAGGTAGCACCTTCACTAGGGGCTTCTGTGTCTTCTCGAATCATACGAAGGCGCCTGGCTGAAGGACAGTTGGTATCGCGGCGCCTATTACGTGTGCTGCCCTTGACGCCCACCCATCGACGCCTCCGTTTGGAGTTTTGCCGCGCACTAGGAAACTGGACTGCAGCGGAATCGAACCAGGTCGTCTTTAGAGACGAATCCAGATTCAATCTCGGCAGTGATGACAATCGTGTTCGTGTGTGGAGAGCCTGTGGTGAACGCTTCAATCCTGCCTTTGCTGTACAGCGACACATCGCTCCCACAGCTGGTGTGATGGTATGAGGTGCCATTGCCTACAATTCACGGTCACCCCTAGTATTGTTCCGTGGCACCATGACAGCCCAGCGGTATGTTCATGAAATCCTGCAACCACATGTGTTGCCACTCATGCAACGGCTCCCAGGAGCCATTTTTCAACAAGAAAATGCTCGGCCTCATACGGCAAGGGTGTCACAATACTGTCTCCGCACTGTTACTACCCTTCCTTGGCCTGCCCGATCCCCAGATTTGTCTCCAATCGAGCATATCTGGGATCATTTGGGACGACGAGTTGGGCATCCCACGAGTTTGAACGAACTAGAGGCAAGGTTACAGCAAATATGGAACGAAATGTCTCAAGATATCATACAGAACTTTTATTACTCAATGCCCGATCGTATCGCATCGTGCATTCGCGCTAGAGGGGGTCCAATACTCCACAGAGTACGATGTTCAACGCCCTCTACCGGCTATACGTAATGCGCAATCACGCTGCATTTCTAATCATTTGCATATCTCCCCGACATGTACCTTCATTGCAAGTTTTGTTACAATCCCGCAATTATTTCTTGGTGCGCTAATTTTTTTGTCCATGAGTGTATATTGGGTTAATCGCTAATATTTATTATTGTCCAAATTGTAATTTAAAAATGAATTTAACTGAAAGAAAAGACGTTAATGATGGGTTTTCTTGGGTTTGTCGTGTTCGGGGTGGTGGGGAGGAACATCACGTTAGAAGATCGATTAGATGTGGTTCCTGGTTCGAAGAGAGTAAATTGGATTTAATTACGGTTTTAAAATTAACTTATTCATGGGTAAAAAAAACGCCGTGTTCTTGGATTACAGACGAATTGGGGGTATCCAAAAACACCGTTACCGATTGGATGAATTTTTGTAGGGGGGTTGGTGTTGACAGTGTAGTGCGCGAAAGTGTAATAATTGGTGGGCCAGGAATCATCGTCGAAATTGATGAAAGTAAATTTGCGAAACGAAAATATAATAGGGGAAAACGCGTTAATGGGGAATGGGTTTTTGGGGGTGTTGAGAGAGGGACAAATAAGTGTTTTGTGGAAGTGGTTGAAAACAGGGGAAAGGTTGTTTTGCTTGAAGTTTTAAGAAAGTATGTGCGTCCGGGAACTACTGTCATCTCTGATTGCTGGAAGGCGTACGATTGCCTTCAGGATGAGGGGTTCGTGCATCTGAAGGTAAATCATAGTATGACATTTAAGGAGCCGGACACAGGAGCTCATACCAATACGGTCGAGGGGATGTGGAACTGCATCAAGCGTTCGTTACGTGGCGTTCGGAAAGTTAAGGATCAGTTTGATTCTTATCTTTCCGAATTCATGTGGCGTCGCTTGCATCAGGACGATGTCCCAAAATTGTACGCTTCCTTCATTGACTCAGTGAAGGAAGTTTATAGGCCAGCTGAAAAAGATCAGGCCAAAATTAAAATCGAAGCAGCAAAACGGAAACGATTGGATGAATCCGAAAGTGAATAACCGGTAAGTGGTTTTTTTTTTTTAAATTTTAACATGAAATAATATAAATGACAACATGCAGAACTTTCATTTTTTTACTTACTGATATATTTAACCAAGATTTATTTTACATTTATTTAAATGAATTATTTGCAATATACTGACCTTTTTAGCGGGGGGTTGGGGGGGGGCGGCAGCCCCCCCACACATAACAAATTTCTCATTATTTTTTGTATTTGTGTATTTTGTGCTTTTTCTGTGGTTGTATAGTTTAAAAAATGCGTCATTTTGGGGCTTTTCGGACTTTCCCGTTCCAAAAACACGCGTTCTCCTTGGGCGACAAAAATTAAAAAAAATAAAATCGACTATTTAAATGAATTATTTGCAATATACTGACATTTTTTAGCGAGGGGTTGGGGGGGGGGGTGACAGCCCCCCCCACATTAATTAAATTTCTCAATATTATCACAATAAATTTCTCATTATTTATCAGCTTTCATTTTTTGTATTTGTGTGTTTTTGTGCTTTATCGTTGTCGTACAGTTTAAAAAATGCATATTTTTGGGACTTTTCGGACTTTCCCGTTCCAAAAATACGCGTTCGGCTTGGGCAACAAAAATTTAAAAAAATAAAATCGACTGCCCTTATTTAACTTCATTTTTTCATTTTCTGTATAAATTTTCAATGAAAGTTCTGCATGTTGTCATTTATATTATTTCACTGCATTGGAACCGCCATCTTGGTTCCGTCTCCCGTCGCCAATTTGGCGATGGGAGACGGAACCAAGATGGCGGTTCCAATGCAGTGAAATACAAGGGGCACCGTATATTGGGAATTAACCGAAAGCGAAAAAACGCAATGTGCATCGTCTTCCAAATAATATCGCTGAACGCAGGACACGCTGCAGAATTCTATATGAGAAACACTTATCCAAAGAAAAATGGAAAACAATTGTCACAATAGATGAATCATGGGTGTATTTAAATGATTGCAACAAAAAAAGAGCCATTTATTATCATAAAAGGGGAGAAAAAAATTTAAGTACATGGTTCAAAGAATCGAAAGAAAGTTTTTCTAAGGGATTCATGATTGTTGCTGGTTTTTCTTATAATGGCAAGTTAAAAATAAAGAGAGTGGAAAAAAATGTCAAGATTAACTCCAAATACTATCAGGAACATATTTTATCGCCAATTTTTCTGAATGAAATACCATCGCTTTACCCACAGTGCCATCAATCTGTGAGACTCCATCAGGACAAAGCTAGCAGTCACACATCAAAATCCACTATAAATTTCCTAAAAGAAATGGAACAAAAAACTGGTATAAAGGCCATACCCTTCACTGATATTCCTATTAAATCTCCCGATGTATCACCTATGGATTTTTGTTCTTTCGGACTTTTAAAATCTGCATTATCCAAACGTCGTCCCAAAACCCTTACAGGACTCTGGAAAGCTGTTTAGGAGGAATGGGATAGAATACCTCTTCTGACACTTCAAAAGGCATTATTATCCTGGAAATTGCGGTGTCGAAAGATAATTCAGAATAAGGGATGTCAAATCCCGGTCCGTGTATTTACAGGCTCAGGACATAAAAGAGTATTTTCCTGCAACCTGACAAAAACCGCCCGCACCGATGCGATGCCGGTGATGCGACGGGATTTGATGGGATGATGGGTTAAAACGTGTTTAAAAAAAACGAACAATGTATTTCCCAACTGGTTGCGACGTGGAGTAGTGCTTTTAAAACCAATGTGGTTTTGTTTAAGTAAATTCCTCCATGACCGAATTTAAATTATCATTAAAATATAGGCATTCTTGCGTCGCCAAATAAAAGCGGAGTCTTAATTTAATCAAACACATTTGATTATATATATAGACACACAGAGTTACAAAACGAAATCACAATAAAAACAAGTAATATTAAAAAAAAAAATTAAAGTCAATTCCTACTTAGGTCAACAAAGAAAATTTTTATTTTAGTTACTTTTTGGCGGGGAATTGCACTGACATTGGCTCGATTCTGTGAACACCATTATTGCCGAGAATTTTTTTGTCTCCCATATAAAACTAAAATTAATTAATTAAATTTAATTAATGAATTAATATTTAAAAAACTGTATTAACATCAAGTGTCATCCACTACAAGTTTAAAAAAATGTATTTGAACTTGAGTGGATGAATAAAAAGTATTTTATTAACGATTGAAAATTTGAACAAGATATATAAATATAGGGAGAGTGTGAACTAATAATAGGAATTGAATAACATACCGGGAGCGCAAATGGTCTGTCACGACCTCAGCCCAAGACAAAATCTCCCAGAATAACCCTCTTTTAACATTTTTCGCGCTCAAACCTCATCACATCCGGCATGTGCCGAATAAACAAAAATTACACTAGATCAGCAATGTCCTGTAGACACACTGGCTTCGCAAAAGCGATAAATCTAAGGGCCTTATTATTCAGAGCCACAGCTGTGGCGCGCGTTCGCCACAGCTTCCCACGCCCATAGAAGCCACTCGAAGCGATACATGCAATCGTACGGAGCTTATTATACTGAGCCACAGCTGTGGCTACAGGTCGCGTCTGTCGCCTGGGCGCGTCACTTCCCCTTCTGAGTCCAAACCTTACTGTTTATTTCCAGTTATACTTGTAAAATGCATTTTGTAACTCTAAGTAGTTACCTAGCATAATGGTGATATTTTTATATTGATTAATTTACTAATAAATTAGTTTTAAATTTTTTTTATCCGGGCGGCTGACTTGCCGCCCCCCTTGATGTGCCGCCCGTGCTCCCCGCACCCCTGGCACCCCCGGGTTGGAACGGCCCTGTAGACAGGCTCTAATACTATGTAACATCGGCTATTTCGCTATCCTTAATTTAGTGAACCTCCGGCTAATCGGCATTCAAATGATACACTTAGCGGTCTTTGGTATCCGATTCGGAGCACCGAGTCTTCGACGAGGAAATGTTCGGCGAACCTCGGAATATTTTAAGCGAATGCTCTCGGTAAGCCAAGTCCATATTCATCGTCAGCTGACATCAAATGTAAACATACACGGAAACTTCCGAACTGATTTTTAAAAAAACCCGACTATCTATATATATAAAAGAGCTCGTCTGTTTGTTTGTCCGCTATAGAATCATAGACTGTTTCACCCACCGGGACCAAATTCGGCACAGTTAATGTTTAGGACCCGAGAAACTTAAGTCAGCAAAAACGAAATTTGGGGCTCAATTAGTTTCTTTTAAATTAATTTTTTAATGATTTTTTGTGCCGCTAAGAGGTGCGCGTACCACCCGTGGATAAAGCCCATTCACCACAACCAGCTGGTCTAGGGGTGACGGTGGGGGGTCAAATTCCAATGCGCGGGAGGAAGAGGATTGCGAATGACCTTTGGCCCTGGCTCCCCAGATAAACACAACTTTCCTGGCTCTTCTTTGTGAAAACTGCAGATGATTTTGATTACACATATCGTTTATATATGACGTCACATTCGTTTTCATGCGGAAAGTGATGCAACGATTTTTTTAACGGATTTTTAAACGGATGGCGTTCTTAAAAAGTATAAAGAAATAAATGCATCTGGATGTTTATCTTTAATTAACATAAAGGAGAAAAATTAATAATGGCACCTAAGAAACGTGCTTCGTTTGGAAAGTCTTTTGATGCGAAAAGAAAACGATTTCACGCTGATAGAAAAAGACATGCTCAAAGTAGATATCGTGCCATGAATGCTGACCAGTAAAGTTTATGTGAATTTCACTATAATCCAGAATGTAATTATGCATCTGCTAATGAAACAAGTATTAGATCCATGTCAAAAATATGTGACAGCTGTGGTGCTAAAAAGTGGTCTAGAGAATTCCCAGAAATGTGTTGCAGTAATGGGAAAGTACAATTGCCTGCAATTCCAGAACCACCCAAGACTTTGAGAACATTACTCACAGGTAATACATCTCATTCAAAACATTTCTTACAAAACATAAAAGCTTGAGGGAAATAGGCTTCATGGGGAATCCCGCCTTACTTTGATTAAATAAAGGGGATAATGCATCTTACACTTTACCTCTTTGGTGATGTGGAAAAAAGTTCATTTTTAAGGGAAAACTAAATAATAAAGGCAAATGTAAATTATAAAACTTATTTCTAATTAATCAGTGGATCAAACAAATCTAATTAAACAGTATCTAACAAATATAATTAAATAGCAAACTTATTCAATCCAAACGTGTGAATCCCGCAACACGGTGTTATTAATTATCAATAAAATCAGATGAAGGTCCGCATGCTCAAAGTTTCTTTCTTTCTTATTGTTTGTATATAATTTCAGTAGAAACGGACTAAGCGCATTCTGTCTGGCCAAATGAACATGAAGAGTGGGGGGTGCACCCCAGTACTTTTTTGATGGAATGCAGGAAAAATTTTATATCTATATATCTACCCGGGCAACGCCGGGCAATAATGCTAGTTTAACTATAAATAATTCAAGATACGTTTCAAAATCAACAATGTTTTAAGTTTTAAGTATGTTATTTCGTTAGATAAAACTAGGGGCTTAGACCCTAGGCTCGCTACGCTCGCTCCTCTGTTATGGCTAATAGCGAGATACATGGGGGTGATTCTCGGGCAATGTAACAGCTTCCATCCATTTACTGTTGTCACCCTTAATGCGAAGGGCGTTTCATCACTGCTGAATTATCAGCTTTAAAATTCAATTAAAAATCGAAAAATTAAGATATAGACTTGAAATGAGGTTTATATGAATAAAAAAGCTTTCAGCTTCCAGATGATGTAAATATTTTCTTTGTAAAATAAAATCTCGAGGAGCATCGATATTACATCCACATAGGGGACGATATTTCTTGAAACACAGTGTTTCATTTTTTGATGAAAATATTAGTCTGTTTTAAAATATTTTTTAACAAATGAGGTCTAGTTTGAAAGAGAAATGTCTGTAGTCTTAGATTGTTAAAAGATCAAAATTCTACGATCATTTTTGGGCGAGTTATCGTAATCTGAAGATGAAAAAGTCAATATTTCTTGAAAAACTGTGTTTAATTTTTTTCATGAAAATATTAGTCTGTTTTAAAATATTTTTAAACAAATGAGGTCTAGTTTGGAAGAGAAATGTCTGTAGTCTGAGACTGTAAAAATATAAAAATTCTACGATCATTTTTTGGCGAGTTATCGTAATCTAAAGATGAAAAAGTCAATATTTTCCCACAAAACGTAAAATAAAAAGAAACTTAAAGTCCGACGAAGATGAGACATGTCTTACTTTGTTCCCCACATTTTTCTGCATCTATTGGTATCGGTCTCTACCCCTTACCCCCAGCGGATTCGGAGGAGATAGAGTGACAAGCTTTTGACAGCGGCGGCGGGAGTTACTTTTTTTAGAATAGAGAGATACGTATAAAAGTTACTATTTATTACCACCATAAAATAATAAAATCGAAATCACTGCCTCTCTATCACAAAATAAGAAAAACCCACGACATAAGATTATTTCAGAGAGTAGTGGCTCATGATGAGTGCCCCTTAATGTAAAAATGGATCCATTGCTTTATTTTCTTCTTCATCCACAGGATTGACGTTGTAGCGTACTGGAAAGATATGGTCTTATTTATTCCCGAAACCATCACAAGCGCTTGGAAAACACAGCTGCGTGGTTTTCAAAGAATGTGTTGTTCGGTTCCAAGCCACTAAAGCTGTCAGCCGATAATCTGCCGGCAACTGCCGCCCCCCTCGACCCCTTCTGAAAAATCCAGACATTGAGAGAAGACGCTTCATAGATTCCGCACAGTGTAGACGTGTTTTTCCTAGGCTCCTGTGTATTTGGGCTGAGAATGGGCCCTGGAGCGTGTGTTTGTGAATCTGCACGTAAATGAAGTGATTATATCGGAAGTGTTTAATGTTTAATTCTTTTTGTAAATAAATCTTTTTGTTATGTTTTGTTTTAAAAATTTGGCTTTCGTTTTTAATTAGAACTCTGTCTTTCTTTGGTATGGATCAATAGTTGTGAAATGGAATTAATGCAAAATGTCTCAGAGAGAATAGCCTTACTTGTCGTGACGCCACAGCTTTTTAAAGTGGTGGCAGCGGTGGGATCCGTACCCGGTTCTGAAAGCAGAGTTCAGTATGCCAAATTGAGCCCATAGAAGTGGAGATTTTATTGCGCCGCCGTAGCGGGAGAGTGACTGGTTTTTCTCCGTGGAAGTTTCTGCGGGAGGTCATCGACCCAGCTTCGCAGGAGGGGAAGCTCCTGTTTCTTTTTTTCATGGTGCGTCCAAGAAGAGGGTGTTTTTAAGAGGGCTCTGCCCCGTGTTTTCGACTGTGCAGTGAAATTGAGAATGTTTCGCGTCTGATGGAGAGTTTCGTTTTCTGCGTATTGTGTGTGGTGTGCCATCCGTGTTGTGGAGAGTGTCTGCGAGTGACCGATGACGTTTCTGCGGTGGCCTGAAAAAAAGGGGTGAGTACTGCTTTTAGATACTCAAAGTTGCATTGTTTTTTTTTCGGATAGGTATTTTTCGGGAATAATTTTAAGTTTTAAGTTGTGATGAATTGCTGGAAAATACATCAGTGCAATTGTTTTGTGGGGACAAAAGTAGAGTATTTTGCAACCGTAGTGTTTATATGTAACGTGTGAATGGCTAAGCTAGCCATGAAGTGGTTGTAATTCTTGTGGAGGGTAAGAACTACCCTGGTTGTATTGCCTAAAAGGTTTAAAAAAAAATAGATACAAGTGGTATTTTTTTCTCAATAATTTTTTTAAACAGTTATTATTTGAGTTTTTTGTTATTTTTTGGGGTAAACTACCTGTCACAAACTGTTAAAAAAATAAATACAGTGGTATTTTTTTTGTTTCTCTCGATAAGTTTTTTAAAGCATGTATTGAGAGTTTTTGAACGTTAACTAACGTTGTTAATTAGAAGCTTCTAATTGTTTTCAAAGGTTAACTAAGCTAGTGCCTTTGTGGATTGGATATACAAACTGTATATTCCGGTAAATGCTTGTAGCGGTATAAGTGTTGATTAACGTTTGCTACTTGGTTATTAATTGAGTTGTTTTATATAAAGGTTGACTAAACTAGTGCCTTTGTGGAAAATATACAAGCTGTATATCTCAATTAGAGTAGCGGGATAAACGATAATTCAACGACTTGCTATGTAGAAGTATTGTTTTTGTGTGTTATCGAATGTTAAAAAGGTTAATCTAATGTTTTGATTTTGAAAAAGTTATGGCAATTTGGAAAAGTTAAGCTAAAGTGTTATATATGAAATTTTTGCTATTTTGTTTGTTTATGTGTATGATTCCATGGTGAAATACATCGTTTCACGAAGAAAATTTAATTGAAGGTGTTTTAGTTATTTTGAGTTTTTTTTTAATTTGCCTGACTTGTGCATATAAATTTGGGTTTGTTTTCGGTGTGTAAAAATGGCTTTCCTCAGTAAAGGGAGAAAGGCGGATTTGAAAATTTTGGCGATGAGGTTGGGTCAACAGCCCGCCCCAGATGCATTAATAATCCATCTAAAAAAATTAATAGAGAGCAGTCCAAATTGCGAGGAGAATTTTGTTAGGGGTCTTCTTGAAACCATTATGCAAGACAGATTACAACAGGAATAAGCGGCTAGGGAAAGGGAGGAGACAGAAAGAGATAGGATTTTTGCTATAGAAGAGGCGGAAAGAGATAGGATTTTTGCTATGGAGAAAGCTAAAATAGATAGGATTTTTGAATTAGAAAAATCGCGAATTATATCTCAAGCCCGTTTGGCGACCCCAGAATATCCCCAGAATACGGTAAAGGAAACAGGGAATTTTGATTCTGAGCAAACAGAAGAGGGGAAGAAGACTCAAGTAGACTCTGCGGATATGCCGCAAGCGAAAGGGCTGTCCGGGGGAAAAATAGGTTCTCAGTTCAAGAAGAAAGAGGTAGATTTTTGCTGTGAAAACAGTAGGGGAGCGGACAACGCTCCACGAATTCGGGTGGAGACGAAAGGGGAAAGTCTAGTTGAGTCGGGAAAAATTACGACAGAGGAAAATGAGGGAGTAGCCGTGCTGTGTTTTGAAAACATTCGGGGGGCGTCTGAGAAAGGCCAGCAGAGTTGTGGGGAAAGGAAGGAAAGTTTACTGTTGGGGCAGGAGGTCGATGAACCCGATGAACTCGACTCACGATTGAAAGAGAAAAACGAAGACTTAGGGGAATTGGAAGTGATCCCGGGAGAGTTAGGAAATTTCGGAATTGAAAAAGGGGTAATGGATATGAGAGGAGGTGAAGAGCATGAAGGTAAAAGGATGTTAAGTTTGGAAAGGAATGTGAGAGAGGAGATAGCGATTGAGATAGAGATGGCGAATTCTGTGGTCGGTTCAGAAGCTGGAATTTCGGTTAAGAGATCAGGGTTACCTGCAAGGGCCAAATGGTCCAATCCTGAGAGTTCCGGTTTTTCTTTCGGGTTAGAAAGTAAACATCTTGCGTCGGGAGAGGTGATGAGGAAGAGTAAAGGGTTGATTTCGAAGGTAGATCGGTCGGGAAAGAGCTTGATTGACTTGTATTTCGTTTCGGGCTGTAAGCCTGGAATGAGTTGCACAAAGCATCTACCTGTGGTTCACATGGGCATCACGTGTTTGTATTTTTTAATTATTAGTAAGTGGATAGCCCATGTTGAAAATCCAGATTAAATACACAGGAGGTTGATTTACCTTGTATTGCTTGTATGTGTTATTAAATTGATTTTTTTTTGTCATGCAATGGAAAGGTATATGATTGATGTATTTTGGTATGTGTATTTAAGTGTTTATTAGTATTATTTTTATTTCTTATCAGTGAATGAATATTGATTTATGGAAATTAAGTGTTTTTATTGAAAATGTCATCCCGTACAAAATAAATGCACTGAACGCGAATTTAATAGGTAAATAAATTTTCAAAATTTTGGTTATGTGCTTTGTTAAATTTTGGTTGCAACTTGAGTGTTAAAGGTGGTGCTGACTATGTGTTTTTGTTTCAACTCCTTTGTATGCCGGTGCACAAACTGTGCTATTTGCCGGTGCACAAACTGTGCTATTGGTGGTGTAGGTGTGATCGACGGACAAACTTTTTCCTCTGCGAAGAAAAGTTTCCTGGAGCGTGGAGGAGCTGTAGCGTACTGGAAAGATATGGTCTTATTTATTCCCTAAACCATCACAAGCGCTTGGAAAACACAGCTGCGTGGTTTTCAAAGAATGTGTTGTTCGGTTCCAAGCCACTAAAGCTGTCAGCCGATAATCTGCCGGCAACTGCCGCCCCCTCGACCCCTTCTGAAAAATCCAGACATTGAGGGAAGACGCTTCATAGATTCCGCACAGTGTACACGTGTTTTTCCTAGGCTCCTGTGTATTTGGGCTGAGAATGGGCCCTGGAGCGTGTTTGTGAATCTGCACGTAAATGAAGTGATTACATCGGAAGTGTTTAATGTTTAATTCTTTTTGTAAATAAATCTTTTTGTTATGTTTTGTTTTAAAAATTTGGCTTTCGTTTTTAATTAGAACTCTGTCTTTCTTTGATATGGATCAATAGTTGTGAAATGGAATTAATGCAAAATGCCTCAGAGAGAATAGCCTTACTACTTGTCGTGACACCACAACGTATTCAAGGCCGGCCTTAGCCCATTGGACCTATTGAGAGAGGGGCCCCACACGAAGAGAAATTTAAAATATGAATGAAAGGAAGTAACGAGGATATAAACGGAGAAAGATAGTGTGCGGGAAAGATAAAGAAATCTATGGGGCTAGTATGATTTGTTATTCTAAGTGAATTATGTTAGAAAAAACCTTCAAAACGAGTATCCAGATTTAACCACAGCACTGTTATCATTTAGAAACCATCTTTAATTTCTGTCAAAATGTAGACTGGTTTCGAACAAATTTTAGTTTGAGCCACTGAGAATGTGACTGATTTGTAAGTAACCCCAGAATTTCGGGAAACACGTTTAGGAAAACGAAAAAGTCAGTTTAATTACGGAAGTGTGGATAACCAGTAATTAATTCACAAAAAATATTTTAGGGGGGCATTGTTTTTATCAAGTACTGGACAAAGCTAGACAGGCTGTGCAGCAACGTTTAGAGCAGTTGGTAAAACATAATGACTCTTTTGGATCCCTAAATAAATTCCAGACAATTTCAAAGAACGAACTACGAAAACATGTTTCGATTTTAGAAACTGCCTTAACAGATGTAAAAATGATTCAGAATAATGACCAAACATAGTCATAGGCGTAGCGTCGGGGGGTGGGGGGACCAACTTATCTTGAAATAAATTAAAACGTTAATAGAAGTTCAGTTAAAATCGGAAAATTGTAGAAAACTTTTTAAAAAATTGTTTTTTTTCCACTTTTTCAAACTGTGAGACTGAAGATTCCGATTACGTCTTTAGCCTTAACATAGTTTTTAACAATATGATCCATAACAAAAATTCGATGCTATTTTTTTTCTCATTTTATTTATATTATATTTATTACCACGTTTTTATTAACTCGCTTTCTTGTTTGTGTGTTTATCCAGTATAAATCTTGCTATCGATTTTTAACTAACTTCCCAACTAGCTAGACATTTGAAACTTTTAGAATAGCTCAGAACACGATGACAATGCATTCTTTTAATACTTTTAGCCATCTTTAAGCAGCATTGAATTAATTTTCAGTTAATTTTGTTTTGTAGAATGGTACAGCCATCTATCGGCCGGCACGGGAACGAAAAGTTAAACGCAAGTTAACTTGTCCAGTGCAAATCTTGAAATCGATTTTTAACTAACTTTTAACACAGTACTCCCTTTTAAGTGAAACTTTGGCAGCTTGGCCGGAAATCTAACACGGCGACAGGATCATGTTGTTCTTGATACTCGAATGTCTGCTAGCACGGGTTCTGGAACGTCTGGTAATTCTTGTGATGTGCTGATGTTCTTGGCAGTCTCTGTCGTGTTGCGAGAGGGTGCTTGCTGAAGGTCTTGCGATAGCCAAATATGCAGGTTTCAGTCTGTCAATAAATATGACTCTTTCTGCCGCACCAGAATTACGAAAAATTTATCACTTCGCCGCATCATCAGAAACGGTCTGTTGTACACAGGAACTAATGGTGGTTTCACATGATCTTGGCGAAGAAACACACGTGTAAACGTCTGTAACGCTTTAAGTTCTTGGCCCCGAGTGATTAGTACTCGTTTGCTTAGGCGTTAGATTTTCCATGATCATTTTTAACTGCTTCACAAAATCTGGAGCATTGGCATCAGTAAATCCCTTGTTACACGCAGTGTTATCCCATAGACCAGTTCTGCAGTAGTAGTTGCAAGCTCATCTCTGAAGACAGTGCGCATACCTAATAAGACAGTGGGTAAGTGCTTTGTCCACCTTTCACTCAAACTTTTAAAGCGGTTTTTAAAGTCCTATGAGCATTTTTGATCAAACTATTGCTTGCAGGGTGAAAGGGTGTGGTATGCACGTGTGTAATGCCCAAGAGTTTAGAAAAGGCTTTAAAAAAATTATCCTCATACTGTCGACCATGATCTGTTGTAACGTTGCTAGCGGTACCGAACCTCGCAATGCAATGCGTGTACTTTAGCGACTGTATCCGCTGTAATGTTGCGCAATGGAATGGCTTCGATCCAGCGTGTGTACCTGCCAATCATCGTGAGTAGATACGTGTATCCATCTAATGTAGGTAGATGTCCGACGATGTCTATATGAACGTGTTTAAAGCTCTCAGCTGGCATAGAAATATCCTGAGCTGGACTAATTGTATTCCTGCGGATTTTTGCTCGATGGCATGGTATGCAGGAACGTATCCACTGACGTTTTTCCTTACTCATTCAGGGCCAAAAAAACAACTTGCTACTAACTTAGCTGTAGTTTTAACTCCAGGGTGTGCCAAACTATGCAGCATATTGAACGCTGACATGCGGAATTTGTTTGGTAAATATGGGCGCATTTTTGTAGTTGAAACATCGCAGTATAGTTGAATGTCAGAATCGGGAAGAGTGACAAGTTTAAGCGTCAGCGTATTCCCTTCTAACATCCCTTTAAGTTCAGAGTCGTTAGATTGCGTGGTCGCGACACTAGCATAGTCAATGGAACTAGGAATGTCAATCGTTTCCACCCATGACAAAGTGTCAGCGGGAGTGTTTTCGTCAACTTTTACATAACGTATGTCCGTGCTAAACTGCCCTATGAGATCCAAATGTCCTAATAGCCTAGGCGAACGTTTGTCCAATTTTTGCTGAAAAGCGAAGGGTAATGACCCGTGTAGATCGCGAATTTACGATCGCTCCCTGTACATCCTCTGAGCAGCTAATCCGTTTCCTTGTGCAGAGGCATACATGAAATGCATGTCGGCCAGCTCCACATTGGTGAAACGATGCATGCTGTTTGAGATCCGTGCGGGAAATGATGAATCCAGCTAGGGAAGCGCTTTTATACGCCGCAGTCATCAGCGCTCCCTACTGGCTCAAGGCGCCATTACGGCACACACAATCCTATACGAAATATGCTTATTTAGGTCCCCTCTACCTACCTTTACATTTTTGACATATATTTTAGGACCACCCTGTATAGCTTTTTAGAAAAAAGCTGCTGCGCAAAATCCTGTAGATCAGGGGTGTCAAACTCGCGGCCCGCGGGCTGCATGCGGCCCGCGACGAACATTTTTGCGGCCCGGCCAATATATTGGCACACAATAATATATAATAAAATAACCGACGCAGAATTATAATAAGATAGGAAGAATTCGCTAAATATTTTTTAAATGATACTCTTTTTTTCTATTATTAAACAAAATGCATATATTTATGTTGAATATACTGTAATTAGTTAAATAAACCTACGTTTCTATTAATATTGATTTTTTTTGCGGCCCACCTATAGTTAAACCTTGTTTGTTTGGCCCAAGGTCGCCTTTGAGTTTGACACCCCTGCTGTAGATGCTGTAAGGAATATCTATCAGGAATCGTGATTTTGTTAAGAGTCTGATAGTCACCCGTACGTCTGAAATCCGAGCTGTTTGGTTTGGGCACGAGATACAAGGGGATGGGCCAATTAGATTTGCTAGGTCGACATATGCCGTGTTCTATCATGTCCTGAAATAACCCTTTTAGCAACAACTAATTGATTAGGATGCAATCTGTGCGGTTTAGCAAAAACAGGTTGACCAGTAGTTTCAGTACGGTGTACCGTATTATGCTTAACATTTGGTTGGGTTGGATAAGGTTTTGTAATATCCGATAATTTACGTAACACCTCTCTATATTTGCAATCGGTTTCAATGAGAGTGATTTGTGCGCTGACTTCACTAGTGCATTTGCCTTTAACTTTTAGTGACGTGAGTAGAAGTCTGATCGTCCGGCATAGCGATGGCTATAGAAGTGACGACAGAAATTAAAATCTATATATATATAAATGAATGTTTGTTCGTATTTTATGCGCTGCTATAAAGTTCATCCGATTGCGATGAAACTTGGTCAACTTATTGCTTGAACTTGTGAGAAGGTTATAGACTATTTTCATCCCGCTACGAAGTTCCATTCCCGAATTATGTTAGAACAAGTTTGCGCGGTATCAACGGATATTGAAAATCGCCAAAAAAAAATCGCCAAATTTCCCTGCAGAGGATATGGGACTTCTCCCCGGATATTTTTGTTCAAAGTCATTGTAACATTTCATTGTTGCCAATTAAATTATAACATTTCCGTAAAAATAAATAGACATGAATTAAAAACGTGATTTATTCATATATTGGCGCATGCAAGAATGAATTTTATATATTATTTTCATGTACGGGGCAATGCCGGAATATTTCTTTTTAAAAATGAAAATATAAGGATGGAAAGTCATTAATTTTCAATGAATGTGTTATCTATCCATTTCATGAATTGAAACTATCACAATCTACCTGTTCAAACTCAAATATACTGAAGGACACGTTCACTTAGCTAGAAACACGTGAGTTTAGCCTTGGCGCGATGATTTATATAACTGAAGTGACATTGAAACATAGCAGATGATTTAGTTTTGAGAAAGAATTACAATCATGAAATACGTGTATATTATAATTAAGAAAGTCTGAAAGTGGCATTGAAACGTAGCAGACGATTTAGTTTTGAGAAAGAATTCCGAGCATGAAATACGTGTATATACTATAATAATTATCAATTTCTATAACAATTATCAAATTTGCTGTGTTTTAATATTGAATGTGATCTCAATCTATTCAAACATTATTGATTTTTTTTCTATAATAAAAAATCCATTCAAACGTTATTGACTAGCTGTAAATTAATGCTTTAAAATGCCCAAAAAGAGGAGAGCAACTTTTAATCCTCCAGAAGTAAGGGGAAAATGTCAAAGATTGTTGAGAAATGAGCAATGTGATGAAAAAAAACAGAAGAGCGCGAAGCCAACAGAATTCGAAATGCAGTTAGACGCACACAAGAATCTGAAGAAAAAACATTCCCAAGAGCTCGAAGGTAACAGAATTCGAATTGTAGTGATCCGAAGCAGTGAGACTGATGAAGAAACTTTTAACGCGTCGAACATACGATTGTCTTCGAGCTTCAACATCGAAAGGAGAGGAAAGCGATGAACAACGACAGCACCGACAACAAACTAATGCTATTTGCTACCGCAAAAGAATTTTAGCGAAAACTTTAAAATATTATAACATGAGGCTAATCATTGAAAAAGAGGTACTTTCCGTCATAAGCACTACAATCATTTTGACACCAATTTGGCCCCTTTTGGAAAAATCGCCGCAAAGAGAGAAAAGTAACGCGATATAATCACACTAATAATTGTCAAATTACTAGGGCAGTGTCTCGTAGCATGTCACATCTCAACTCTTGCAGATTTTACTTCTTGTTTGGCGAGGAGTGGCAAAACATTGCATAATTTAACATGGCGTTCAATGAGCATTCTTACAGCTTGTTGAATAAAATGCTCTCAGATTACGCAAAGTCTTTAGATACGGTATCTAAACAAAGGTATGTCACTAAATTAAACTTTCAGGTACAGCCCGGAAAGGTTTATTCAGTATGTGACCCTTATTTATTGACAGAGGAAGACTGGAGTTACGATACAAGACGCTGGCCTGAAGTAACTTATCCTGATATCTATACATATCTCAACATAATAATAATCATTCTCAACGAAAGAATGATTATATTCTCTTAAACCTTGCCAAATATTCAAAAAAAAGTGTTAAAATACCTGTTACATACAGCTAATATGAGGAATTTTATAAATAAACTTAAATTATTTAACTCAAAATGAAGGTATCGTCCAAAAACACATGCAAACGCATAGGAATGGCTTCTGTTTACTGCCACCCGATAATCACGTGATCGATAGTAGACGAAAACTGACGTAGCCAGTGACGTTGCGACGTTTCGCCTTATATTAAAATATACAAATCGAGAGGTTCAAGGATTACGAGACGATATGAGGACGATTATTATCGTGGTCATGGAGATAAACAGACTTCATGAAATGCCGTAATTAAATACGCCTATTTTAGTTTGTAAGAAATTTTGAATCCGTCAGGAAATCGGACCGTATTTTTACGTTATGGATTTTAAAATATGGAATTTGCCTAAAGTTGAGCAGGCAACGTTTGAGTAACATTCGGAGTTATTTTGAGTTATTTCATTAGCCAATAAGATGTGTTGTATCTGTGCATCGCCAAGATTAAAAATTTGCCAAGTGTAGTGCTTATAACGGAAAAGTACCGAAAAATAATAATACAGTTGGTTCTCTGTTTAACGACTTTCAAGGGACCGTGAAAAATCGTCCTTAAGTAGAGATCGTCCTTAAACAGAATTTGTGAAAAAATAACATTTCCCTTCACACTTTACAGGCTTAGGACTGTCAATATATTTCTTAATATATTGGCGTGTTTAAAAATGTTATTTTTATTATCATTATTTTATTCACAAAAAGTTATTTTAAATTACATTGAAAAAAAAAGATTACAAACAATACAATAAATTACGTTTTAAAAAATTCAAAAAGTGTTGATTGCTTCATTCGCCTTGTTTTCGTTATTCTCTTTTCCAGATTTTCTAAAATGTTAAATGAGTCACCTTCCATTTTCGATGTAATATAGCGTCGGAGAACATCTAGAGCAGAAATTGCATCTGTGTAAGACGGTGGCAGTGTCTCGTTTACCGTGTCTTATATTACATAACTTCACCTTCTTCGTCTGACACTGTGTTTTCGTTTACAATATCTTCATAAATTTGTTCTACATTTCTGAAATCTGTTGTTAAAACATATTTATCACAATTGTAGAAATCTTGAATTGAAACATCCTCATCTTCAAGACTTCTCCATTCTTCAGGGGTAATGTCATCTTCGTTGATTTCTACATCCGTACTTTACAGTTCCACTACAAGTTCTTTGTGAATTCCAGCAACGCGAAAGCAGTTTTTTATTGTGGATGAAGAAACTTCTTTCCATGCTGATGTTATCATGTGCATTGCTTCCAAGATTGTAAATTTTCTAATTTTTATACTGTCAGCCGAATTGTTTATTAATTTCCTAATTAAAGACTTTCTGTAGCATGCTTTCACACTGCGAATGATACCCAGGTCTAATGGCTGCAACTTGCTAGTGCAATTAGCTGGTAAGAAATGGATAGTCAAATTTGTAAGTCCAGGGATATTTGGAGTATGTGCAGTGCATCGGTCGATTAAAAGTAAAACTTTTCTCTTTTCTCGATGCATTTTTGCATCAAATTTTCTAATTCAGTCAATAAAAATGTGTGATGTCATCCACGCTTTATTGTTATTGCGGTACTCACAAGGTTTCCTGGTGATATTCTTAAAACACATTGGTTGCTTTGAGTTGCCTATAACTAGTGGTGGAAATTTCTCAGTTCCATCCGAATTAGTGCACAGTAAAACAGTCAATCGTTCCTTATTGTGTTTTCCACCAAAGCACTTTTCGGCCATATACGTTAAAGTTTTATTACGCACCATATTGTAGAATAGACACGAATCATCTGCATTGAATATGTTCTTCTCATCATATCCATCTGATATCCCCTTCAGCACTATTTTCCATTCTTTCACTATTTTTTTTTATCTACGGAGCCACTTTCGCCAGATATGCTCTTAAATGCTAGCCCATATCTTTCTTTAAATTTTGCTAGCCAACCAGCCGAAGCCTGAAAATTTTGCATTCCAAAATTTTCTGCCAGAACAATAGCATTTTCTTTAAATATGACTCGGGAAATTTGAATGTTGAATGCTCTTGCTTCATGAAACCATTGCAGGACTGCCTTATCAAACTCTTCTGATCGGCCACATTGAATTTTCTGCCGTTTGGATTTGGATCCCAAACCAAATTTTTGTGCTGCTTCA
The DNA here is from genome assembly GCA_907164885.2 of Dolomedes plantarius. Classification (NCBI taxonomy): domain Eukaryota; kingdom Metazoa; phylum Arthropoda; class Arachnida; order Araneae; family Dolomedidae; genus Dolomedes; species Dolomedes plantarius. Next base: position 60,796,550 of record OU015495.1, on the reverse strand, counting down.
AGAATTTTCTCTTGCTAAAATGCCTTTGAGAGTAGACTCGGGTAGCTGAAATTGTCTTGCGAATTAGACTTTTGTTATTCCAACACTTTCTTCCCAGTTTTCAATAATTTTCACTTTTTCGTGTAGCGTAATGGTGCATATACATTGGTGCAGCGTTGGGGTCGCGTCGTAACGCCTCCTCATTCTGTAGCTGACCACGCTGACCTTTCTTCGTCAAAGGACGCTGTCGCTGACCACGCTGACCTTGCTTCGTGACAATTCGGTGTTGCGTCAAGTTCGTACGGCCCACATCTGTTGCACGGGCGAGCATGGCCTGGAATTCATTGAGGAATTTATCTGTTTCCATTCTTCGTTGATCAATAAATTCCGCACTCTCCAATACATCTGCGGTCAAATTGGTACGCTCGACGACTGGCAGGTCACGCTTTCTACTTTTTTCCGGTGACCGGGGTATAAGTTGGCAACATTTTATTTTTCTGGATTTTCTTGTCTTTATCGCTGGCACCGGCAATCTTGACGGGAACCGAATTTTTCGACTGGTTCACAAGAGTTGCGGCGGCTAAAAGACCTCTTCTACTATTGTATGGCATGGAGGGTATGGTGCTATCTTGAGTGGCTATGACTTTGTTAGAATTGAAATCTATGACGAAGTTATTTATGGTTCCTGTGTCAACCAACATGCTACACGGTTGACCGTTTACAAAACCTTCAACAAACGGCCTATTCTCTTCGTGATGCATCGACGACACATTCAGAGAATTGCAAGAGGGCTTCTCCTCGTCCGGCTGCCTTCACCAATTCAGATGGCCGGGAACTAATTTCCCTGGGTCTTGGCGTCTTGATTCATCAGCTTGGCGTGCTAGGCAATTCCTTCTGAGATGCTCCTCACGCCCGGAGGTCCAGCACTTCAAAGGACTTCTCCTTGGCGGCATGTTCGAATTCAACCCTGCCAAGGCGTTGATTCGTTTTCCCATTTCTTTATATTTCTCGCTAATTTCGCCAAGACCTGTTTCCAACTTCTTGGCGAGCTGATTCTGGCTTTCGCCAATTTTTACTTCTATTTGTTTGGCGAGCAAATTCTGGCTTTCGCCAATCTTTGTTTCTAACTGATTGGCGATCTCTTTCTGGCTTTCGCAAAGTTTATCGAAACCTTTCGCCATCGAATCTAACAGTATTTTAAACTGCTCTTCCATTTTTCGGGTAACTGGCATTCACTTAAAATAATCCCACTTCTGACACCAAAAATGTACCAAATTCGTGGTACGGATTGTTATTTTTACAAATGAATTCAAGAAATGAAATAAATATGCCAGTTACCACAATTGAAAACAGAGATTTTTATAGACAGCAAAACTAACATACAATCTTCTTTTAACAAGATACAGCACTAGACTGCTAATCTTCGCTGGACTTCAACACTTTCCAGCTCCTAGGTATTTTTCTTGACAATTTGGGATTTAAAGTTTTCTTATATAAATTCAACATAACACTTATTATACAATAGCATACAACCTTAAAACAGCAAGGTCCAACGGAAACTTCACTAAGGTCCACCGTTTATTCTGGGACAATAAAATACCTACAAAAACACAATCACCTTTCTCTTCAAGGATAAAGCTTGAACTGAATTCTTATTCTAAAAATCATACATGGATATGGACAAAAAATTTTCGTGAGGTTCCAAATAGGGCTAAGCAAGTCCTTTACCCTCGGTATGGATATGGGAAGCACTGAAGCTTTTCACGCATGGTCCAAGAAGAAATCAATCAAGTTTTTGTTAAAAAAAGTAACAAAATAAATTAAAGAAGTTACAAAAATAAAAACAAAAATGTTAGAATTTAGTAAGTTAACACAAAATTAAATCAGCAAGACTTGTAAAAAAATGTTCCAATATAAGATAAAATAAGAAGCAAAATATAAAGATTAAACTCTCAAAAGTCGAAGACGAGCCACAGAGGACCGCGAGCAGCAAAGATATTAAATGCTGGGATCAAACCCAGGATGGAAAAGAGCAATCAAGCAACCCGTGCTTGAAAACAGTCCGAAAAACGAAGCAAGATGATGAATTTGTATTACAAAGGTTAAAAAAGATCAAGCTTAAGTACTGGTCGAGAGCAAAATGTGTCCCGCAACCTGATTGGTTGACGAAACAGGATCCAGGAGCTTAGAAGAAGATATTATCAGGGAGGACGGTTCACAATTTGACCATGAGGATTCGCAGAGGCATATTACACCAACGAGACGACACACTACCTTTTTTTAAAAAAGCGTAAGAGGATGTGACTGCATATAATTAGGAAAAATGGGGAGGGGGGAAAAAGCGGTCTAGAAAGAATTTAAGGAAAACGGAATGACAAAAAGAAAGAAAAAAGAAATTTAAAATTAGGCGAAAGAAGAGTAATCCCAGTGTCAAGCACTAGAGTCGCTCTAGGTCTACGATTAAATTCTCTATTGTCATAATCCGGAAGATTGGCAATTTCTTCATTAGGGGTGAAGTTTTATTTTGTGTGCATTGCAATTTCTGGACATGACTGTTAGCCGCTGACCCCCATACAGGTACTGCATAAAGAAGTATAGGTCGAAGTACTGTTTTGTAAAGCAAAAGTTTATTTTCTATACTCATCTCCTTCTGGAACAGGAGGTGGGCGATATCTTTTCTAGCTTTAAAAAATTTGCAGATATTATTATTAATATTTTTCTTCCAAGTAAGCTTACTATCCATGAAGATACCCAAATATTTCACTTCCCTTTCAAAGTGGATGAGCTGACCATAAACGTTAACTGGGGGTGGGGGAATCCTATTGTATGAAAAAAAGATAGCTTTTGTTTTACTGGGATTTAATTTAATACGCCATTTATCAAACCAGCGCTCAAGAATGTTAATGTGACGTTGGAGGTAAGTATGCATATATCTGACTTTATGGTTTTTAACGAGAATGGCTGTGTCATCAGCATAGAGTGCAAGCGAAGTGTTCGGGGTGGTGGGGATATCATTTATAAATAAGTTAAATAAGACCTGTCCGAGTTTAGAACCTTGAGGAACTCCCGCATTAACAGGGCGTAGGTCTGAAGTGGTACTAGAATAGCTTACAGCTAAAGTTATGCCCGAAAGATAGGATTGTATAAGTTTAATTAGGGCAGCTGGCATTTTAAATTTAATGAGTTTAAAGATAAGGCCACTGTGCCAGACAGTATCAAAAGCTTTAAGAATATCAAAGAAGACAGCACCAGTCTGCATTCTGTTCTGTAGTCCATCATTTCTAAAAACCTATTTAACTCGCAAAACAAAACCCGTGATGCCACACCGCTCAACTAAACCCATTTTCCAACAATTGACCGAAATCTGCAATTATTACTTCCTCCATGGTAACCGCGTGAGCGAGCTTAAACCATGGTTTTTAATTCACGAGATCTCATGAACAACGCGCGCTGGCGATAACACGCCAAATTGGCCCCTAACACGTAACATTATTATGATAACCCTTGTATGGCAACCTTGTATATCAAAACTGTACGAAAAAGATGTCTACGAAAGATATTGGTACTTTTTTGTGCGAAAATTTCAACTTGATCAAACGAGAGGATTAAGATGCTCTTAAGCCTTCTCAATAACAGACGTTCTATTACGACTTGTCTGGATTAATACATGCTTGTGTTCATGCATCAATGAAAAATTAAAACTTACCATATTGTGTTTAATTTTGTTGCTGATTCTTTTTTCTCAAATCTTGTTTTGCATTTTAAAAAACTCAACACGCTCTGTTAGAGATCAGTAAGTATTTAGAGATATTTATAAATTCGACTTTTTTGATTTGAAGCATTTTAAATTCTCCCACTCACGATAACTTTCGAAGAACTTTCCTGAAGGTTTTCGAAATCAATAAATAATCATCGTTTAATTAAGTGCGAAATGTGACGTTTATATACTATAAGTCATAATTAAAAAAATTAAAATGCTTTATTGCATAAAACGAAATTGTTTGTTTTTATTAACTGCTTATGCAACTTGTCTCTCATACCTAGCTAGCTGGTGTTACACTTTTGAATAAATTAAATTATATCTGTTTTTAAGTGTTAAGGCTGCTATGTACTAATCCCACTGGATTCGCTCACCTCAATGTTAACCTATGGAGAAAATTTGTCCACGGATTGCCGACTTGGATTCAAAAATTTTAAAAAAATTGTACTCCGTTATAGAGAAAGAAATTTTACATTTGTGTACATTTTTCGTTTTTTTTTTTTAAAATGCAATTAATATTTTAAAATTTAAATTATTTTGGGGAAAAATCTGGTATAGTGTGTTTTAAACGCTCATAAATTCCTTCGGTGGACAAAATTTATAAAATGAATCCTGTAGCGCTTTGCAGAAAAGTTCAGGCTATCTGACAATACCAATTTTATTTGATTATCAACATTTATGTACCAGTAAATAGTTGACAAAAATATATTTTAAATAAACAATTTGGGGGCAGTGCTTAACCCCCATATAGAGAGAGAGCTATTACAATCCCTCAAAATGTCAATTCTAAGGGGTTTGAATTCTTGAACTGTCAACTGGACTCCTCCCACCACAAGAGTCTACAAGATGAGGAAAAGGGAAATACTATTTTTTTTTCTTAGTACATAGCAGCCTTAAGTCTTGCTGGTTGATGAATTAAAAATGTATATATAATTAGATAATCCACAGGATTCTTGAAATCTAACTATCAATATATAAATGTATTGTTTATATTATTTTGTCTTTGCTATCACGAAAATTCTTTAATTGTAAAATTTTAGTATTTCATCAGTTTAATACTGGATAATTTCATGTGGGATATTTTGTCAATAAAACACACTCATTATACAGAAGTAATTTATTCAGTTTTTACCCCTAAATACTATTTCCTGTGGTAGTTAGATGAGGTTGTAAATTGTTAATGATAAAATTTCACCCATGACTCACCCAGTTACTCTTGTCTACAAATTACAATATGTTTATAAATTATGAACACAAAACAGAAATAGTGAATTTTATGCACGAAACAAAATTACTTTAGACTGTCTTACAATATGATATGTATTAATACACAGGATTAAGTATCAAATTTATTACTTATCACCGAAAAATAAATTTTAATTTTACAAATTTATATTGGAGGTCTGAAATAAGTGAGATGGAATTTGAGAGAAATAAAATTATAGCATATAATCTACTAATACCAATGATTAAAAATCTAAATAATATAAGCTTTGAATAATATAAATTTTCAATAATATAAATTTAATGGTTAATCTAATATATAAAAATGAATGTTTGTCTGTTTGTAATTGTATAGAAATCCACAGTTTAGGAGCGACGATCGTGAAATTTTACATACAGGCGTCTTTAAAAATAGCCGAGGGTTTTAAGAACTTCCAAAATCGAAACTAATTACCGTTGATTTTTAATTAATAAAAAACCAACAATTTTTGAAGGGTGCTTGCTCTAAATGTAACTGTTACATTTTGTGGAATCAACTGTCTGAATATGGCGGCCATGTTAGGGATAACTGACAAACAGCGAGCGAAAAGATAAAAATAAATAAAATAAAAAAATTTCAAGTCATATATTAACCTTTCCCTTACGGGGTGGGATAGCATGTATCCCAAAAATGCGGGCCAAAGAAAGAGTATATATATATATATATATATATATATATATATATATATATATATATATATATATATACATTAACATATCTATACTTATATATAAAGAGAGAGCGATTTTGTACGTGGAGGGTAATCTTCAGAACCACTGAACCTATTTGAAAAATTCTTTCACTGTTTGAAAGGTACATTATTCCAGATGGACATAGGCTATATATTATGTATATCTGATCAGTAGAAATAAAGTTAGGGGCTTAATCCTAACAATCTCCATTGTTTCCGCTATTGTCTTCTACCGCTTTTTGTTCCGAAGATTTCAACGATCCTTATCGTGGTGCTATCGCGGTGGGCTTCTGTTCTGACAAACCTAGCCGTTCTCCGGAACGCCTTTTTCTTTAAAAAAATTTATATTAATTATTAACTAACATAAAATTAATTTAAGGTATTATTTAGGTTTTTATTAAGGTAAAAAAAGATTTACAATTTATTGGCTATCAACTGGAAATTTATTGGTATAATATTTTACAAAGTCGGGACGGGCCGCTAGTATATAAATATATATATATATATATAACCCTCTTAATGGCCGTTCTTACTAAGGGGGTTTGAAATATGAAAAAATGGGCCCCGTAAGCTAAAGGTTAAACCAGAATAATAAATGAAAATAATAATCTTTCAAGTCAGATTTTATACTCTAAAATAGACCAGATCTAACGGCATACTGACACTCTCGACATGCGATGGAAAATTCTAATCAACCACGTTAAGTGTCACAAGATCTCTTTTAATCGCTACTGCAACCCCCCTTGCTTATATCTTTGTGTCGATTGAAGAGCTAAAGACTAAGCTTCTATCCTGCTAACTTATTTCTGACTTAAAACTCCTCTTACACGTATATTCACCAACCCACATGAAGTTTCGAATAATCTCAGTGCGTATATCATTATTATTTTAATTTAATTTTATTATTTTTTAATTATTTTAATTTTAATTTTATTTGTTTTCAGCTTTTTATGATGAAAGACCTTATCTAGCTGAAATCTGAGGAGTTTATTATACATTTATATATTTTGAATTGGGTTTTCATATTATTAATGTATATAACATTTCGTATGCTTTTTTTCTATGTTATTTATACTGTGTTTAGTTTTTTAATGTATTTTGGTAGGTTTATTATAAATTTATATATTTTATGTTTTACTTTTCAGAATTTTTTCCTCCAATGATAAAGGCTAAATCCTTTCTATGTTATTTATACTGTGTTTAGTTTTAAAATTCATTTTGGTTAACAAACATTCGGCAATTTTGACATTTATATTTTTCAGCTTTACTTTTCAAAATTCTTTACTTTCCTAAAAACAATTTGATATTTTTCCTTTTCAGTTTTTAGTGGTTTATTATAAATGCATATAATTTATTTTTTACTTTTCAGGGTTTTTTAGCTCCAATGATGAAAGGCTAAATCTAGCTGAATTCTGAGGAAATTATTGCAAATTTATGGTATTTTATATTGGGTTTTCTTTTTATTCATGCGTATAACATTTCACACGCTTTTTTCTGTTATTTATACTGTGTTTAGTTTTTAAATTGATTTTCGTTGACAAATATTCGACAATTTGACATTTTTACTTTTCAGTTTTTTGTGGTACAATGATGAAAGGCAGAATCTACCTAAATTCTGAGATGTGCATAACATTTCACATGCTTTTTTTTCTATGTTATTTATACTGTCTTTAATTTTAAAATTGATTTTGGTTAACAAGCATTCTTAAAATCCCGCGCAACGCCGGATAAATTATCACCTGTATAGGTTCATAATTTATAAATCTTAAAACTGTTCCTACATGTATATTTACAGACCGAAAAGAACTTTCCAATATTTTTAATTAATAAAAAGCCAACAATTTTCGAAGGATGCGACTTTCGATTCACAGACGTGCAGTAGATCGCGCTACTATTTTAAACTTTTAGTATTCCAACCCATTTGTAATATTATTATCTCTATAAAATACTAGCTGAAAAGCCGTACTTCGCTACGGAGTACATTAAAATTAAATACAACGTCAATGTATGCAATTAATGCCAAATATATATATATATATATATATATATATATATATATATATATATATATATATATATACACAGTTGACTCTCTGTTTTACGGCGCTCTACTTAACGACGATCTCTATTTAAAGACGATATTTCCCAGTCCCGGCCCCTCCGACGTTATGGGAAATGTTATTTTTTCACAAATTCTGTTTAAGGGCGATCTCTACTTAAGGACGATTTTTCATGGTCCCTTGAAAGTCGTTAAACAGAGAACCAACTGTGTGTGTATATGTATAATAAATATATATAATATAAATTCGACGATCAATGTATACAAATGATGTGAAAAAATATATATATATTTATAAAAAAATTGTAAGGTATATTTTTATAGACAAAATAATGTAGAAGAAAATATTCAAATTAAATCTAATAGGACATACTAAAGAAGTACAGTTTGAGGAACATATCTTTTACTGTATTTTAATATTTCTTTGGATAATGTCCAATCGTCTGCCGCATTAGCAAGAAAAAAAACATATTTTTTGTCTATTTCGTTGTTATGTGGCGATAAATTTATTTTAAGTTCCAAAAAAAGTAATCACGTGATCAGCGTTTAATAAATTAAATTCTAAAAATTAATCTTTAAAAATTCACCAAAAATCAGAAAGTGGAGGTAATGATTCGAAAAAGATTTCATTTTAAAGGAATTTTTATGATCTTTTTCGTGATATAAATTTTATAACCCTCAAATTATTATTTTAAATGCAAACTTAAAAAAAGTTACTAAAACAGCTTAAAAATTTAATTTAAAAAAATCTAAGAATTTTCAAAAATCTTAGTGCATCCCTACACTATAAGAAGAATCGTCATGCAAAATTTCAGCCCTTTAGGTCCAGCGGTTTGGTCTGTGCGTTGTATGTCAGTGAGTCAATCAGTCAGTCACTCAGTCAGTCAGTTACAGAACTGTTTTATATAGTATATAGATTATTATTACTATCTTTATATCGTAACGTTAACTTCATGCGCAAGCATTATTTTCCTATGCTTTTTTATTATCTTTATAATAGCGTAATTTTCATATGATTTTAAACAGCAATCGTTTTTAACTGGCATTCAATTGGCTGTTAAAACTTTATATTTACACCCTATTTCAAAGAAGTAGGGTGTAAATTGTAGGGTAGAAAGTTGGTAAAGTCACAGTTTTGTGCAATGTATTTAATTTCTCGATTAAAAGTAGTTTTTTCTAAAAATTAATTTATTTCGCTTAAAAAGCTAGATATTTTATGCACGCGGTTTATATTATTATTACTATCTTTGTATCGTAACGTTAACTTCATGCACGAGCATTATTTTCATATTTTTTAATTATTATCTTTTTAATAGCTTTAATTTCATATGCTTTTAAACAACTATCGTTTTTATTCATATTATGTTGGTTTTTTATTAATTAAAAATTAAGGGTAATTAATTTCGATTACGGAAGTTCTTATCTTTATTTTTATATGCTTTTTCATTTACGAATTATTCAAATGTTGGATCAAAAACTTTTGTGTAATTTATACATTTGTGTGTGTTTAATTATTTTAATTAATAAATTTATATTTCTCGAGATGATGTTTCAGTCTTTAGTGGTACTATGATGAAATGCTGAATCTACCAAAATTCTGAGAACTTTATTACGGAGAGAAAAGGAATTTAATATTTAGAGGATGTTTATAGGAGTTTAATGTGGAGAGTGTGATGTAGGTAAAATACACTTAATAATTAAGATGATAGCATATAATTAATACATAACGCGTGTGGTAATGTCTGTTTTAAATATATTTGCATTGTTGAAACTCTGTAAGCCTCTACTCAACTTGTTCCAACTAGCGGCGATCCAATTTTTAATTGCTTGATTATTACTGAAGATTATTAGAAAAAGGTGCGCAATTTTTTTGATAATGGGAGGTAGCATGAGAGTATATTAAAATATTGGATCACGGCTAGCACTAATATTTGATTCCTTAACTTTACTAATAATTTATAATTAAATAACTAAATATGACTGTAACATTTATGTGCATTATATTCTTTTGCTTGTTAAAATGGCTGGTATATTGTTTTTTATTAGTTTTTTTTGGTGGCTGGTATGTATTCAACATAGTTAATTATTAATTTTAGAGTGTTTTATTTTTGTTTTTTCAATTAATAGTAAATTTTGGATTATGAACCCAAACCCTTGTGTAAGCTGGGCTGGTAGGCAATGTAACGAGATCTCCTCCATTTTCACAGTATTTTCACAGCACATACCCAGGACTACACCGGATAAAGGGATTAACAGAAGTATCCATTTCAAGAAACAACCCCTTTTTGCAGCTGGCCAAGAGATAAGCGAAACAACCGTTTTGATGAGGGGTAGGCGCATGGATACGCCTGAGATCGCCAAACGCCGAGTTAGTCCCAGAGTTTAGAAAAAAAAAATCCTGATTTGATGCAAGATCAAAGTTTGAAAATAAAATACTATACTGCCTATCAAATTATAATTCAAGCCCCTCAAATTCTTTTGGTCGGAATTTCCCTGTTAAAATCAAGGAGCGAAGACGCACTCATTTTCACCCACGAGTAGCCATACAAAGGGGTGAGAGGGTCATGGAATGGAGATTTTTGGAGGGGGGAGTGAGTTTTTTTTTTCCGGCGGGCTCTCTCTCTCGACCGGGGACTTTGAAAAGTGGGGAGCCTTCAACTCGATTAGCCGAGAGATGCAAGATGGATCTGGAGATGATTCGATTTTAGCCCGAGCGTGCCCTAGATGTCTGAGGAAGAGAAGAAAGACCTGCTGGCCCATTCCCTTTTAAATTCTGCTATTGAAGACGGTACCGTCCCCCTTTTTTTTATTTATTCGCTGCAGCATTAATGTTGTTTTTCCTTAATTTTTTTTTATTTTAATTAACTTAATTATCAATGATTTAAAAGTTTTGGTTACCAGCCACTTACGCGAACTTGTTTAAATTAAATTATATTGTGAAAGGTGATGTTGATGAAAATTAGAGGATAGTAAATCCTCAGAGTGTAAGCTGCCTATAGCCAGTGTAAAATGTATGGTCGAATGACGTTCAAATAAATTATGTTAATTTTAGGTATAAATTTTGTCATGTCGTTCAGTTGCCTCGTAGTTTTCTTCGTTCCTTTTAGGTAATTTTTATTTCAGCTTTCTTTTCAGTGAACTATTTTCAAGTTAATTTAAATTAATTTTCATGATTCAGCCCTCTACAGCAGGGGCATCAGCAGCGAACCAGACATTGTATTTTAATGGGTTATTGCTTATCACAACCCGCATCCTTAAAAGGTACTAACCACGACGCAAGTGAATTAATAGGTTTCATATAACTGTTTTTTTAAACACCTCTAAGAGTGTATGTAAGCTTAACAATCTTAATAAATTATTTTAATTTAACTCTCCCCGTTATAACGTTTTAAAAACGTAACAATGGTGCCGTGCTTTTGAGCTGATGCAATGAATCTATAAAAATTTGCTTTTCTTTTCTTTAATAATAGGGTATAATGACATGACAATTTTTTTGGTATGAGTAGAGGCTTTTTAATAAGTTTTTTTGGACACAGATATTAATTTTGTACTGATGAATTATATTTCTATGAACATTCTATTATATTGTGATGGTATATTTATATATGTTTAGATTACATGTGGTATATTGCTTTTATAAACTTTTAGTGTTGTGTATAATGATATAATTTGTAAAATTTAGTTTGTATATATTATGTTAACAATGGCTGATTCGGATCCCCAAAGAAACCCTCCTTCAAATGATGTAGGGATTAATGAGAGCAACACTCAAAATACTGTGTCAGGGACGGAAAATTTGAGCAATGTAGTAACGTTGCTACCTATGAATTCAGTGCCGCATTTTGACGAATTTATAGGTTTAATCCCGATTTTTACAGGCGAAAATCCCGACCTGTCCATTTTTGATTTTTTTGATAAAGTAGAAGAGGTAGCTACTTTTGCGGGGTGGAATTCGAGTCAGAAATTGTTCGTGGCAAAGTCGAAACTAGCAGGTGAAGCAGCTAAGTTCTTTCGCTCACAACCACAATTAAAGCAAACTAAATCCCTTGACTATTTTAAAAAAGCCTTTAAAGAGCGGTTTGGTAGTACTAGCGAGCAATATGATCTTTTTCTATTCTCTACCGCGGTACAGAGTACAAATGAATCGGCAAGAGTTTACCTCTACCGGTTACTTGGACTCTCACATAAATGTTTTCCGCACGAGGAAGATACACGTAAGCGTATGCTCCTACATCAGTGTTTAACAGGCCTTCAGCCAAACGTACGCAGATTTGTGATGGCGCAAAATCCATCAACTTTTGAGGAAGTTTGGCAGCTGGCCCTTAAAGAGGAAGAATGCTCTGCACTTGAAAAGAATTCGGCACAAATTAATTATGCGGGCGCTAGTACCGATGGGAAGGAGATAAAGGAATTAAAAAGTTTGCTGGAACACACGGTGTTAGAAAGCGATAAGAAAATCGCAGATTTAGCAGAGGAGGTGAAAAAATTAATTATAGCTCTAAATCAACGTCAAACCCCTCAGAGACAAAATTTTAAGCGTAATAGCATCGTGTTCAATAAATGTGGGAGAGTAGGTCATAACACCAGGTTTTGTAGAATTCAGAGACCACCACAACAGCAGCAGCATCAATATCAGCCAAATGTGAGTAAATCAAACCTTACGGGGCAAGGCAGGGAAGCTACACAGACTTTGAACACCCCTTTTGAGTGCGTTAGGATAGATTCCATATTTAATTTTAATAATGAATTACCCATTATTCAGGTAGCATGTGGAGGAGTAATTTTGAATACCCTCATAGATACAGGAGCGATGATTAGCATCTTAAATTTTAAAGTTTTTCCTAAATTAGAAAAAGGAGTCATAAATTCCGAACAAAATTGTGCTTTAAAGGTTATTGGAATAACCAATAACACTATGTTAATTGAGAAAAAGGTAAATGTAAATTGTAAGTTTGAAAACTCCATAATTCCGGTCGATTTTTATGTTTCACAAAACGAGATGTTAAATTATGATGCTATTCTTGGTTTGGACTTTTTACACCACAATAACATAAATATTAATTGCACAGATAAATTTATTCAAAATTCAAAATTTCGCGCTTTTTGGAGTAACAATAACAATTATAAAGCCATAAATGCAGCCCAGTTAATAGAAGCTGATTATAGTGCCATAGGTTATACGAAGAGTAAACATATAATCCCACCCTTGTCCGAATTAGTTATAAAAGTTAAAATTAAAGTCCCACTTCCAAATTCAAATCTAATTTTAGTACAACCAAGTAAGCATTCATTAACAAGTAATTGGGTAATTTCTAATTCAGTGAATAAATGTAATAAAGAAATTTTTGTAAAGGTAGGAAATTTTTCGCAAGACCCCGTTCATATAAATAAAAACACCAAATTAGTTAAAATAGAACCAGTAGAAGTAAAATTAAAAGAAACGAGCGTAAATACAATTCAAGATAAACATTTTGAGGATGAAATTGAACCATTTGGTGGAAAATTTGATTTAGATCATTTAGACCCAAAACAAAAATCAAAATTGTTAAACTTACTTAATAAGCATACAAATGTTTTCGCAGAATCAGTAAAGGATTTAACAGGTTGTCACACAATTTCCCATAGAATTTTCCTCACAGATAATATTCCAGTTAGGCAAAAGCCCTACAGAACTCCACATGCTTTAAAAGAAGAACTTAAGACTCAAATAGACAATTTGTTAGACGCAGGTATTATATCTATAAGTGATTCGCCATATGCTTCCCCTGTAATATTAGTTAAAAAGAAAAATAATTCGTATCGGTTAGTATGTGATTACAGGAAATTAAATGTTAAAACCCAACCCCTTCCTTTTCCTTTACCTTTAATTGCAGATTTGTTAGATTCGCTTGAGGGAGCCAATTATTATTCTTCGTTAGATTTATGTTCGGGCTATTGGCAAATGAATCTTCATCCAGAGGATAGACACAAGACAGCATTTTGTTCGGATTTTGGTTTATACCAGTACAACCGTCTTCCTCAGGGACTCCGTAATGCTGCTTCATCCTTCCAGAGATTATTAGGTGTAGTTCTGGCCGGCTTAACCGACTGGAACATTAATACTTATATAGATGACCTAATCATTGCTTCAAAAACCTTTGATGAACATTTACAGAAGTTAGATGTAGTTTTTTCAAGACTAGGAAAACATAATTTAAAACTCAATCCAGCAAAGTGCCAGCTCATTAAAGATAAAATTAATTATTTAGGATTTCAAGTAACTAATGGTAAAATATTGCCTGACACGAGAAATATTGATGCAGTTTCAAAATTCCCTATTCCAAAAACTAAGAAACATGTCAGGTCATTTTTAGGCCTTTGTAATTTTTACAGAAAATTTATTAAGGATTTTGCATCTATTGCCATTCCTTTAACAAACCTCACTAAAGATAAAACCCCTTTTGAATGGACTGAAGATGCCAATATAGCTTTTCAAAGTTTAAAGCAAGCCCTAATTTCTTTCCCCTGTCTAAATTTGCCTAACGTTAACAGAGATTTTATCCTCTACACGGATGCTTCAGGTTTTGCCATAGGGGCAGTTTTGAGCCAGTTTGATACTGAGGGTCAATTACATCCGGTAGCTTATGCAAGCAGAAGATTAAAAGATGCCGAGACTAGATATAGCGTTTTTGAGAGGGAGACCCTAGCCGTTATTTGGGGAATTAATAATTTTAGGCAGTATTTGTATGGTAGGAAGTTTACCCTATATTGTGATCCGAAGTCTCTATCCTACGCACTCAAACTTAAAGATTATGGTAGGATTACCAGATGGACTCTCAGCTTACAAGCCTATGAGTTTGACATTGTACATACCCCTGGGAAACAAAATGTACCTGCAGATGTACTTTCCAGAAATATAAACACAGTGAATATAATGTTAGATACAGTGAGTGAATCAATTCAACCCCATAGACTCAGTGCAATGCAAATTAATGATAATAAGTGTAAAAATATTTTAGACATCCTTGATAATTCCCCAGAATACATAATTAACAATAATGCCTTTTTTAAGAAGAATAATCTACTCTATTGTATTCCTAAATCTAATTGTCAACATAATCCTGAAAAACTTGTTATTCCTAAAACCCTAATTTCTGAAATCCTTAAACTAGCCCATGATTCACCCACTGTAGCTCATCCAGGTTTTCGGAGAACTTTAATGAGAATTAAAACTAAATATTTTTGGTGGGGGATGTACAAACACGTTTTAAACTATATTAAATCCTGTACTCAGTGTTGCGAGAAGAGAGGTTACAGGGCAAATCAAAAGGCCCCTTTACAAAGAATGGAAATGGCTAATCACCCGTTTGAGAGGATAGGAATGGATGCAATGGGTCCCCTTCCCTTAACTGAGTCAGGAAACAGATTTATTATAGTAATTAATGACTATTTTACACGTTGGGTTGAAGCTTACCCTGTTAAAGACTTAAAGACTGGTACAATTTGTTCTGTACTCGAGCAGTACATTTGCAGACATGGGGTTCCTGAACACCTCATTACTGATAGAGGGAGTTCTTTTATGTCAGAGGGAATTAAGAAGGTGTATAATAAATTATGCATAGTAAAACATACCACTACCAGTTATCACCCTAGCTCCGATGGTCTAGTAGAGAGAGTAAATTCAACGATTATAAATGCTTTGAAACATTTGGTAGATGATGCGGATAGTAATTGGGATAATCAGTTGCATTTTGCATTATTAGCCTATAGAACAGCGTGGCATTCTACTTTAAAAGACACCCCTGCCCACTTAGTGTATGGAAGGGATTTAACTCTCCCTGTTGAATTAATTACAAACTCCCCTAGGCCATCTTACACAGACCATAGAGATTACTCTGAGGATTTAGAACTAAATTTACAAAACGCGTTCAAAATAGTAAAAGATAACTTAATTAAAGCTGCAGAGAAACAAGAATACAATAGAAATAAAACAGCTACTAATAAAGGTATTATTGTCGGTGACTTGGTGCTGCTATATGCTCCTGTAGTAAAGCCTGGTCAGTCCAAAAAATTCACTAATTTCAATAAAGGTCCCTATAGAGTTAAAGAGCAGAAGAGCCCAGTAAACTTTGTAATTCAACATATAAACAACCCTAACGATACCCAGCTAATTCACGTTGACAGGTTAACTAAGCTACACAATAGACTAACCTTCGGATAATGTTAATAATAATATGGATAGTTCCTCTCAATCTCAGGATGAGAGGGTACCCTTAATTTCCCCTGTCAATGATAACTTCAAATTTAGGAGACCCCAATATTTTAAAATATTTTATAATTCCTCACTTTTAAATACTCAGAGTAATCCTTCTCCGACACCAGAAAAGTCCAGTGCTCAGTCCAACACACCGATTATGTCAAATACTCAAGTGTCTACTTCAGGTGGAAATGGTTGTAACCAACCGAAGAGATACGATTTACGCCCTCGAAACACGAGAGGTTTTGTGGTTAAACCATAAATTCTTAATGATTTTGTTAATTAATGTTAACAAATTTTTTTTTGCTTTTTGCATTTTGTATTCATGTTTAGTTATTAAGTTTGAAAAAAAAAATTTTGCATCATGTGTTCTTGTTTGGTAAATAATTTTTACATTTTGTGTATCATGTATTACTATTTTGTTAATTAAGGTTAACACATTTTGTTGGCAATTTTTGCAATTTAAACAAAACTTGCTGTTTTAGTGCTGCAGAAATGCACTAGTTTGACCGACTTTATTTTTGGTAATTTTTTGTTTGGCTCAAAGTTGAGCGAGTTTTGTGTTTGATTTGCTGTGAACAACGATCTTACATTTGCTAGTTGTCTGGAGCATACGTTGTTGTAGTAATTTGGTTAAGTTGTATGCTAAGTTTCACTGTGCTCATTATCATTTTTACGTACTATATAGTGTGTTCTGTGTTATCACGACCCGGGTCTGTCCGTCTTTATATGTCAAAGGTTCTCAATATTAGTAATTTTCAGTGTCATTTTCTGCTCCGATTATCTTGTTTAATTGTTCTATTGTATTCTGTGTCCGAAAGAAATTTTTTTTTGTTCCAAAAAAAAATTTATCAGGGAGAAGGAGATATTTTGTGATGTAGGTAAAATACACTTAATAATTAAGATGATAGCATATAATTAATACATAACGCGCGTGGTAATGTCTGTTTTAAATATATTTGCATTGTTGAAACTCTGTAAGCCTCTACTCAACTTGTTCCAACTAGCGGCGATCCAATTTTTAATTGCTTGATTATTACTGAAGATTATTAGAAAAAGGTGCGCAATTTTTTTGATAATGGGAGGTAGCATGAGAGTATATTAAAATATTGGATCACGGCTAGCACTAATATTTGATTCCTTAACTTTACTAATAATTTATAATTAAATAACTAAATATGACTGTAACATTTA
Organism: Dolomedes plantarius; assembly: GCA_907164885.2. Taxonomy (NCBI): domain Eukaryota; kingdom Metazoa; phylum Arthropoda; class Arachnida; order Araneae; family Dolomedidae; genus Dolomedes; species Dolomedes plantarius. Next base: position 60,779,367 of record OU015495.1, on the reverse strand, counting down.
TGTGCATTATATTCTTTTACTTGTTAAAATGGCTGGTATATTGTTTTTTATTAGTTTTTTTTTGGTGGCTGGTATGTATTCAACATAGTTAATTATTAATTTTAGAGTGTTTTATTTTTGTTTTTTCAATTAATAGTAAATTTTGGATTATGAACCCAAACCCTTGTGTAAGCTGGGCTGGTAGGCAATGTAACGAGATCTCCTCCATTTTCACAGTATTTTCACAGCACATACCCAGGACTACACCGGATAAAGGGATTAACAGAAGTATCCATTTCAAGAAACAACCCCTTTTTGCAGCTGGCCAAGAGATAAGCGAAACAACCGTTTTGATGAGGGGTAGGCGCATGGATACGCCTGAGATCGGCAAACGCCGAGTTAGTCCCAGAGTTTAGAAAAAAAAAATCCTGATTTGATGCAAGATCAAAGTTTGAAAATAAAATACTATACTGCCTATCAAATTATAATTCAAGCCCCTCAAATTCTGTTGGTCGGAATTTCCCTGTTAAAATCAAGGAGCGAAGACGCACTCATTTTCACCCACGAGTAGCCATACAAAGGGGTGAGAGGGTCATGGAATGGAGATTTTTGGAGGGGGGAGTGAGTTTTTTTTTTCCGGCGGGCTCTCTCTCTTGACCGGGGACTTTGAAAAGTGGGGAGCCTTCAACTCGATTAGCCGAGAGATGCAAGATGGATCTGGAGATGATTCGATTTTAGCCCGAGCGTGCCCTAGATGTCTGAGGAAGAGAAGAAAGACCTGCTGGCCCATTCCCTTTTAAATTCTGCTATTGAAGACGGTACCGTCCCCCTTTTTTTATTTATTCGCTGCAGCATTAATGTTGTTTTTCCTTAATTTTTTTTTATTTTAATTAACTTAATTATCAATGATTTAAAAGTTTTGGTTACCAGCCACTTACGCGAACTTGTTTAAATTAAATTATATTGTGAAAGGTGATGTTGATGAAAATTAGAGGATAGTAAATCCTCAGAGTGTAATGTTATGCTAATTGAGGCCCCGTAACGTGTTCAAGTGATGTTTATTTTTAAGTTTAAAAATCTGTATCTACTGAGGAAGGTGTATGTGTAATATATAATCGCACTTCAGTAAAAATATGTAAGGTGGTTGCTTTGGTTCAGTGTTTGGTGAGCTGGCGAAGGATTTAAATCTTAAAATATTTAAATAGAAATGTAAATATCCTTTATTTTCTTGTCCCGTAAATTCCTACTTTTCTCTAATTTCTCCTGTCTTGCGGTTGCTATGCAGTAATCCAATACGTCTTGTTTTGCCATTTCGGTGCGGGAGTGGCTTGCGTGGTTCCCACGTGAGGGGGAAGGCAATAATTTTAAAACCAGCCCAAAGGAATGTTGATGTTTCCTACAGAAGCGCAGGCTCCCGGCACCCCCTTTCGGGAGCATCGGCCCTGCACGCGGATGGATACAGCACAGGGGGCAGGCAACGTTCGCAACGAAATGTATTTAAATGAACCAAGTTTTATGAAAAAAAAAATAATAATTTGACTGTCTTCAACAAGTTGTGTCAACTTTGCTCCCAGTTTCGGCGTGTGTCGTACGCCGGGGCTTCGGCCGCTCGGGAACTCCTTTTTCGTCGCCCGGCTAAGGGGGCGGAGGTTTTTTGGAGAAAAAAGTTTTTTGCGTGGGAGTTGATGCTTCTGCAGATCGACGCTGGCTGCTGACGGCGATGCATGACGGCTCTCTGCTCTTGGTCTCCGACGACTGATGATGCCCGACGTATACAAACCCACATCCACCTACAGCATTGGCCTGTGTCTATTCCTTCCTATATTCCCTTTCCTTCCCTTTTCAACCTCTCCTTTTTTTTTAGTTAAAATACAGCCGGCTGAGTTAATATAATATTTTTATTATAAATTTTTTTTGAGCTCATTTAAGTTAATAAATAATTAATCGCCGCAAGCCACCTATAGTGTAAAATGTATGAAGTAATATGTCAATTGTAAAAAAAAACACTGTGTGAAAATTAATGAGGCATAGTTATAATTGTAACTGATATTTTAAATGTGTTTAAATTTAATAAATTGTTGTTGCCTCTAACCTTGAATTCTCTCATTTTGAGTTGGTTTTGCTTGTCATATCACCATATTAACATTTCTGCCTGTCTATTTATTTGTCGTAAAGGTTGATGTACGGCCATTCTCATTTACACTATGTGTAGAGTGGTTAACCCTAATAGTAAATTAAAATATAACAATAGTAACTAACCCAGGTAAGATTTAAAACAGTAAGCTGCCTATAGCCAGTGTAAAATGTATGGTCGAATGACGTTCAAATAAATTATGTTAATTTTAGGTATAAATTAACCCAGGTAAGATTTAAAACAATGGTGCAGTGACCTTTTCTGGGTTTCGCACACGGCAATGTTAAGTGCTGGTGATAATGTGTAATGTGTTAAAGATCATTATTGAATTATAACTGTGTGAAATGTCAGTATTGTTTATATGCATGTATATTTTGGGGGAGTTCATGCATTTGTGTTGGGGTATTCTAGTGGATATTTGTGCTTGCTAAAATATAGTGTTATATTCTATGTGAAAATTTTGGGGGATGAATTGCCTATAGTGTGTTACTGAAAGTGAAGTTGAGAATTTGTCTAATCATTTTATGTTCGAGAGGTAATTGCGCGAAGTAGTTATGCCTAACTCAATGTATTCAGAAACGGCAAGTCAAGCCGATACAGAAAGAAACGATTTGGAGGACGAGGAGACACAACAGTTAGGGGCGGCTATGACCTTTCAAACACGCGAATTGTTATTAAATCATCTTGATCTTATCCCAACTTTCACGGGTGCTGACCCACATCTAAGTTTCACGAGATTTCAAAATAAGTTTAACGAAATTGCAAATTATTTAAGGTGGTCTGCTGAGGACAAATTTTTTGCGGTGCAACAGCGTCTCGCGGGACAGGCTCAAACAGTCTTTTCCAATTTTAGAGAGGAAATAAATTCGGTAGAGGACCTGTTTAAAATTTTTGCCGATAGATTTAAATCAGAAAAAGACCCGGCAACCCAGTTGGCCGAGTTTTGGGCACTGAAACAAGATAAGCATACGCCGGTAAGTGAATTTATCGCGGTAGCCAGATCTAGAGTTAAAAAGGTTGTTACGATACATAATTTGCCGGAAGCGGCACGTAAAAACATGGAAGACAAATGGCTTATGGCGATGTTGTTAAAAAACCTGTTGCCGCCCATTCGGAGGGCAGTTATAGCCCGAAATCCGGAGAAACTGAGTGATCTAATAGACATTGCTTGCCTCCAAGAAAAGGCAAATAAAGAGGTGGAAGATTCGCTTGAGCCTGTTACCACGACTGCCGTGTATGCTATGGCTCAAGATACAGACTCGCGGAGCCTTGACAGGTAGGCTAATTTAGAAAGCATAGTTTTCAAATTACAGGAGTCGGTTTCTCTTCTTTCCTCTAAGTTGGAAAATTTAACTCTTTCACAGCAAACTCAGTCCTCGCCTCCAGTTCGGTGTTTCTTTTGTAAGCAGATGGGGCATGTCAAAAACCACTGCCCGCAGAGAGACCTTAGTTCGCAGAGGGGTTCAGCGTTTAGGGAGCAGGTTCCGACGCACAATATCCACCGGTCTCCCAGTGGGGGGCGGCGCAGTCAATTAGCGGGGAGAAACTTTTCTCCTTCGGCAAACAGGCAGTACGCCAGGTCGCCGAGCCCGCATTTTAGGGGGAATCGGAGCGAGTATAGGCAAAATCTTGGGACGCAGGGAAACTTTCGCGGACACCAGAGGAGTGTGCAGTTTCAGGATAATGCGCGACAAAATAACAATTTTAGAGGACGTGATAATGTCACAGCGAATAACAGAAACTACTACGACAATTTAAACTATTACAGCCCTCGTTAGGAAGCCAGCCTAGTGGTATTGTGGGGCCTCCAAACTGGCGGTATGCCGAGAATTATTCAAACACAGCGGGTGCAAAGGCTTTTAATTGGCCAATCGTAGAGATTGTTGCCCAAGATAAGATTTTGATTGCTCTTTTAGATTCGGGTAGCTCTGTAAATTTAATTGCCAAGAACCAAGTTCAGCATTTTAAAATTTTGAGTGAGTCGGAGTGCAGCATTCCCCTTAGAACCGTTTCGGGTAAGTCATTACAGATTGAGTCGCAATGTGAGTTATATTTTGATTTTGCAAATTTCCGATGTTGCGAAAATTTTAATATTATTCACGGTTCCATATCCAGTCATTTTGACCTCATTTTAGGGATTCCTTTCCTTGCTAAATATAACATAAACATTGATTTTAGGGAGAGTATGATTGTGTGCCCGGATTCAACCTTTATTCCCTTTAGTGTCGCCGTTGAAAGAGAGGTAACGGAGGTTAACGCTGTTAATGCAAAAATAGAGATATCTCCAAAAATCAAGGTTTTTTCGAAATGTAAGGTTATTTTAAACCCAGGGGAGCAGGTTGTTGTGCCGGCATGCGTTAAATCGCCGCTTCCTTCTAATTCTGACTTAATTTTAATCACGCCTAGTGCGCATATTTCGGACGTTTTGGTTGCTAATGCCATTTGCAAAAATGCAGAAAAATCCCTTTTTGTACGCCTAGCAAATTTCGGTACGAGCCACGTCCATGTAAATAAAGGTTCCGAGTTAGGTTTTGCGGAGCCTCTTTTTAAGCTTAATGATTTTTCTTCGGTAAACTATGTTGACCAAAGTGAGATTGCTACTCTAGATCATGCCGACTTAACTTGGGATACTACTTTTGAACTTAATCATTTATCTCCTCAATTAAAACTCAAAGTGCAAAATTTTTTAAATCAAAATTCAGACATCTTCGCTGCTTCTGTTTTAGAGCTTCCCGGTTGTACTACTGTTCCGCATGATATTAATTTAACTGATGATGAGCCTGTTAAGGGGATGGTGGACTTTCAAATTACCAAAAATCGAGCAAAAATTGGAATTTTTTTGGGGGGTGTATTAATATTTTAAAAACATGTAAATATTGGAATGAAATGCATTTAAAATGTGTTGTGAAAAGAAAAATGAAAAATTGGTGGCTTTAGAGTAGTAAGTATTAAAGGTAGATAAAAAATTATCTTTTAAATGACTTTTTCTCAAAATGAGAAATTTCCAGATTTGTAAGTCTTTAAAATGCTCCTCGCGTCATAATTTTTGACGAAATTTACTGAAATTTATAATAAAGATTCCTGTAATACATCAAAATAAAGTTATGTATCCATTTTAGGATTCGAGGTCATTTAGGTTATAAAAGTTTAACTTTAGTGTAGAAAAGTACAAAAATTTCGCGAAAATTCAGAGTACAAGCATAAAAATATTTTCTAAAAATTAACTATTCAACGAAAGTACAAAAAAAATACATAACTTTGTTCAGAAAGTATTTATAAGCAATATAAATGCAAAATTAAGGGGAAAAGTTTAAAATTGAGTCGCAAGGAGCATTTTAAAGAAGGGTAATTTAATTTAAATTTTTTAATTATAAAATATTTTTTTTAAATATTTATAAAATTTTATGAGGTGTTTAATATTATTATACTTTAATGAATATATATACAAAATTTTATATCTCTGTGGTAAAAATTTCAAAAATCGTTTTGAAAGGTCCACCATCCCCTTAAATCGAAACCGTATAGAGTGCCATATCATCTCAGAAATGAGATGAATGAGCAATTGAATATTTTGTTAGAAAGTGGAATTTTAGTGCCATCTAACTCTGACTTTTCGGCCCCCGTTATGTTAATAAAAAAAGCTGATGGTGGGTATCGTCTTGCTGTTGACTTTAGAAAATTAAATAAGAAGCTAATCAAAGACTCTTTTCCAATTCCAAATATAAATGAAACAATAGACTCTTTGGCAGGTGCCAAGTTTTTTTCTACACTTGATCTGACATCTGGTTTCTTCCAGCAAGTAATTAAAGAGAAGGATCAGTACAAGTTAGCAATCTCGACCCATAAAGGTCTTTTTAATTTTACCCGTAGTCCCTTTGGACTTGCGACAAATCCCAACGCGTTCCAAAGATTGATGAATGTAGTGTTAGGAGACCTAAGTGACCTCTCCATTCAGATTTATATTGACGACATTGCTATTGCTTCTAAGGATATTCCGTCTCATTTCAGTAAGTTGCAGTTGGTTTTTGACCGTCTAAGGCAGCATAATTTAAAATTAAAGCCTAGCAAGTGTTCCTTTTTTAAAACTGAGATTACTTTCCTGGGATTTAAAGTTAAAAATGGGCAGATTTCTCCCATGGATAAGAACATTAAAGTAATTAAGAATTTTAAAATTCCCTCTTCTCGTAAGCAAGTCCAAAGTTTTTTAGGTACCCTCAATTTTTATAGAAAATTTTTGCCCGACTTCTCTAAACGTGCCCTCCACTTAACCAATCGAACTAAAGATAAAGGTAAATTTTTGTGGTCTAGGGAAGCGCAAGCCGAGTTTGATGATTTAAGTGCCGGCCTTGCAGCGATCCCAACTTTAAAGCTCTCTGATTTAAGTAAACCCTTCATTGTTTATACCGATTCATCAGGCTATGCCTCCGGTGCAGTTTTGGCGCAGTTGGACGATGATAATTTTCCACGCCCTGTAGCTTTTGCAAGCAGAAAGTTAAAAGACGTTGAAACGCGCTATTCCGCAACTGAGAGAGAGCTGCTAGCGGTAGTGTGGGCAGTTAATTACTTTAAATGTTATCTGTTCAACACAAAATTTATTTTGTTTACGGACCATGCTGCCCTTACGCATGCCCTAAAACTCAAAGATCCCACGTCCCGTATTGCCAGATGGTTGTGTGCGTTAGCAGACTTTGACTTTGAAACGCGATTCATTAAAGGTAAATGTAACTCCACGGCAGATTTTCTTTCCCGTTATGTTAATTTTGAAATCCGGGAGGAGGTAAACGTTATCCAGGATCCTATAGACAGCGAGCAGTGCTATGTTATTTCTAAAGAGAAGGTTTTCTTTGAAGTCATGGAGGAGGAGAATTTTTTAATTGAACTTAGGGTGGCCCAGAAGAAGAACCCTTTTTGTAAGAAAATTGTAAATTTATTAGAAAAGAATGTAAATATTAAGCCTGAGTATATAAAATTTTATGTAAATAATGATAAAGTGTTAAGTTGTATTGATTTAAGGGGAAAATCCAGGAGGGATTCCCAAGAAAAGGTTGTTCTCCCCATTAGTCTTTTAAACAAAGTTTTTTCTTTAGCTCACGATTCTTTAATTGCCTGCCATATGGGACACTTCAAAACTTACCAGCGTCTCAAGCAATATTTCTTTTGTCCAGGCTTGTGTTCCAATGTTAAAAACCTTGTTAAGTCCTGTATGAAATGTCTTGAGAAGCGGGCTCATAAACCAGGTGGTTTGGCTGAGTTACAGCGTCTGAAGATTCAGGATGCCCCCATGCAGACAGTCCATTTAGACATTTCAGGCCCGTATCCGCAAACTTTTCAGGGAAACAAATATATCGTGGCGTATGTTTGCGCTTTTTCTAAGTGGCCTGAGGCGTATCCTGTCTCTAATATAACTTCTGATGCCATCGCTGATACTTTAGCTGAGTTTATTTCTCGCCATGGTTGTCCCAAAGTCATTGTAACGGACAAAGGTGCGAACTTAATTGGGGAAGCTATTTCTAGAGTATATAAGGATCTGAATATTAGGAATATCAGTACGTCGGCGTTTCACCCCTCTGGGAATGCTAAAATTGAACGTCAGCATGCCACAATTTCTTCTGCTTTAGCCCATCTAGTAAATGAGAGCCACACCGACTGGGATGTAAAATTAAAATTTGCCCTTTTAGCAATACGAACTGCTGTCCACTTGTCCACTAATGAATCCCCCTCCTTTGTAACGTATGGTAGAGATTTGGTCCTCCCTTATAATATTTTAGCAGGGGAAAGTAAATTTTCTTATTGTGATGCCCCTAGTTATTGTCAAAATTTAATACCCTCCCTTCGTAACGTTTTTAAACAGGTTAAGTCCCATTTAGAAAATTCTGCCGAATCACAAGAAAACTATAGAAAGAAATTTGCAATAGATAAAAACATTAAAATTGGTGATTTGGTTATGCTTTTTTCCCCAGCACTCAAGCCTGGCCTGTGCAAAAAGTTTTCTAAGTTTAATAAAGGCCCTTTTAGAGTAGTTGCACAGACCTCTAAAGTAAATTTCAAAATTCAATTAGTCGCTGATCCTTCGCACGAAGAACTGGTGCATGTAGACCGCTTATCGAGAATCCCAGAGAGAAAGATTTTTCCTGCGTGGCCCGAGCCAGAAGAGATTGTTGTGACTACGGACAATAGGGTTTCCCAGCGCCAAACTAGTGATGAGGTTATTGTAAATAAGGCCCCTAGTTTCCCCAAACGTAAGTCTCGTGTTTTTGTAAACTCTGCTAGGATTGGGCAGAGTCGGGCGGTCAGAGTGAGCAGGGGACAGGATAATGTGCCACGGAACGCACCCAGGGTTGCTTCTGATGACTCACACCGCCAGCAGGGTTCAACGCGGCAAACGCCAGTGGGGAGGTCCAGGTGGGATAACCTTCCCTCTTCTGGTATGGTTACCAGGTCGCAGGTTAGGCAGAACCCTTCTTCGGGCTAAGCTCTTGCGGTGTTTTCAATCATAATAATGTGTACATGAAAGTTTCTATTCTCCAGTTTTTTTAGTGTAGTAGTGTAATTTTGTATGTTACCACAGATCAAGGTGTTTGCACTTGGTAGTCAGCCAAGTTAATTTTTTTATTATGTTTACTAGTGTATTTATATGTATATTTTTTTTTGTTTTGTGTCCGAATATTGCATTATTATGGCTTCCACAACCAACGAAAGAAAAAAAAACTGTGTCCTGGTGTAACAGGCCTTCATGAAATATCACCTGTGACAACTGTAGTGCGAAAATGTGGGCCGGTTCAAGCCTGAAGTCTGGTGGACTTTATAATATGTTGTTTTGTAATCCTGCAGAGAAGATGTCTCGACCTATCCCCTGTTATGGGAAGTGCTGCACAACTCTTTAGTTGTCAACCTATTGTACGGCAAATGCATGCTTGCCAATGTCTTCCAGAATGTAAAGTGACCCGCGATTTTGTCTCCTACTCTCCACGCTATTCCCAAGAGAGAAAGATGTTGGAGGGGTAATTTTTTTTGTTAAGCGTCTACGGACGATCTTCGTTTACACCTTGTGGTAACATATGTTTTTTTTTTTACGTTTTCTTTTTATATTATACGAGCAAAGTGTACTGTATTTTTGTGTGAACCAAAATCTATGCTCGGAGTAATTGCCTGTGTTAGGTGGTGTAGTAGAAAGGCGCCTAGGCACAGAGGTTGCCGTGTTCAGAGATGCTAGGGCGTAAGCGAGTTTTTGTTTGCCACTTGAGGCCATCTTGTCTGTTTGAGAAAATTTTCGTGCACCTACGGTTATATAGTGTAAATTTGTGGCTAATATTGGTGTGTATTGAATTTGTTACTGTTCCTATTGAATTTGTTTTACTGATCGTGAGAGAAAAGGTGCATGTGTACCCAGTGTAATTTTTTTTGTTAAGTTTTTTTTTAAATCTACTAAAGTGCTAGTTATTTGTGTTGCAAAGCTATTGTTAAAATGTTTTTGTTGTTGTTTCAATTAGCATAACACTTTCTCGTATGGTAGTTTTGGTTTTGCATTGTAAATTGAAGTTGGTGTTTTTTTTTTCGCGCACTTGTCGCCCGATGTGAGGCAGACGGTCGTAACCGCATGGCTGTCCGGTGGGGTAGTCACCCAGGGGGTCACTCCCGAGAGGGACCAGGTGTTTTATCAGCGCTCGGAGTGGAAGTCCTTGGAGGCTATTCGCTCTTAGGTCTTTTCCTTTTTGTAAGTGGTAGGGGATGAAGAAAAAAATTTCCCTGTGATCAATTTTTTTTTCGTTCGAGGGGGATATTGTTATGCTAATTGAGGCCCCGTAACGTGTTCAAGTGATGTTTATTTTTAAGTTTAAAAATCTGTATCTACTGAGGAAGGTGTATGTGTAATATATAATCGCACTTCAGTAAAAATATGTAAGGTGGTTGCTTTGGTTCAGTGTTTGGTGAGCTGGCGAAGGATTTAAATCTTAAAATATTTAAATAGAAATGTAAATATCCTTTATTTTCTTGTCCCGTAAATTCCTACTTTTCTCTAATTTCTCCTGTCTTGCGGTTGCTATGCAGTAATCCAATACGTCTTGTTTTGCCATTTCGGTGCGGGAGTGGCTTGCGTGGTTCCCACGTGAGGGGGAAGGCAATAATTTTGAAACAAGCCCAAAGGAATGTTGATGTTTCCTACAGAAGCGCAGGCTCCCGGCACCCCCTTTCGGGAGCATCGGCCCTGCACGCGGATGGATACAGCACAGGGGGCAGGCAACGTTCGCAACGAAATGTATTTAAATGAACCAAGTTTTATGAAAAAAAAAATAATAATTTGACTGTCTTCAACAAGTTGTGTCAACTTTGCTCCCAGTTTCGGCGTGTGTCGTACGCCGGGGCTTCGGCCGCTCGGGAACTCCTTTTTCGTCGCCCGGCTAAGGGGGCGGAGGATTTTTGGAGAAAAAAGTTTTTTGCGTGGGAGTTGATGCTTCTGCAGAGGGACGCTGGCTGCTGACGGCGATGCATGACGGCTCTCTGCTCTTGGTCTCCGACGACTGATGATGCCCGACGTATACAAACCCACATCCACCTACAGCATTGGCCTGTGTCTATTCCTTCCTATATTCCCTTTCCTTCCCTTTTCAACCTCTCCTTTTTTTTAGTTAAAATACAGCCGGCTGAGGTAATATAATATTTAACAAATAAGCTTAACAATCTTAATAAATTATTTTAATTTAACTCTCCCCGTTATAACGTTTTAAAAACGTAACAAGAGGAGTTGAATGGTTTGCAGTCCTTAATCAAACATTTAATTTTTTAAGAGGTAACGCTGGAGTCATGTATGGTTCTATTGGAAATTTCTGCTAAACCTGTAATTTCAGCTTCTTTTTTTTGCCCCAATTATGAAAGGCTAAATCTAGCAGAATTCTGACGAGTTTATTATAAATATATCTATTTTTTTTATTGGGTTTTCCTTTTATTCATGTGCATAAGATTTCACATGTTTTTTTCTATGTTATTTATACTGTGTTTAGTTTTAAATTAATTTTGGTTAACAAACATTTTTAAAATCCCGGGCAACGCCGGGAATTTCAGCTAGTTTTTAAATATATTTTATTCATGTAGTCGTCAGAAATACATGACACTTGCTGAAAATTATTTTTATTATAAACATAGAATTTCATAGGTAATTACAGTATGTTAAAAATCCAGAACTGTTTAGAAAATTTAAAGCATTTTGATGAAGTTCTTGGCTTTTTAGATATCAAACGGAAGTCAATGAGGAATTTGCACGTTTTTTTATTTTACATTTATGATATAGAAAATAGAAAAATATGATCGAAAGCATCTTTTCTTTTTAGTTTTAGAACCCTAAAAGTTAAGATAATTTGTTTTTAAACGCGCACTATTTACTTACGCGCACTATTTACGCGCACTATTTACTAAAAACGTTACTTTTCCTACGCGGATACATGTGACGTCACAGTGCACCATAGCGCATTTGTTTACATCGGTGTTTGGATTGTGTTGCGTAGTTTAAGTTTTATTTGTAGCGCTTTTTATTTTTAAGATGTCAAAGTATCTTAAAGCAAATTTTAAATATTGTTTAGTACCTTGGTGCACAAGCACGACGGTAAATACACCTGGAAAGTTTTTTTTTTGTGTGTTCCAAAAGATAATATGAAAAGGAAAGCATGGACAGTTGCAATGAAACGCGATGAAAAAAAGAAATCGAGCATTGTCCACTAAGACAACTCAATGGTATTGTGAAGATCACTTTTCGGCAAGTTATTTCTTCATTCTGTTAACATATGAATGTAGTAAAGCGCTTTTAAATAAAAAGCTGGCTTTATTACATGTTTGCGATAAAAGTCGGAATCAAATTTAACGCCGACAGATAATTATAGAGTTGAGTGGAGTAATTTAGGACGTAGCCTGTTGCAAGACAGTTTTATGAGTTTTGAAGATGGGAAGGTCTGAGATGGAGACACAGATAAGGTGACGGAACCAAACGATGACGTTATATTTACAAAAACCTTTTATATTAGACTAGCGGCCCGTCCCGACTTTGTCCGGGTTGAACAAAATATTATACCAATAAATTTCCAGTTGATAGCCAATAAATTGTAAATCTTTTTTTACCTTAATAATAACCTAAATAATACCTTATATTAATTTTATGTTAGTTAATAATTAAAATAATTTTTTTAAAAGAAAAAGGCGTGCCGGAGAACGGCTAGGTTCGAACCGCTAGCGTCAGAACAGAAGCCCACGGCAATAGCACCACGATAAGGATTGTTGAAATCTTCGGAACAAAAAGCGGTAGAAGATAGTAGCGGAAACAATGGAGATTGTTAGGATTAAGCGCCTAACTTTATTTCTACTGATTAGATATACATAATATATAGCCTATGTCCATCTAGAATAATGTACCTTTCAAACAGTGAAATAATTTTTCAAATAGGTACAGTGGTTCTGAAGATTACCCTCCACGTACAAAATCGCTCTCTCTTTATATATAAGTATAGATGATCAGATATACATAATATACAGCCTATGTCCATCTGGAATAATGTACCTTTCAAACAGTGAAAGAATTTTTCAAATAGGTGAAGTGGTTCTGGAGATTACCCTCCACGTACAAAATCCGCTCTCTCTTTATATATAAGTATAGATGATCAGATATACATAATATACAGCCTATGTCCATCTGGAATAACGTACCTTTCAAACAGTGAAAGAATTTTTGAAATAGGTGAAGTGGTTCTGGAGATTACCCGCCACGTACAAAATCCGCTCTCTCTTTATATATAAGTATAGATATAGAAGAAGCCCACCGCGATAGCACCACGCTAAGGATCGTTGAAGACTTCGGCACAAAAAGCGGTAGAGTACAGTAGCGGTAACAATGGAGATTGTTAGAATTAAGCCCATAACTTAATTTCTACTGATCAGATATACATAATATATAGCCTATGTCCATCTGCAATAAAGTACCTTTCAAACAGCGAAAGAAGTTTTCAAATAGGTGAAGTGGTTCTGGAGATTACCCTCCACGTACAAAATCCGCTCTCTCTTTATATATAATATAAGTATAGATATAGATGATCAGATATACATAATATACAGCCTATGTCCATCTGGAATAATGTACCTTTCAAGCAGTGAAAGAATTTTTCAAATAGGTGAAGTGAGTCTGGAGATTACCCTCCAAGTACAAAATCCGCTCTCTCTTTATATATAAGTATAGATGATCAGATATACATAATATACAGCCTATGTCCATCTGGAATAATGTACCTTTCAAACAGTGAAAGATTTTTTCAAATAGGTGAAGTGGTTCTGGAGATTACCTTCCACGTACAAAATCCGCTCTCTCTTTATATATAAGTATAGACTAGCATTATTGCCCGGCGTTGCCCGGGTAGATATATAGATGCTAAATTTTTCATGCATATTGAAGCCTTCGATTGCCTTCTTCTTCTGTTTCGACTACTCTTTGTGCTTGTTTTCTTTTCGCATCAGAAGACTTTCCAAACGAAGCACGTTTCTTTGGAGGCATTATTAGTTTTTATCCTTTATTTTCATTAAAGATAAACATCCAGATGCATTTATTCCTTTATACTTTTTAAGAGCGTCATCCGCTTAAGAATCCGTTAAAAAAATCGTCTGCATCACTTTCCGCATGAAAACGAATCATCTGCAGATTTCACAAAGCAGAGCCAGGAAATTTGTGCTTATCTGGGGAGCCAGGGAAACACCGACTCACACACACACACACACACACATATATATATATATATATATATATATATATATATAACACACACACACACATATATATATATATATATATTGATATTGATTGAAGTAGCAAAAAGTGCTAATATCAGGCTTTTAAAAGTCCGCTCATGAGCCGAAACCGGACGATTCGAATGACCGGGGTATGTGACGTCACGGACTGTGTGCCGAGGCTTTGTGTTTCAGTCGGTGTTGGCCAGGGCCAAAGGTCATTCCCAATCCTCTTCCTCCCGGGCATTGGAATTTGACCCCCCCTTCACCCCCAAACCAACCACTCTGAACGCAGCCCCTCTGAACGCAGCTGGTTAGGGAAAAGGGCTATCCACAGAGTGTACGCGCACCTCTTAGAAGCACAAAAAAGCTAAAAAAATTAATTAAAAAAAACTAATTGCGCCCCAAATTTCGTTTTTCCCGATTTAAGTTTCTCGGGTTCTAAATATTAACTGTGCCGAATTTGGTTCCGGTGGGTGAAACAGTCTATGATTCTATAGCGGACAAACAAACAGACAAGCTCTTTTATATATATAGATTTATGGCAGTATGGTTCGGAAAGTCGTCTTTTTGAAAACCGGGTGGTCGCAAGGGCAGGCAGTGAGGGCGTAACGTTTTTGAGTTAAGAAGCCAATGAGAAGGTGAGAGAGGGAGTACAGCAAATGAAAAGTTTACGGTGACCGGATTGGCTGATTGAAGTTTATGAGAAGGTGGAGTCATAAGTATGAAAGGGGATTAAAATAATATATTGAAGAGTTTTGAAAAAAAGAATGAGAGAGAGAGTCTTGATCGGGGAGGCTGTAGGTCCCCATCTCCAGCACGACTTAAATAGTTATACCTTAAGTGGATTTGAGGGTTCCACATAAACCTGTGACGGCAACTGCGAGACTGCGTTGACCAAGTGAAATAGAGAGGTCCGCATCCAGATTGCAGCCGAGACCAAGAGACTCAGCTCCCGTGCCACAGCCGAGAAGTTAAACGACGAGAAGAGCCCCACCATCCCGTTTCACGACGTGAAGAGATACCCAGCGCCCGTGCAAAGATAGTGAAGGTACGCGCCGAGGAGAGCCCAGCTACAAGTTACCGACTGAGAAAAAGTGGTAATTCACCGTGAAAGGAATAAAGTTAGCCCCGTGCCCGGCGTAGCAACGTGATCCCTGACCGTAGGCGAGGCGAGAAGGCCAAGAGAGCACCTTGAATTGATGAAGAATAATTGGGTGAGTGTTAAATAAATGATTTTGATTTGATCAGTTCCAAATCAGGCTAAGTGAAATTTAGTTTTTCATGAGGAAGGAGTTTTTTTGTGAAAGGGTTTAATAGTGTTGAACTAATAGTAAAGTTTATTTGTCGTTGCGCTCGGGACGCTCCCTAACCTTAGCAAAGTAAATAAATATATATATATATATTTAATGAAAGATATAAATATTATTGTGTTTTGTTTTCGGAAAATGAAAGATTCTTTGATCACATGTAAATATTAAGTGTGTAAATAAACTAAGTTTTCTTATGTTAAACTTTTAGTTTGTCTAATTTGAAAGTTGTTGATGTTACTCTACATAATCTAAAATTTGAGAATAGTGTATTGGTTTTTTTGTTCGATTGCTAAGTTCGACATCCAGAGCTTTGGGTTGGATTCAAGAAAATAAATATTAAACACAACGCACCCAAATAAATCCTAAGAAAAATAAATACATTGTACTAACCCAAATAAATTCACGATATGAGCCCAATTGACTTAAAAACTGGATGTAGCAACACGACAATGAAATGTAACTTTTATAAGAATTCAATATTGCTTCAAAATAGTGCTACAAGAAAAATATATAATTATATAACTTTGTTCCATTCTGTATATTATTTTGCTTACAATAAAGATTCAAACTTTAAAATTAATGTTTTACAAGATTGGTCTAATATTTTTATTAGCCAGAATCGTTATCAGTTTATGAATAAATTTATATGACACTTTTAGCGAAATTTTAAGGCTATACTGTTGCTGCATTTTAATAATTAAATATTATATCAATGATATAGCTTATCAGGAAATTGTTTAAAAGTCTATGGCAAAGTTTTCACCATAGTGACAAACACCATAACCGTGTTAAATTAAAGCTTATAAAAGCATGTTATGGCTATGCAAATTATGCATTTAAAATGCTGTATTAAACTTAATTTAAACTTTGACATTTCAGAAAGTATTATTTTGGTTTATTTATGTATGCAGTAGCATTTTTAGAAATTCCTTTTGTGGTAGGTCGGTTACAACCCCCCCCCCCTACATGTCTTCACTGAACCACTGCAACTGTAGATTAAGAGATTAGTTTAATAATATGCGTAGACAATATCTAACTTTTAGGTTTGTGTAAAGAACAACACACGTCAGTGTACTACAATCTACATTACATAAGTAGAATAATAAATGCAAACAAATGTATACATATCTCTGACCTTTAAATTCTCGTATTTCTGCTCCCATAAAACTGCCCCCAAAAAGGAAAACACTACAAATAAATCCATTTTAGGCAGGTTGTCAGATTGTCCTTTTGCAAAACCGGGCAATAAAGCCATGTTAAACAAAACAGAAATAAAATAAAAATAATAATAATAATAATAAAGACGTCGATAGAATATAATTATAAAATAAAGTGATAGTCAATAGCCAGAAACTTGACAGCACCAAATTAGAAAAATTAAATGATTTTAAAATGTTAGTTTAAGAGTAGGTATCGTAAAATCTCACGCTAGAAAAATGTAAACATTGAAGGATGGTGCTTAGTGACGTCAGAACCAATCACGTAACGTTTTGAGGTCACATGATTTTTCAACACTTTTCGCTTATTTTAAATTTAAATTTTAATTATTTAGATCTATATATACGTTTTAATTGATGTTTTCGAACATTTTGATAACCAATCTGTTAATAAAAAATAGAAATGAGCATATTCCCCACATGTGCAAATTCCTCATTCAAACTTTTGAAAATTGGATCATAATTCTGACTTCATGGCTAAATCTTTCAGAAAGAGCAAGAAGCATAGTTACATAGATTTTGATCTTTGATGCTTATGTCATAATGAGGAAATTGCGTAATTATATATTTTAGTCATGAAATATGGGGGTAATTATATATTTAGTCATTGCGTAATTATATATTTAGTCATGAAATACTATTGAGTCTACTAATATTTGAGAAAGGTTAACAACGAATAAAAATACGAAAACTCTAACTTTTAAATTGCTTGTCAAGTTTCAAACAGACCAAGCTAAATAATTTCAACAATCAATAAATTAATTAGCGACTAAAACTTAAAGTTAATTTTATACACAACACAGAATTACCAGAATATAATAAAGAAATATTGATACAATTCAGCTCACTTTTTTTCTTTACAATAAAATATTCAGTGGAAAATGGAAAAATTAGTTGCTGTGCTTCTAATTCTGATGACTGCAGTCAACGGCAAAACAGAGCTTATTTAAATAAAGTGAAGTAACAAATTCAGTTTTGTACTGAACGTAAACTAGTTTTATGATAAATTGTATTTAGTTTCTGTGGAAATATAATATACTTTTGAAACAAATATACTTTGGTTGTATGATAATACTTTTAGATATACGTTGCATTAAAAAAATGATAACTACATTTATTTAGTACACAATGGACAGCGGACTGTATAACACTAAAATACTTTATTAAAAACTTGAATGCCACACACACTGCGGCTCACAACAGGTTAAAAGGCACACGTTCGAAAACGTCGGTTCACAAAGGTACACACACTTCTAAAGCACACACAGAGAGAGAGAGAGAGTTCAGAGCGGAACCCAGAATTCATATAACAAGAACAACTCGTTACCAAAGCAACAATCAGCAAAAAACAGCTGACTTGCAGCGACATCTGTTATTGAGAGATTAAGCACGTTACTCAAAAACTTACTTGAAAGATAATATTACGTGCGAAGACTTCATGACGTCACCGCATAGCTGGATGGCATAAAAACTTACCATGAAGCCTCCAAGGGTTCAGAAAGATAAAATTAATAGTTTAAAAAAACACAGATTAACAAATAACATTAAAAAAAGAAAGTTTGGCAAACAGAGTCCAGCAATAGTCTATTCATTGTTCATAGTTCAAATTGAGTCATTATTAGGAATCAGACACAATTTAGTGATTGTTCTTTTGAAATCACCAGCAGCTGTATGGACAGTAGCCACTCGAACTCTGTTGTCACTACCGGGATGAATTAAAATAATTCGTCCAATTCTCCATTGATTTGGAGGAAACTGTTCATTTTTGATCAGAACTAAGTCACCACACTTCAGATCTGGCGAAGTACGAAACCACTTAGTACGCTGTTGAAGAGTTGTCAAGTACTCTGAACACTAACGCTTCCAAAAATGCTGCACAGTTTGTTGAACTAGAGACCAGCGCTTATGACTAGAAGATTTCACATCACTTAAGTCTGATTCAGGAATGGCAACCAAGGGAGCTCCGATCAAGAAATGTCCCGGTGTCGATGCACTAAGATCGTTTGGATCACTTGACATTGCACACAGAGGACGAGAATTCATGCATGCTTGAGTTAACACTGTTATAAATTCTTCATAAGTTACAGGTGTAGATCCTGGTACACGTTTAAGATGAAATTTCATGGACTTCACATTAGATTCCCATATACCACCGAAGTGAGGGGACGATGGGGGGTTAATATGCCAAGTTATACCTTCAGAAGTGATATAATTGGATACGTCATTAATTCTCTCAATCAGAGCTGCATTTCTATAAATGTCCTTAAGTTCTTTACTGGCACCTTTGACATTAGTTCCACAGTCACTCGAAATTTCGGAAGGTTTGCCACGACGGGCGATAAATCTTTTTAGGGCTGCCAAAAATGTAGAGGTAGTTAAATCACTGACCAATTCTAAGTGAACTGCCTTTGTTGAAAAGCACACAAAAAGTGCTATGTAACACTTGAAAGCCTTGGCTCCTTGTCACCGTAAATTAGTTTTTAGTTGGTGATTATTATACTTATTGTGGAGTATTTAATTGTGGTTAGTACATTGCTTGGCCCAATGGATTAATGATTACTCAGATGTATGATCACAAATCAATTTATTAACTATCAACACACTATTTATACAGTTCACATTACTCATTATCGACTTCTTATCATTAATCCTTTAACATGTTAATACAACACATATATATATATATATATACCCTATCACTTATCGTACACCATTAATATTACTCGTTCTTGCCTTTCTATCACTACTCATTTAACATGTTAATACAATACATATAATAATATATATATACAAAACCACAAATATTCGGTAACATATATCTATGACAACATGCAATATTACGCGCGGCTCCTATCCTCCTATTAACCTAATTGAGCATCGGCACAAGATCATCAAATAAACAAAATCCCGTACCTGCTACTTGCACAGCTCGGAGAATCGTGAAGGACGATGAGAGGCTTGCGGCGGTCATCTGCGACACAAGGACTTTACATTCGGGGCCAGGGTGGCTGGTGGCGATCCTCTATGCATACGGGGCTCCGGTACTCTACAACCTCTTGGTAGCTGGCGCTCGCTCGGCGAAGGGGATGCGGCATGGGAGAGTCTGGGCTCCTGGGCAGTTGTCTCCTTCTAGGGCTACGCTATCGGCTAGTAGTCAGCTCGACTTCGCTCCTGGAGTCATTAGGCGTGCGCATTGAGATCGGGTCGGCGAGGTAGGCTTTCGGCTCGTTGATCCTTCAATCGGCGGGCATATATTCATCGGCACTTGAGGGCTTACACCTCTATCTTCTTTATTCGTCTGCGGCCCTTTCCGTCTTTCTTGACTCCGACTTCTCCTCAGCGGATTCTAAAACTCATCTGCTCATTGCTTTTCAACTCTATCTCTCTCTCTCTTCTCTCTGATTATTTCTCTCCATCTCTATCTTTTACTTAACTCCCCCACTTCATTCGAGGCTTTCCATTGGTAGCCACCTCCTGACCAATGGGTAAATCTGGATACCCTTTATTGGTTCCAACTCTTTTTTCATATTACTATCTCCTCCACTCAAAATTGAAGGGGGCGTCAGTCGTTGCACCCTTCTGGAGAATTCTCACGCCCCTACATTCACACGCTTCTATTCGGACCCCCTACTGACCTCCTAACGCATTGAAGCTCGTAAAGTCTTAACTCGTATTTCACTAACATCAAATTTCGGACCCCTTCGTTTCCTATTTCTGCCTGTCCACATCATTAACTGCAGCTGGCCGCCGCTCCCTGCCATCAATTTTTCGACCGTTCCCCTTTTACATGTCAATTATCGTCTCCCTTTTTGACATAAGCAGATCGTAAACTGCATCTGTACACCATTTATCCGCTGTTTGGAATATATCTTCTCCTCCTATTCTTTGTGCCCAACTTTGCACCTGTTTAATTTCCAAAACTGTCGCCTATGCTGCGACACTCCTCTTCTAGCTTGGGACTTGATCAAATATGTTCCTGCATAATCAATACCAGTTACTGCAAATGGTCTTGAAGGTTGAACTCTGGGAGTAGGTAAATCACCCATTATTTGGCTCATAGTCTTGCCTCGATTTTTTATGCAAGGAAAGCATCTATGAATGATTTTTCTCCCAACACTTCTCACAGATAAAATCTAAAATTGCATTCTTAAGGGGCTAATTAATAATTCTTTACTGGCATGCAAGTAACCAATATGGTAATGAGTCACAATGAGATTAGTTACATGCCCTTCTTTTGGAAGCAAAATAGGATGTTTGCTATTATCCGGAAGGTTCGCATTTTTCAAGCGACCACCTACACGAACAATACCATCTTGATCAAGGAATGGTGTCAATTGTATTATTCGACTTCCTCACACTTTTCAATTCTTTGGATGACCTTAGACAAGAAAGCTCTTCAGGGAAATAAGATCGTTGGATATTTTTTATTATTGATTTAGTAGCCGATCTAATCTCTTCAGTTGTCAGAAAGCCACTCACGCGACTTTTAGAAGAGTTGCGACAATTGCGTATCGGAGACATAGTGCCACTATACGGCGTAGTTTTGACCAAGATGAATACCGTTTAAAAATATATTCCTCCACTATACAAGCTGCTGTAATGTATGTTTTTCTTTCTTCCCTGCGAACTTTTTCAGCGTCTCTGTCTACACAAAAATGTTCACCGTCAATATATTTTTCGAAAGCAGAACCCAACCATTCAGATCCCAGGAACCAACGTTCACAATTCAGCAGTTCGGATGGGAAAAGACCTCTGGTAGCTGCATCAGCCGGGTTCAGCTTACCATCGATGTGGTTCCACTTAATACTAGAGACGGTGGTTTGTATTTTGGCAACAGGGTTAGCGACAAAGGGAACCCAACGATAGGGTTCAGAAGAAATCCAGAACAGTGCGACAGTGGAATCCGTCCAAGCGAACACATTACGTATCGGGAACTCTAAATATTCCAACACTGATTTAACCAAATCGACTAACAAACTAGCAGAGCATAATTCCAGTCGAGGCAATGATTGCACCTTCAGAGGAGCAACTCTAGTTTTCGATGTTAAGAGCGAAACTTTAATGTCTAAATTTCGTGACACGGAACGTAAATAAATAACTGCACAGTAGCCTTTCTCAGAGGCATCATAGAAAGCACAAATATCGTAATAGTTCATGTCAGGCACAAGTGAAAATCTAGGAATTTTCAGTTTTTGAATAAAAGGTAAATCTTTCCGAAACCTCTTCCACTTATTTGCTACTTCATCACTAACGGGCTCATCCCACGATAAATGGAGCTTCCACATATCCTGAATCAAGATTTTGACATAAATAATACAAGGTGCAAGCCAACCAAGGGGATCAAATATTTTTGCTAAATCCGATAGGATATCTCGTTTAGTGTATTTAGACTTTTCCTCTAACTTAGGCATGGAAAAGTTGAAGTAGTCCTCATGTGGATTCCAGTAAATCCCCAAAATTTTGATGGAGCTATCTTCATGAATTTTCATTGATACAGAATCGTTTCTAAGCTCTTTAGGTATATTCTCTAAGACTGACAAATCATTTGAGGACCACTTACGCAGAAGAAATCCTCCTCGGTCTAACATTAGTACAAGTTGATCCACCAGATTTTTACACTCCTCTGTATTCAGAGCACCTGCTAAGCAATCATCCACATAAAAATTCTGAAGTACAGCCTTTGCAGCCAAAGGATATTCATTTTGCTCGTCATGAGCAAGTTGATATAAAGAACGCATAGCCAAATAGGGCGCAGATGTGGTACCATAAGTAACAGTTTTGAGACGAAATTCCTGAATAGGCTCTTTCGGGCTGTTCCGCCAAAATATTCTCTGAAAGTCTCTATCTTTGGCGATTAAAACTTGCCTAAACATTTTCATAATATCAGCCGTAATAACTACAGGATAAGATTTAAATTTGATCAAAATTTGAAACAGTTCCTGTTGTATTCTAGATCTTACCATAAGAATATCGTTAAGAGAAATTCCCGATGCCGACTTGCTGGTTGCGTTGAACACCACTCGAAGTTTAGTAGTAGAGCTAGATTCCTTAATAACCGCATGATGGGGTATGTAATACGACTGACCAGGCAACTCTCAGTTACAAACCTGATCCATGTGACCCAGGTCCAAATACTCCCTCATAAATTGTCTATACATCTCATATGTATCAGGTGATCTTAGTAACTTTTGTTCTAATTATTTGAATCGTTGTAAAGCAAGATCTTTGGAATTGCCTAACTTTGAGGGGCTATCCTTAAAAGGAAGTTTCACTACATAACTACCACGTTGATCACGGTAGTGGGTTGTTTTAAAGAATTCTTCACATTCTTGATCCTCACTAGATAAGCGCTTGACTTCAGGAATGGAATCCAAAGTCCAAAATTTTTCCACCAATTCGTTCGTACTCAACTGCAGATCATTCACTGTATAAGTAGTTACGGGACTCGGGTCGTGAACAAAAGTGTTCCCAGATATGATCCAACCCAGTTGGGAAAGAATTGCGAAAGGCATTGATGGCCCTCTTTTTAAGACTTCACCCTTGAGCATGGTGAAGAATACATTCACTCCCAGCAAAATGTCGATGGGCTTTCTTTCAAAGAATTCAGGATCTGCTAGGACCATATCACCAAAGTTATCCGCAATATTAGAAGGGAGGGAGATATGTGGCACACATTATGTAATTTTTGAAATCACGAAGGCATAAGTACGAAATTTTGAGTTAGATTCAAAATGTGGGGCAAAGTTCAGTTCCACTTGCCCACACTCGTTACGGTGTTGTATGATCCGAGGCATGACACCTCAATTTTGGTGTTCTGCCTATACAATCTAAGTCTGTTGGCGCACTCCTCACTTATGAAGCTCGCCTCACTACCACAATCTAACAAAGCTCTGCATGGTATAGCATTACCACAGCTGTCCTTCACCTTAATGACAGCCGTGCAAAGCAAGACCCCTTTTCCTTCCCTTTTAGGATAATTGAACTGTCCTGTACAAGTTGTCGAATGATTCCTATCATCTGAATTACTCGGTACGAACACATCAGCACCAGGGGAAAGTTTTGATAGGTTTCTCATTTTCACCAATTTTCAGATTTCTATCAAAATGAAGAACAGTGTGATGAGGCAAATTACATGTCCTACATTTGTGCAAGGTATGACAATTTTTCACTAAATGTGGCTCCGTTGCTAGGCAGTTAAAGCAAAGTTTGTATCTCTTAACAAATTCAATTCTTTTTTGGACACTTAAGTTTAAAAACTTATTACATCTCTAAGAAGAATGTTCTTCCTTACAAAAAGCGCAATTGTTTTTACTTGACACTAACGAAGTCACTTTAGAATGAGAAATCCTCTTAAAATCTCTAGATTGACTTTTACTGTTCTGAGTCGTTCTAGCATGGTCCTTCAGAAACTCAAGTAAATTATCCAAAGTACCCAATTCATCTTTCTTCAAAGTTCGTTCCCACCAAAATTTTATATTTTTATCTAATTTCTCAGTTATCAGATACACAAAAAGAACATCAGAAAGATCAGAAACCTCAAGCTCAAGCGTTTTTAATGAGCGTACACATTCATTTACTATATCGACACAGTGCAAAATTGCTTGTGCTGAATCTGCGACATTAGGCATATTAAATAGTTTCCGGATTAATGCGTTAGTTCTCTTTTATTAGAATAACGTTCCTCTAACAGTCGTAGTGCAATATCATAATTAGAGTCAGAAACCGGAATAGATTCAATTATTGACAGAACCTTTTTTTTACAAGAGGCCTTTAAGTATTGCAACTTATGACATTTGAAAATATTTGGGTTGTTACCTACACTATTTTTAAATAAATCATAAAAACTGATCCAGTCCTCTATATTTTCTCCGGTAAAGGTGCAGAGTTCTAATTTTGGCAAGCGTACATCAAATGTATTTGATTTTGCTACACTTACATTCTCACTAACTAAATCACTTAACGAATGTTTTGGAAACTTCTTATTTATAGTTAACGATAATTCATCTAACGTTTCCTGTATTGCTTGCTGTTCCTGAATGTAAGTATCACAATCTTTATCTGTACACAACAAAAATATATCCTGAAAGACAGTGCTAAGTTCTTCATTAAAACAATTTAGTTTGTTTTCGTATAATTTTAACTCAATACTATCTGCCTGTTCTATTTTTATATTTACTTTACTATTAAACTGAGTTATATTACTCTTTAACACTTTCTTTTTCATTAAGCGAGCTTTTAAATCGGCCATTATAAATACCAATGTTACAAAGAAGGTCAGAAGTACACACAAAAAAAAATTAAACGAACTCACTCCAATGCAGATGGTTCCGTGCTTGATCGACGACAATCACATTAACATAATCCTCTACTCCTGTGCCATAGACCTCGGGCTCGACGGACCAAATTATATTTAGTACACAATGGATAGCGGACTGTATAACACTAAAATACTTTATTAAAAACTTGAATGCCACACACACTGCGTCTCACAACAGGTTAAAAGGCACACGTTCGAAAAACGTCGGTTCACAAAGGTACACACACTTCTAAAGCACACACAGAGAGAGAGAGAGTTCAGAGCGGAACCCAGAATTCATATAACAAGAACAACTCGTTACCAAAGCAACAATCAGAAAACACAGCTGACTTGCAGCGACATCTGTTATTGAGAGATTAAGCACGTTACTCAAAAACTTACTTGAAAGATAATATTACGTGCGAAGACTTCATGACGTCACCGCAAAGCTGGATGGCATAAAAACTTACCAACATTATTAAAATGAAATACTTTCAATAATCGCGACGGGAGGATTCTAATCCAGAAACATAAATAACCCATGAAAATTATAGCTTCCGCCCCTTCATTGCCTAGCGAGATATTGATCGCCAATACAGAGATAAATTTGAGATGTACAAAAGCATTCGCACATGTGATTTACATGTAAACGAGGGTTATCTGGATTTTATATAACGCGCTTGTTTCAAAAAATTAAACCGTTGAATGTTCTTTTCGGGATTGCAGTTCCAGCGCTCGGACATACTTTTATTTGCGAGGTATGGCTTCTTTTACGAATGGGAGGGTTGATTTGGATTTTTTTTCGGGATTTACGAAATGCGACAAAAATTCTAACAAAAATTCTATGTTTTGTTAGCGACAAACAGCTAACTTTGTGCCAAATGTTTGCGCACAAAGCGTAAAACAGCCGATATCCAAAAAAACCTTTCAATTTTCTTTAAATATTGCGTTTGGAACAAGATTAATTGTATTTTTAAAATTAAGTTGACGTTCTTCGGTATACATTTCAAGAGGTTTCACGAGTTTAAGAATATTAGCTTTGAAGTAAAAAATCGTGGAAATTTTCCTCTATATCGAGCAAAAATCCACAGGAATACAATTAGTCCAGCTCAGGAAATTTCTATGTCAGCTTAGAGCTTTAAACACGTTCATATAGACATCGTCGGACATCTACCTACATTAGATGGATACACGTATCTACTCACGATGATTGGCAGGTACACACGCTGGATCGAAGCCATTCCATTGCGCAACATTACAGCGGATACAGTCGCTAAAGTACACGCATTGCATTCCGAGGTTCGGTACCGCTAGCAACGTTACAACAGATCATGGTCGACAGTATGAGGATAATTTTTTTAAAGCCTTTGTAAGGTATACACAAGATTCGATTCACAAGAATCGAACTTTTGAATTAATGAATTAAAGAAGCTGCTTCAGATATGCTAATTTCGGCATACGCTCTTAGTATAAATACCACGCAGCGTCATTAAGAAGAGAAGGGGGGGTTGTTAAGGTTGAAAAGGTGTTATCCTGCGCTAGTGCTTAGCGGGCCAGAAGTTTACATGGCAGTACTGCTGGTTTGACTTACTGTTCGTGAGTATAAAAATATATTGTTCTTGGAAGCTGTGTTTATACATTCCGTACAAGTAGTACGCATGCTTATTGCTGTAAAAGCCAATTATATGTGCAACGAATTCAATAAACATTGTTTCATGTATAAACTGCGTTTGTATAAAATTCAAATAGAGTGCCACTTCAAATTATATACACCCAAGTCTGGGTAGAAGTGAGCATAGATTCTCTATCCCTTTTCTAAACTCTTGGGCATTACACACGTGCATACCACACCCTTTCACCCTGCAAGCAATAGTTTGGTCAAAAATGCTCATAGGACTTTAAAAACCGCTTTAAAAGTTTGAGTGAAAGGTGGACAAAGCACTTACCCACTGTCTTATTAGGTATGCGCACTGTCTTCAGAGATGAGCTTGCAACTACTACTGCAGAACTGGTCTATGGGATAACACTGCGTGTAACAAGGGATTTACTGATGCCAATGCTCCAGATTTTGTGAAGCAGTTAAAAATGATCATGGAAAATCTAACGCCTAAGCAAACGAGTACTAATCACTCGGGGCCAAGAACTTAAAGCGTTACAGACGTGTACACGTGTGTTTCTTCGCCAAGATCATGTGAAACCACCATTAGTTCCTGTGTACAACAGACCGTTTCTGATGATGCGGCGAAGTGATAAATTTTTCGTAATTCTGATGCGGCAGAAAGAGTCATATTTATTGACAGGCTGAAACCTGCATATTTGGCTATCGCAAGACCTTCAGCAAGCACCCTCTCGCAACACGACAGAGACTGCCAAGCACATCAGCACATCACAAGAATTACCAGACGTTCCAGAACCCGTGCTAGCAGACATTCGAGTATCAAGAACAACATGATCCTGTCGTCGTGTTAGATTTCCGGCCAAGCTGACAACGTTTCACTTAAAAGGGGGTACTGTGTTAAAAGTTAGTTAAAAATCGATTTCAAGATTTGCACTGGACAAGTTAAATTGCGCTTAACTTTTCGTTCCCGTGCCGGCCGATAGATGGCTGTACCATTCTACAAAACAAAATTAACTGAAAATTAATTCAATGCTGCTTAAAGATGGCTAAAAGTATTAAAAGAATGCATTGTCATCGTGTTCTGAGCTATTCTAAAAGTTTCAAATGTCTAGCTAGTTGGGAAGTTAGTTAAAAATCGATTGCAAGATTTGTACTGGATAAACGCACAAACAAGAAAGCGAGTTAATAAAAACGTGGTAATAAATATAATATAAATAAAATGAGAAAAAAAATAGCATCGAATTTTTGTTATGGATCATATTGTTAAAAACTATGTTAAGGCTAAAGACGCAATCGGAATCTTCAGTCTCACAGTTTGAAAAAGTGGAAAAAAAAAACAATTTTTTAAAAAGTTTTCTACAATTTTCCGATTTTAACTGAACTTCTATTAACGTTTTAATTTATTTCAAGTTAAGTTGGTCCCCCCACCCCCCGACGCTACGCCTATGACTATGTTTGGTCATTATTCTGAATCATTTTTACATCTGTTAAGGCAGTTTCTAAAATCGAAACACGTTTTCGTAGTTCGTTCTTTGAAATTGTCTGGAATTTATTTAGGGATCCAAAAGAGTCATTATGTTTTACCAACTGCTCGAAACGTTGCTGCACAGCCTGTCTAGCTATGTACAGTACTTGATAAAAACAATGCACCTAAAATATTTTTTGTGAATTTATTACTGGTTATCCGCACTTCCGTACTTGAACTGACTTTTTCGTTTTCCTAAACGTGTTTCCCGAAATTCTGGGGTTACTTACAAATCAGTCACACGCTCAATGGCTCAAATTAAAATTTGTTTGAAACCAGTCTACATTTTGACAGAAATTCAAAATCTATCCTACTCAGACACCCATTCAGTTTTAAGGGAAGGTAATCAGGTTAATTCCCAATATAAGGTGCCCCTTGTATTTCACTGCATTGGCGGTTCCATCGCAGAGGGAAACATGAAATAATATAAATGACAACTTGCAGAACTTTCATTGAAAAATTATCCAGAAAATAAAAAAATGAAGCTAAATGAGGGCAGTCGATTTCTTTTTTTGTGTGTGTGTGTGTGTGTCGCTCATCAGAACGGGTGTTTTTGGAATGGGAAAGTCCGAAAAGTCCCAAAAATACGCATTTTTTAAACTGTATAACCACAGTAAAGCACAAAAACACACAAATACAAAAAAATAAAAGCTGAAAAATAATGAGAAATTTGTTATGTGTGGGGGGCTGCCGCCCCCCAACCCCCGTTAAAAAAAGTCAGTATATTGCAAATAATTCATTTAAATAAATATAAAATACATCTTGGTTAAATATATCAGAAAATAAAAAAAATGAAAGTTCTGCATGTTGTCATTTATATTATTTCATGTTAAAATTTTAAAAAAACCACTTACCGGTTATTTACTTTCGGGTTAGCTTCTTTTACGTTTTATTGATTTTTTAGTGTTTTCGGATACCCTCAATTCGTCTGTAATCCAAGAACACGGCGTTTTTTTACCCATAAATAAGTTAATTTTAAAACCGTAATTAAATCCAATTTACTCGCTTCGAACCGGGAACCACATCTAATGGATCTTTTATCGCAATGTTCAGATCTTTCCTCTCAGTTATAGTCATTTGCGAATTACAATTAAGACAATAAATATTAGCTATTAACTCAACATAAATACAATAATCTATAATAGTTCTCTCACCCGCATTTTGTAAATCCCGAAAAAAAAATCCAAATCAACCCTCCCATTCGTAAAAGAAGCCATACCTCGCAAATAAAAGTATGCCCGAGCGCTGGAACTGCAATCCCGAAAAGAACATTCAACGGTTTAATTTTTTGAAACAAGCGCGTTATATAAAATCCAGATAACCCTCGTTTACAAGTAAATCACAAGCTCTGATTGGCTACTAATTTTTCAAATCGGAAGCAATAAATGGTTTAACTTAAAAGTATTTAACAACACAAACCACATTTGCCATTTATCGTCAACTTGGCAAAAATCTAAAAAATATCGCCAAAAAAATATCGCTATCTTATTCAAATCGGGAGCAATAAATGGTTACCTTAAAAGCATTTAACCAACACGGAACAGAGGTAGTATACGCAACGGGCCATCGCCAATTTGGCGCCAAAATCCCGTTCGGAGACCTCTTAGGCCTAAACTGCGAAATGTAAACAATAAATTGGAAAACAAACTTCCTGCTGGCTTTATGAAACTCGTAGGCGCACACGGGATCTTCGCTTCGCTCCCTTGCTTCACCCCGCTACGCTCCGTTACACATCCGTCCAAAAACATTACAGAAAATCCCCAGCCGCTGGCTTCGGTACATACCGCTGGCTGTTATACAGTAAAAAAAAACTTCCGCTGGCTGTAGCGGTCAGTAAAACAAAGCTTATCGCAAAAAAATACCATCCGATCTTAAAATCCTCCCTGCCACGTAAAAAAATACCATCCGATCTTAAAATCCTCCCTGCCAGAATATAAAAACCGCCAAACAACCATCTGATTTGGCAAAAAATCGCCCCTTGGCGTTCGTTGCGTATACTACATCTGTTCCACAAACACAAACCACATTCGGCGTTTCATCGCCAAATTGCAAAAATCTAAAAACTTATCGCCAAGCTGCGGCACCGTGTATTGGGAATGAGCCTACTTTACTAGCCAATATATCAACTTCAAGAACCCTTTCATTCTGCAAAGTGGATTATAGTGCTTTAAGAAAGTTACCATACAAATATTTGAGGAAAATCGAATGAACAATAAGGTACATACGTAGTTTTACAGTAATAATTTTTACCGAAAGTGACATTTTAATACCGTTACCATCAGCGACACATTCAAATTGTGGTAAACACAATGGCACTTAAAAAGATTGTGATAAATCAGTGTTACTGGGAATAAAATCTACTTACTAATTCATCTTAGATTATGTTAGAATATCCACATAGACAGAAACAACATAAAAAACTATTCACAAACACTATAAATAAAAAATTTGAAGAGTATCACTTTCTCTAAGCCTATCTTTGACAGCGATAGGCTTAGAGGAATGGAATTTTAAAACACCATCTGCTCTTATTCTTGCACGAAATCATATTCTTCAATTTTTGAGGTAGGGTATTTTTTTATCCTTCATCGATTTCAGGACGTGCAGGGAGATAATATTCGTTAGTTTAAGAGATATTAATATTTGTTTACCCGTCCTATGGGAGAATAACATGGGCCGCCATTGCGGAGGTGCCCTAATGGCGGACGTGACGTCACACTTCGACCGCGTAGACTTCAAAGGCAAGGTGAGTCGATATCTACTTTCATTTCTTCATTGAAAGATCTTTAAAAAAAATGCTGAATTCATATCTGAATGTAATTCAACTGATTGTTCTAAATCTATGTTAAACTTATTACGTTCTCAGTTTATTCGAGGTTTGTCTAATTCTGATATACGTGAAAAATTATTACAACAAGGTGATATACAGAGGCTGTTCACACATTTTTTAGACGATGTATATTGTATTCACAAAACTAAATTACATAAAATTCTTGTGTTTCAAATGTTCTATTTGACATCCCTTATTCTGAACTATCTTTCGACACCGCAATTTCCAGGATAATAATACCTTTTGAAGTGTCAGAAGAGGTATTCTATCCCATTCCTCCTGAACAGCTTTCCAGAGTCCTGTAAGGGTTTTGGGACGACGTTTGCATAATGCAGATTTTAAAAGTCCGAAAGCACAAAAATCCATAGGTGATACATCGGGAGATTTAGTAGGGATATCATTGAAGGGATTCCCTACTAAGGGACATTTCTTTTAGGAAATTTACAGTGGATTTTGATGTGTGACTGCTAGCTTTGTCCTGATGGAGTCTCACAGATTGATGGCACTGTGGGTAAAGCGATGGTATTTCATTCGGAAAAATTGGCGATAAAATATGTTCCTGGTAGTATTTGGAGTTAATCTTGACATTTTTTCCACTCTCTTTATTTTTAACTTGCCATTATAAGAAAAACCAGCAACAATTATGAATCCCTTAGAAAAACTTTCTTTCGATTCTTTGAACCATGTACTTAAATTCTTTTATCCCCTTTTATGATAATAAATGGCTCTTTTTTTGTTGCAATCATTTAAATACACCCATGATTCATCTATTGTGACAATTGTTTTCCATTTTTCTTTGGATAAGTGTTTCTCATATAGAATTCTGCAGCGTGTCCTGCGTTCAGCGATATGATTTGGAAGAAGACGATGCACATTGCGTTTTTTTCGCTTTCTTAAGATTTAAATTAACGTTTATCATTTTGTTTACAGTGGACATCGAGCATTTTGATGATTTTGCAACTGTCCTTTGACTGGGGGGATTTTCTTTTAACATTAAACAACGTACCTTTGCAATAGTCGAAGATGTCTGTTTTTTCCTTGGATACTTGTTTGGTATTTTTGTCCCACTTGAGGCTCCAATTTGACGTTTTTTCCCTTTCTTGTTGACGATATTACCTATCGACGCTTTAGATATCACAAAACCATGACTCTCACATCGGTTTTGGATAACGGAGTATGCATATTTCTCTTCGGAAAGAGCATAAATGTAGCCTTCGAACCACTGCTTTGTTAAAAACGCCATTTTGAATAAAAACAAAACTTTCAAGCCGCAGACGATAATTTTGACTTTTAAAAGCATAGTACAATTGCAATTATTTCTTTTGCAGCAAACGATTTTTTATTACCGCTTACCAAAATCGTCTAAAAAATGTGCGAACAGCCTCTGTAACATTTTAAAAAAAACTATCGAAATTGCTTTAGCTATTGAAGCTGCAAAAATTGAAAACAAAGAAATTTATAAGAGTCAATTTTCAACTTCTGTTAACAAAATATTGCACTATAGTGACAAGAATAGGCGTCATTTTCAAACCAGAAATGAAAATTCCAAAACCAGAAGTAGATCAAAATCACCCATGAAATCGAAACGTGCTAATTTAAAAGAGCTTGGATTAGAAGGATTGTGTTTACGTTGTGGAAAATCCAATCATAGAACTCAAAATTGCTTTCTAACGAATAAATTACGCTGTAAATCGTGTAAAAAACAAAGTCATTTAGTTTCAGTTTGCATTTCCAGCTTAATAAAAAACAAAATGAACAATCGAAACGTTAACCACATAATGAATGACTCATATGACTTAGCTGTGAATCAGATTTATGATGTGTTTTCTAATGATTATGCAACTGATGATAAGATGTACGCTACTGTTAAATTGAATGGTTTTGAACATCGATTCGAATGCGATTCAGGAAGCAAAGTAAGCATAATGAATGCTGATGAATTCAAAAAATTAAAGCTTAACGTTCCAATTCAGAGAACAAATGTGTGTTTTCGAAGTTACACAGGCCAGCTTTTCAAACCACTTGGTGTTGTAAAGTTAAACGTTTCATATCAAAATAATTTGAGTTATGAAGATTTATTTGTTGTGTCAAGTCAAAAAAGCTCTATTTTAGAACGTGATTGGATTCGAAAATTGAACATAAATTTACATGATCTTAACAAAATTTCAAATGTTCCTTGTGTTGATATTTCTATTTCCAAAATTATTGATCTATATTCTGATGTATTTGAACCTAAGATTGGTTGTATTCCTGATTACACATGTTCTCTAAAACTAATCCCAGATGCTAAACAAGTTTTTATTAAAGCCCATACGGTTTCATATGCTTAAAACAAAAAGTTGATCAAGAACTTGATAAATTAGAGGCAGACGGCATAATTGAAAAAACTGACTTTTCTGAATGGGGAACACCCCTCGTGGTTGTTTCAAAATCCGATGGCTCTCCGATCTGCACGCATTTGTGCAGATTTTAAAGTCACAGTTAATAATCAGCTCCAAAAGGCACGACACCCAATTCCTATAATTGAGGACATTTTTAATAAATTGCGCGATGGAAAATTTTTCTGTACCCTAGACATTTACAAAGCATACTTACACCTGAAGGTCGAAGACGAAAGTGCTAAATTTCAAACTCTTTCAACCCATCGTGGTACATATTTAGCCAAAAGGCTATTCTTTGGTATAAAAAGTGCTCCTAATGAGTTCCACAAATTTATTGACCAGTTCGTACAAGATTTGGATGGTACAATTGCATATTTTGACGACATAATTATTCAAGGTAAAGACAAACAAGAATGTCAACGTTTAATCAAAGTACTTGAAAAGTTACGTGAATTTAACTTGCATCTAAATCTTACCAAATGTAAATTTTTTGAAGAAAAAGTTCAGTACTTAGGACACATTATTAGCGCTGCTGGACTCCACAAATCACCAGACAAAATCAAAGCCATCTCTGAAACACCTCGACCTAGAAATGTTGATGATGTCCATAAATTCATTGGTCTGGTAATGTATTATTCCAAATTTATTCCAGATGCCTCCAGTCTTCTTCATCCATTAAATAACCTCCTATGTAAAAACATTCGTTTCAAATGGACTGCACCGTGTGAAGCTGCTTTCTTAAATGCAAAATCAGTTATTACTAGCAATCAAGTCCTTGTACCTTACAATTCAGATCTCCTAGTTACTTTAGCCACAGATGCCAGTCCCTTAGGACTCTCATGGGTTCTGTCGCTTACAATGCCTAATGGAACTGAACGCCCGATCGCTTTCACATCTAGAAGTCTGAATGCTGCTGAGATAAATTATAGTCAACTTGATCGCGAGGCAACTGCAGTGGTGTGGGCTTGTAAAAAATTCTATGACTACATTTTTGGAAGGAAATTTACCTTAATTCTCGATAATAAAGCCATTTGCACCATCTTCTATCCTGAGAAAAGTTTCCCAACCATGTCTGCATCAAGAATGCTTCGATATGCCCATTTTCTTTTAGCTTTGATTACACAATTATACATCGAAAATCTGAGAAACATTTAAATGCAGATTACCTTTCCAGATATCCATTACCGATATCAATTAATCAAATTAATTGTATTGACGAATCACAAGCATACCAACAATCTATTATCAACTACATTTCAAGAGAAACCTTAACGGCACAGAAAATTAAAGAAGAAACATAGCTTGATCCAGAAATGAGAAAGGTGAAATATGACATTGTTCTTGGAAACGTATTCGATCCTACCATAACTCTTCAAGATGGAATCCTGTTTAGGGGAAATCGAGTGATCATCCCAAAATCTCTTCAACAAGACATGCTCAATCAACTACATTCAACACACATAGGCATTGTTAAGATGAAGGCTCTTTCTCGAAATTACTGCTATTGGAAGAACATCGACTCCGATATTGAGAATACCGTAAAGAGTTGCCGAGTATGTTGCAATATCAAAAAGAATCCAGCTAAGGCACCCCTCCACATTTGGGAATCACCAGAGAAAAACTTGCAAAGAATACATATTGACTATGCCGGCCCATTCATGGAACACCATTTTTTAATTGTTGTGGATGCACTTTCAAAATGGCCAGAAATATTTACAAAAAAGAAATCTCCAACTACTTCAAGCACTATTTTCTTCCTTGAAGAAATTTTCAGCCGACATGGACTACCCGAAATTCTAGTGTCCGATAATGCTTCACTTTTCAAATCCAAAGAGTTCAAGGATTATTGTAAAACTAATGGTATCCAACAATGTCTCATTGCACCTGGCTACCCAGCAACTAATGGACAGGCAGAAAGATACGACCAAATTCTTAAAACAAAATTGAAATGTATGAAATTTTACCCAGGCACGCTTCATAGTAAGTTGTGTAAACTCCTTTTCCGATTCAGAATAACTCCACTCAACAATGGTCAAACTCCATCAGAACTGTTATTGGGGAGAAATTTACGATCAGAACTTGATCTAATTAAACCAACATCAAGATTGAAGAATAATGCCTCACAACCAGATTTTAACAAAAGTTACAGGCTCGGAGAAAGGGTTCAATCTCGAAATCATATATCATCTAACAAATGGAGATATGGCACCGTCGTTGAGAAACTTGGACGACTTCATTACCTCATACAGTTGGATGACGGTTATGTGCTTAAACGGCACTTCAACCAGCTAAGATCCTGTCAAGTTGAAAAGGCTTTAACCCCTTTAGAATTTTCTTGCCCAAGAGTGTTCACTTCTCGTTGCCAGCATCCAGTCCTTCAATCTCCAGTAATCACAATGATATTTCCTCGCAACAGCACGGCCAAGTTCCTGCACATCAACCTCCAATGAATGTTACTTCCCGAAGTGTAAAACTGAATGATCCGAATTCTTTGCTCCAGTTATCCTCAAGCTCCACAGTACCACAAAAGAACAGTGTTAAAACAACATCTGACTCCAGCATTACAACAGATCATCCAGTCCCACTGAGAAGATCAACTCGTCAACGAAAACCAGTCGTAAAGTTAAACCTCTAACAAAAAACAAAAAAAATCGATGTAATTTAATCTTTATTTCAATTTCCTTCACTAATTTACAATTTGTATATAGATAAATATTTAACGTTTTAAATAAGCATCGGAGAATTGTTATGTATTAACTACTGCTACTTTCACTACTACTATTTTCTACTTCCATTTCTACCCACTTTTGTGTTCGTTCTGTTCCTGTTGTTGATGTCGTTCAATAAAACGTATAGTTGATAATGTCGGTCATTCGTCTCCTCAATGATTTAACAAAATAATTATATCAATATCAAACAAATATTTAACATCACCCTTTTTCATTTTCTTATTTTTGATTTCGTCGGGCACATCCCTTCTGTTTGTTCTAAGTGTTCCATAGATGTCGGCTTTCCTTGAAATGAGAATTTCTGCAAGGTCTGGGGAGTTGTAAAAATTATCCACAGTTACACAATAACCTTTGTCTAACATGGAATCTAACAGAGTTAGAACACTTTTTACATCATCAAATAATTTTTCAAACTTGTATAGAAAGTAATAAAATAATAATGGAAAAGTTTGAAATGTAGCCAAATTGATAAAATAAAATAAAATTTGTTTAGACATTATTTTAGTTATTTAAAATCATTATTTTAGGCATAAAAATTATTAAAATACGATTAATTAAATTTAAATATACATAATTTAAATATACGTGATTTAAATCCTGATTTAAATTAGGATTTAAATCACTTGATTTTTAAAAAAAATCATTGATTTAAATCAAAAATACTTATGTATATATTTTTACATTACGGTTAATTTAAATGTGATTTTATTAGCTACTAGCGGCCCGTCCCGACTTTGTCCGGGTTGAACAAAATATTATACCAATAAATTTCCAGTTGATAGCCAATAAATCGTAAATCTTTTTTTACCTTAATAATAACCGAAATAATAACTTAAATTAATTTTATGTTAGTTAATAATTGAAATAAATTTTTTAAAAGAAAAAAGGCGTGACGGAGAACGGCTAGGTTCGAACCTCTAGCGTCAGAACAGAAGCCCACCACGATAAGGATCGTTGAAATCTTCAGAACAAAAAGCGGTAGAAGACAGTAGCGGAAACAATGGAGACTGTTAGGATTAAGCCCTTAACTTTATATCTACTGATCAGATATACATAATATATAGCCTATGTCCATCTGGAATAATGTACCTTTCAAACAGTAAAAGAATTTTTCAAATAGATACAGTGGTTCTGAAGATTACCTTCCACGTACAAAATCGCTCTCTCTCTTTATATATAAGTATAGATAGCACCACGCTAAGGATCATTGAAGACTTCGGCACAAAAAGCGGTAGAAGACAGTAGCGGTAACAATGGCCCCTAACTTTATTTCTACTGATCAGATATACATAATATATAGCCTATGTCCATCTGGAATAATGTACCTTTCAAACAGTGAAAGAACTTTTCAAATAGGTACAGTGGTTCTGAAGATTACCTTCCACGTACAAAATCACTCTCTCTCTTTATATATAAGTATAGATGATGGCTTTATCTAGAGTGTAACGTAAAAGATAAAGTAGGAGGGAACTTCTATCATTGCAATATCATATTCTATCTATCATTGCGATTAGTAAGTGTTTTGTTGACATAGGATAAAAAAATATGGTTTCATGTATTTAATATATAAGTTATCATTTGTAAATACTAATAGTGCAATGAAAACTTTATTGTTAATCGTAATAATAATTTAATCACAATTTAAATTATTGCCTTTGAAATTTTTAACTTGTTAATGTTTAAAAAAGATAAAAAAAAATCGCTAATCTCCCAGATTATGATCCTAGGGAAATTCATAAACGCCCTGTTCTTGTGGTCTTACAACAGCCAGCTAGCCAGCTATTCATTCCACACCCTTCATTCTTGACCTTCCTTCTTGGAAACTGATGTAATTACCGAACATATCTGACTTTTCGGGCAAGTCGATCTGCACCCCCCCCCTCCAACTTACCAACGTCGCTCTATTCAGAAACTTTCTCCCCCATCCCGAGAATGCGTCAGAATCGGAGATGTACATGTAGGGGACCTCATTCCCCAATTTCGGACAATTCGAGATTGTAAATCAAGCACCTTTTATCGTTCCGAAAACGGGGGACGGACTCTGTGCAGTGCTGGAAAAATCCCTAGCACCTGCTCAGGGGTACGTCACTGCCCGAATGAGACGGCTAAGGTCAGGCGTAATATTTCGTCACTGCCCGAATGAGACAGTCAGGGCTCGACGTAATATTACGTCACTGCCGTTGAAAGGGCTAGACAAGCCATTTATTCTTTTAAACTGATTCTTCGGGTTTTGAATCAGGTGCAGTCTTAGCACAATTGGATGAGGATAATTTTCCTCGCCCTGTGGCGTTTGCAAGCCGAAAATTAAAAGAAGTAGAAACGCGGTATTTAGCGACAGAGCGCTAGTTGTTAGCAGTAGTTTGGGCAGTTAATTATTTCAAATGCTATATTTTAATTCAAAATTTTTATTGTTTACAGATCATGCTGCCCTTACTCATGCCTTAAAACTTAAAGTCTCGTATCGCCCATTGGTTATGTTCCTTAGCAGATTTTGACTTTGAAACGCGATTCATTAAGGTAAATGTAACTCCACAGCGGATTTTCTTTCCCGTTATGTTAACTTTGAAAGCCAGGAGGAGGTAAACATTATCCAGGATTCTATAGACAGCGAACAGTGCCATGCTATTTCTAAAGAGGTTTCCTTTAAAGTCATGGAGGAGGAGAATTTTTTAATTGAACTTAGGGCAGCCCAGAAAAAGGACCCTTTTTGTAGGAAAATTGTAAATCTCCTAGACAAAAATGTAAATATTAAGCCTCAATATATCGAATTTTACTTAAATAATGATAGAGTGTTAAAGTGTTTTGATTTAAGGGAAAAATCCAGGCGGGATTCTCAAGAAAAGGCCGTTTTCCCCATCAGTCTTTTGAACAAAGTTTTTTCTATAGCGCACGAGTCTCTAATTGCCTGTCATATGAGTCACTTCAAAACTTATCAGTGTCTCAAGCAATTTTTCTTTTATCCGGGGTTGTGTGCCCATGTTAAAAATTTAGTGAAGTCATGTTTGAAATGTCTAGAGAAGCGTGCACATAACCAGCTGGGTTGGCACAGTTACAACGGGTAAAGATTCAGGATGCCCCAATGCGGACAGTTCATTTGGATATTTCTGGCCCTTATCCACAAACGGAGCAGGGAAACAAGTATATCATAGCGTATGTATGCACTTTTTCTAAGTGGCCCGAGGCGTATCCTGTCTCCAATATAAATTCGGATACCATAGCTGATACGTTGGCTGACTTTATTTCGCGTCATGGGTGTCCCAAAGCCATTGTAACCGACAAAGGTCGAAACTTAATTGGGAAGTCTATCTCAAAAGTATATAAGGATTTGGGTATAAGGCATATCAGCACATCAGCGTATCACCCCGCAGGAAATGCTCATTTCTCGTCTCTCACGTTCGCAGGAGACCCTGAATAAAGGGGGAAAAGCAAGAATCCGTGTAGCAGGTCAATGAAATGTTGATTGCTTTCACATCGCCTCCGTCGGAGCGGCCGTTTTCTCCCGCGTATGAATACGGTGCTTGTGGACGGCGGGGTCCGCCGTGAAAATAATTAAAATCTATCAAGAAGCCAAGAAATAATTCAAGAAAAAATAATTTGGAATTTAACTTCAACAAATATGAAAGAATATCAGCGTTCGAAATAATCATCTGGCAGCAAGGATCGGCGCGAGATAACACTCTTTTACGTGTATCCCTTGCTAGAGCCCATGCGAAGCGGGGGCGAAAAAAGTTTTGCTCCATGGGGTAATCGGACTGGGAGAATCGGACTGGTTCTCCGGCAGCTACATAGAAGATCGTCACCAATTGTCGTCCTAGATGCCGGGCTTCACCCCTTGGAACCCATGAAGAATGTCCGCTGCGAAAGATCCAGAGATGCCTTAGTCTACTGGGCATACCCATCTTTAATCTTAACTATCTTGCCTTTCCTTCCTTCTTAACTCCTTTTTTTATATAGCTTAAAGTCGAATTAGGTAATATGCATTTTTAAAATTTATTATCAGTTCATATAAAGTGTTAAATAGCTACAGGTCACCAGCCACCCATTCTTGTGTAATATGTGAGTGTAACCATCAGTGCCGGATTTCTGCCTAGGCCTACAAGGCCTCGGTGGCTTTACATTAGCTCAAAAGTCTGGCTTGCCTTATCAAAAAGCTTTATCGAAAATAATATTTTTATAAATATTTTTACTACATGAGCGCATACGTAGGAATTGCGCTCCGAATGCTGTTGTGTACACCAGCGTCAAACTGCTCAGCAGAACGGTCGTTTTCAGTGCTAAAGAGAGTAAAGAATTACTTAAGATCTAACATAGGAGAACAGGCTCCATTAACTCTCTGTAATGCACATAGAGTCAGAAATAATGCAGTCAATTGACTATGATGACGTCATTTGTTCTTTTGCACAGAAGAAAGTTCGTCGTATGATTCTGTAAATTTTATAGAATAACGTAACTATAGTAACATAGACTGTATTATTCTGATGTTTTTTAAAGTCATTAAAGTCGATTAAAAATTATATGTTCTGTACTAGTGCATTTAATTTGCTAAATTTCCAAAGTAGCTTCGAGATGGTGGGGGGCCCAAATGTCAAGTACCTAGGGGCCCTGGGTCTCTAAGTCCGGGCCTGGTAACCATTGTTTTTAATATATATACAGTTGGCTCTCTGTTTAACGACGCTCTACTTAACAACGATCTCTATTTAAAAACGATATTTCCCAGTTCCGGCCCCTCCGACGTTATGGGAAATGTTATTTTTTCACAAATT
Source organism: Dolomedes plantarius (assembly GCA_907164885.2). Taxonomy (NCBI): domain Eukaryota; kingdom Metazoa; phylum Arthropoda; class Arachnida; order Araneae; family Dolomedidae; genus Dolomedes; species Dolomedes plantarius. The sequence goes on along the minus strand of OU015495.1, from coordinate 60,738,825 downwards.
CTGTTTAAGGGCGATCTCTACTTAAGGACGATTTTTCGCGGTTCCTTGAAAGTCGTTAAACAGAGAGCCAACTGTATCTATATATAAAGAAGTGGATAAGTGTAGTTTTATTTTATGATGAGGATGGTATTAAGTTTCTTAAGCATTGTAAATACTAACCATGTTATGTTATAATAAAAACTTGTTAAGTTTAAAAAAAAGTATCCAATTGCCCAGTCTTTTTTTTTTTTCTCTTTTGAACTTAAGTGTTATTTTCAGCTGCCCTCAGTTTAAGTCTATTTCAACAGGTATAATTACTATTTTTGGGAGATGTTTTTTGGTTGATTTTTAGGCCCTCTCTCTTTAAGGGAAGTAATTTTTCTAAATTTAATTTTATTAGTTTTTTTATATATAAGATGTTCCCAAACTATCTAAGAACTTAACAATAACACAGAGCAACAAAATTTACTGTAAGTAAATTTAGTATTCTTGTTTTCTAACGATGTATCATAATTCTGTAAAAATACCACCTGATGTCTTCAGATGTCACTTTTATTCAAATATCAGCACCACACACAAAAAACTTAGTAAACACGCCAGTAAGTCAAAAACAAACTTAACAGATATACAGAGATTCACTTGAAATAATAATAACATCGTTTATGCAGTGAATAATGAACGAATGACGGACCCAAGCGTATGCGGAGTGGACAACCCCCTGCCCGCCGCTTGACGTCTTCATTCCTCTCTCCTACATTACTAAGAGCAAGGGCGCGGTGGCCCAGTTGGCAAGAGCAGCGGGCCGCATATTTTGAAAGACCCACGATTTGGGCACTCAATTGCCGGTTTGACGAAAGCATCAGTTTCGCCATCTGTTGACATATATAGGAATTTTTTATTATAAGTTTTTTTTTTTACTTCTACGCAATTTAGTATGTTTTAAAATCTGAATTACATATATAACATAGGATTTAAAGAGATTTTAACAAAATAAATAAATGAATAAATTGAAATAAGTATATTATTGAATTTTAAATTTACTTTCTTCAAATATCCACAATAATTTTAATTTTTAAAATTTTAATGTTAATTAGAAAATAAATGTATTTAATAAGCTTTAATTAAAAAAATTAAGTTGCATAAATTAAAAAATTTAAAGTTTTAAATTCCAATAATATAAATTTATTTTAAAATATAATTTTTTAAAAATCAAATTTTTAAAATATAAAAATTTATTTTAATTTGGTTACATTTTTATGCTAAATTATTGAAGAAATGAGGGAATGATGCTGAGTATGAAGGAATGACAAATCACTATTAAAGTTGAATATTTTCATATAACAAACTAGTTTTGATGCAATTATTAGTAGGCAAGAATAATACATTATTTTAATAATGGTTTATTTAATTATAGTAAAAATTTTATCCATAAATAGGCACATGTAAAATTATTTATCAAGAAATTTATATTGGCTTTCTCTGCTATTACAAGGTGTAGGCTGGGGCAGTTCATATTTTATACCTATCAAGCTGTAAGCATGAATGTCCTTTGTTGAGGGTCATGCATATCTGTAGTTTCCTGTTGAAACCATTACATTTATAGTGAAATTTTCAATGTCTACTATTAGGATCTCTCCAGGATACAGTGTTTTATCATAATTTATCATCACCTACTCACCAACTTTGTATTTAGTGTTTTTGATCTTTTGATCTTTCTTTGCTGTAGATTTTTCAATTCCTACTATTAGTTCACACTCTCTATATATATATCTTGTTCAAATTTTCAATCGTTAATAAAAGTACTTTTTATTCATCTACTCAAGTTCAAGTACATTTTTTTAAACTTGTAGTGGATGACACTTGATGTTAATACAGTTTTTTCAAATATTAATTCATTAATTAAATTTAATTAATCAATTTTAGTTTTAGACCTAGAGCGTCTCTTGCTCTTGAATAGTAATTTCCCTCTTGTTACTGTGTAAACGGTAGCACTGTGGTATCGCGGGCTTCTCCCGTCCTGTAGGTTGCGAGATCGAATCCCCAACCTGACAAACTTTTTCACTCTCTTTCCCCCCCCCCTCCTAATCTCGCACAGTAGGCAAGGTTCTGGCAGGCAATCCTTTTTTTCAATTCCTACAATTAGTTCACACTCAAATTTTTTCTTTGTTGACCTAAGTAGGAATTGACTTTAAATTTTTTTTATATATTACTTGTTTTAGTTTTATTTCCAGAATTTAATTGAAAATAAGAGCATTTGAAAATCTTGCACTGAAAGCAAGAAAGTGAATGAAAGTCTAGTACTGTATGTGCTGAAGTATATACAGTCTGATAAAAATGGTTATATATCTTTTTCAAAACAAATATGATTACTTTCAATTATACAAAACAAGTACGATTACTTACACATCTTAAATTTTTTTTCTAATTTTCTAGGCTTTAAAACATATTGTATTAAGTAATTTCGTGTTTTCAAATCAGGAATACTGTATTCAATGCAATATTTTAACATGAACCCATACAGATCCCACTTTCAAACTTATGCAATCATTTCAGTACTATATAAAGTATTATTAAAAAAAATTTGAAAATTTTTCAAGCGGCGCATTTTGAAAAATTCAAATTTTAAATTCAAATAAAATAAATTTTTCTAAGCCCTAATTGTGTTATATATCATTGAAAAAGGTCTTGAAAATTGCTTTAAAATGCCACCAATCTTAGCTCTCTAGCTCTTATTGTTGAAATTTTTTTGGATAATTGAATTAAAACACAAGGAGTGCGGTAACGAAGAAGTGAAAACATTCTTTCACTTCTGAATGTATTTGATTTCGTAATGTCTGAATGATTATATTTGGATGTAAATATATTTATACATAGCATATTTATACATGTATATAGCGTAATACATGAATATATAATACATTTATATTAAATTGAAATAGATTGAATTTGATTGTTAAATTTTAATTTCTTATTTATTGAAATAGACTGCAAAAATTTTTTGCACTTGAGTAATTTGTATGATTTTTTAATCTGATTTTCTTTAATTTTAGTGACGCTATCTACTGGAAAAATAAACTAATAACATAGGTTTATAATTGAATCATCTTTCCTTTTTTCGTTGGCTTTGCAAAATATGAAGTAACAAATTTAGCATTTTCAAATTATTAATTAATAAATAAGTAAAAATTATTGTGGATATTTGAAGAAAGTAAATTTAAAATTCAATAATATACTTATTTCAATTTATTCATTTATTTATTTTGTTAAAATCTCTTTAAATCTTGTGTTATATATGTAATTCAGATTTTAAAACATGCTAAATTGCGTAGAAGTAAAAAAAAAACTTATAATAAAAATATTCCTATATATGTCAACAGATGGCGAAACTGATGCTTTCGTCAAACCGGCAATTGAGTGCCCAAATCGCGGGTCTTTCAAAATATGCCAGCGGGCCAGTGATCTGAACATCCCTGGTTCGATGCACGTCGCTACAAATCCACCGCCGTGTTCACTAATAGTGGCCGGGGCACGTAAAATAGGTCGTGGCTGCAATGTCATCAAGTTCTCAAATTTACCTCTAGAGGTGCGGGTCAAGTGTTCCGGTCTCGTCACTTGACACGGTTCAAAATTACGAGACCGGTTATTTAGCCAAGTCGGACTCCGACCCTTGTGGTGCTAATTCATAACAGGAGAAGCCCCTTTCAGCCCAATAGCCTATTAGGACCTGGTGAGTGGAACCTCCAACCAGGGGGCATTAGCAACAACGACTACGAGCAAAAATATCTGGATTGGTTCTTTATTGCACAACTACATTCAAATTAAAGACGAACGTTACCGATGGTTGCCCAACGAAACCGTTTCTTTCAGTAACATTTGGCATTCGTGGATATCAAACATAGAACTGGAGTTCGTACTCGCACTTGCGCATTATAACAAGACACATGCAAATTTTCATTTATTTCATACTTTTTGTATACATACGAGAAACAAAAGTTTGGATAGAAATATGAAATCTCCTGGCGGGCCGCATTTGGACAGGCCTGTTCTAGATGGTGCATCTTCAAGTATTTTATAATGTTCGTGATCTCGCGGGCATTAATTCTTGGATACTATATAAGAAAGTCACCGGAAATATTTGACGGCGCGACTTTCTTTTGCAATTAGCATCCGAGCTGCGACAATTATATGCAAATTCGATGAAAGCATCGAAGATTTCATTACCCAGTACATCCTCACTTACTAGTGATAAAGAATTTGAAAAGAGAAAGCAGGGCCAAAGTTCTAGTTGCAAAGGGAATAAAACAGTGGACAAGTGCGAAGTTTGCAGGAAACCGACTTGCGGCAAATGCACCGCTAAAAAGGTAAAAAATGATTTTGTGTGAAAATTGCGTGAAAGACATTGTTTAGTTCATGTACATACTTGCGGTACATTCTCTACATTTTGGGAAAAATTTTAGCTCAGTTTTAGCCAAAAATAACATAGTATGTTTGATTTTATTCCGCAGGAAAGAAGAAATGTAACTAAGTATAATATGAGCTATGTATGCGTTAACTCTACATTTCTAACCATTCAGTTAATTTCTATTTACCAGGAATTTAGTAATTCTCATCAGAAATTGATTTCTATCAATTTGTATCATTAGTATTAATTTGCATAAAATATAATGGAAATATTATATTGCACAGTGTTTAATTTCATTCATTTTTTTAACGTAGGATTACTTTCCTCAATAACGATCCTCCAGAAAGAAAAAATTAAGAGTCCGTCGCGAGTTATAATTTTGGCAGTGCGCTAAACCCAGTAGCAGTAAACAAACCCAAAAAATACCAAAATGCGAAGAAAAAAAAAAGGTAAGCAACGATAAGTAATCCTACGTTAATAAACCGCGGTAGTTTCGTTGGAAGAGACTACCTGAAATATTGTTTTGTTTTGATTGAAATTTATTTAAAAAGTGTAAACAATTCAAGAAAGACGTTTTTTTATTAGAGAAATAATTATCTTACTATTAACACCTGAAGGTAAACAAATGTTAGTTTGTTAGTCAGCAAGACACGGGGACGGGCTAATCTCGCGAACAGAGCATAGCAGGATATCGCGACTGGTACCGATATACGCGGACGGCCGAGACGCGTGCTCTGATGTTATCCTCAACTTTCAAAACTTTAAACTTTTTTAATTATTCAATTAAAACCACCGAACTCAATAGAAGAGGAGAGCAGAAACAGCTGACATTCCGGGTGGACCAGCTCCTTTCCGTTTCGCAAATTTCCATTATTTTCATGCATGCAAAATTCAACTTTTCTGTCCTCCAATCGACAAATTTTTTATTTCCATGTGTTTTACAACAACTCTTCATCTTTAAGGATACACATTTTTATAAATTTAAAAATGTTTTTCATTGCAAACGAAGCTTTTTCCCCAAAGCAGTTTTCCGAATTTCACGAAATCCACAATTTTGATGGACAAATACTTCGGTTTTCTGCACCTATTAATGTCAATTTTACGATTTATCGGCATTTGCTAGATGTTCAGCTTCCAAAACATACCAAATACATTCAATAAAAAAAAGTTTTCATTCTAAAAGAGTGTACTTTCAAAACTCACTTTTAACTGAATGCCGAGTTCGTAATTTTTCGACTTATTATTTTACTCACTAATAATTCCAGCAAGTTCGTGAAATTTTTTTCTAATTAATGAGCAACTGATAGGATTCTTCCACCACCAATTTTGAATTCGTCAGAACTGTCTATTTTTTAAGCACTTTTTCCACCCGAGATTAATATTTACATTCGGCCTTACCGCGATACACCTGCCATCTTTTTCAACTGCCTGTGTGCTGTCGTGGCACAGTGCTATCGCGCTGACCTGGTAAACCCTACGTTACGGGTTCGGTCCTAGGTGGTGCTGCATTTTCCAATTTTCCTTATCTTCGTGTTTTTTGTTTCCCCCCCCCCCACGGAACTCTACAGTCATCTTATTACGAATTGTTTGACCCTGCACAGGGCCTTTTTTTTCTTTTATTATGCGAACTTTCCATCTTGTTTGCTGAGGGCCATTTTTTCCTTAACTTCATAACTAATATGAACTTATTTTCTTTAAATTTTTTAATTCTTCATTTTAATCTTAATTTATTTAATCTTAATATATTTCTAATTTTTAAATTTATCTTACCCTTCTACTTTTTGAAGGTTTTAAACTTAATTTTTATATTAATGTAACTGGTAACTGTAAATTTAATTTAACTTAATAATTTTTTCTATTGAGCACATATACATTGATAATAAGCATCTTGCGACAGGAGTTAAAGTCAATAGACCCAGGAACTCTACTCTTCAAAAGAAATTCTGCTCAGCTGCCAAAAAGAAAAATTATTAGTTGAGAACGAGTCATTTAATAATTGAAATCCAGAAACAATTTTAGTTTTAGGAAATGAGAAGTTAAAACTTTTTGAATTTTTTCTAATTGAATGAATTTCATTTTTGTCTAAAAAGCAAAATTTGAAAGAATTACAGTAACCACCGCTTATAGTGATCAGTGGTTATAAGAATCAACCGTTTATAAGAATCAATATCGCAAAAACAAAAGTATTATTTCCATGTTAAAATTTTTGCTTTAAAGAATCAGTTTACACTCTCTGCTTTCCTTTCATTTTTCCAGAAAAGCCACTTAAACCCTCCAAAAGGTACGAAGTTTTTTCTTTATTCTTTTTAAAAGAAAGAGTGATAAAATGGGATGGAATTCAGTCGTAAAGTGCATCCCTTTCTTTGTTAGACATAACATAATAGTTTCCCCTTAAACGCTTTAGCACAACACTGTCCTATTAGCTTGACCCGGGGGTATCTTTACCCGTCCGGGTCCGATTTCACTTTTCTCCACTGACAAACAAAAATAGGGACTCTTTTTTCCCACCTCTCACATCCTGGACCCTGAAACACATAAATCTTCGGCGAAGTGTCCTCTATCACTTAGGAAAACATGACATTATTAGATTCAGCATGTTACACTAGTCAACAAAATTTAACTTTTTTTCTGTAACATTGATGAAAACAGTTCATCTTTATGTTTTCAAGGGTGCTGAACACGGAAATGATATTGAAAATGCAAGTTTAGCTCTCGTTTTTTAGTTATTGAAGCTTTTCAGAATTGCCCTTAAAAGCCTATGCATGTATTTACCTTGTAATTCTCCCCCGGAGGAAGGTCACTGATGGTCCAATCGCTTTGCCTGCCTTTTGAATTATGTTGGTGGTGATTCCCTGATGAGCGTCCAGCAGTAATCTGCTAACATTGATTGACTCCACTTTCCCTGGTACCTTTCTTCCATGCACGAAATTTCTTGGTGGAAGCGTTCGCCATGTTCGTCGCTAACAGCACCACAGTTTTCGGGGAAGAAGTCCAAGTGTGAATGTAAGAAGTGTAACTTTAATGACAGGTTACACCCCAGTCTATGGTAGCACTGCAGAAGATTTTCTACAAGATCCTTATAGTTTTCTGCCTTATGCTCTCCAAGGACGTTTTTGCACACTTGAACAAAGGAATCCCAGGCAAACTTCTCATCACCTTTGAGAATATTATTGAAATGTTCATCCTTAAACAGTTTGCGTATCTGGGGACCAACGAAAAACCCCTCTTTAATTTTGGCTTCACTGAGACGTGGAAATTTTGTAGACAAATACAAAAATGCTTCCCCAGTCTTATCCATCGCTTTTACGAAGTTTTTAATAAAGCCCAGTTTTACATGAAGAGCAGGGAGTATAATTTTGTTTGATTCGACGAGTGGTTCATATAAAACATTGTGTGTTCCAGGTTTAACTGATTGACGCACAGGCCAATCCTTCTGTCTGTAGTGATGTGCACTTGCACGGCTGTCCCATAAACACAAATAGCAACAGAATTTGGTATAACCTTGTTGCAGACCAAGTAATATGGCAATGACTTTCAGATCACCGAAAATTTGCCACTTAAACTTGTCATAGTTTACTGTGCATAACAGCTGCTTCATGTTCTCGTACGTTTCTTTCATGTAAGCTGCGTAACCAATCGGAACAGATGGAAACAAATTTGCATTATGCAGAAGGACAGCTTTTAGACTTAACTTTGATTAATCGATAAAAAGTCTCCATTCATCAATTTTGCAGTCAATTTTCATAGCTGCCATGAGACCGTCTATGTTACTACAAAATACCAAATTATTTTCACTACTGAAAAACTGAAGGAAGGGAGTATGACGGTCACGGAACGCAGTCACATTTACCGTCTGCTCAAGACAATTCCACTGCTGCAGTCTAGACGCCAACAGTTCGGCTTTAACTTTAGGTAATTGTAGGTCTCTTACTAGATCATTCAACTCACATTGTGTGATTTTATGTTGCTGTGTTGACTCCTCGTTGCTCCAGAAATCAGGATCTTTCGGTGTACTCTGTTTTGAAGGTGTGGAAATAGCACCAGAATCACTATCGCTGTCGTCACTTACTGTATAAGACTCAGGTGGGATTGGAACAGGCAGTCCGACTCCGTGAGGCACTGGTCGCATAGCCGACGTTATGTTAGGATATTTCAAGGATATCCTTTTCTTCTTTGAAATACCACGTGTGACTGGAGTTGTCATACAAAAATAACAGTCATTTACGTGGTTTGATGGCTCTCTCCAGATCATAGGCCATCTTAATCATCTGTAGGCCTTCTTAATCATTGGCGTTATTGTTCGCTTTTGTGATTTTAACGTCACCTGTCCACAAATATAGCAAAAATTATCAGCAGAGTTTACACATTTGCGAGACATTTTGAATCACAAACACGAATTTAAACTGAAATGAATCACTATTATGGCACTGTTGTATCATGTTTTTACATGCAAAGAACGCAACCGGTACGAACGGAAACTGAGCCTCAACGCATGAAGGTCATCTGCCACCACACGCTTCACCACTCCATTCCCCTCCCCACTTAGGCTATAATAGACTACACTCAACAATACACCCAGAATGTTTTTGAAAGTTGATAACGTCATGTTTTTTACCATCCGCGGAATTTCGAAGGCAATATTGGGAAGGCACAAAGGAAATGCTTATCATTAACTGATATGCCCCCCCCCCCCCCTCATATATCGAAAACTAGAGCTAATCGAGGATTTTCATGGTCGTTTTCATGATCAGCGTGGTCGATTTAGTACAGAACAACTTACCTTGTTCTTGTTACATTTTCACTGTTGACTAGTGTTATCAAACCGTGAAACGTAAGCTAGAAGGTGAATCTTGGCCTGAGACTATTGGTATTGAAAGAGGTATAAACAGCCTCCTGTAAACTTCATTACGTCAAACTACCATAGAAAACTTTTTCTTGCACTCTTCCTGTAGTGGAAATGTTAAACTGTTAAGCAGGTATGTTGTAACAAATATTGGATTTTTTTCTTCTCTTACTATAATCATGTGTATCTACTTATAGGTATAGAAATTAAGTTGTATTTTTAAAATTATAAAAATAATCTTAATAAAAGATAATTAACGTAAATTAAAGAGTATTTTATTGTAAATTATCTAATATATGTATATATAGGTGTGTGTGTTCCTGTCCAAAAACCTACATTTTGGCTATAAGAATCAACCGCTTATAAGAATCAAAAACAGTAATAACAAACGTGATTCTTATAAGCGGAAATCACTGTATTTCAAAAGCCAAAAACCGAAATTTGAGAAAGAAAATTTTAAATTATTATTTCATTTTTTAAAAATTCTAATATATTTTTAAAAGTGATTAAACACTTTTTAATCTTTAAGAAATGAAACTATTTCATTTTAAATCGAAAAAGCAACACATCGAGTTGCCACTAAGCTAGTAAAATATAATATTGGAAATGCTGATAATAATAGTAATAATGATATTAAGAGTAAAAAATGGCAAGCGAGCGATAGTAAAGCATTGTAGACCACACCGGTCAAGGTCATTGGTTCTAGGTATACGTTTTTAATGGCCTAGTGTTAAAGCCAGAGGAGGGCATACTTGCTACTAGATTGCTATACCACACATGTAAGTGAACTTATACTAATTAAACAACATATGAAAATTTTCGTGTTTGTCCCAATTAATTTGCACAGTACTATATAGATCTATACCTAAGTATAGTACACATAACAAAAAATGATATAAAGTTTATTAGGTAACCCTGGGATCTGAGATGCTTCAAACAATATTCTGTTTAGAAGTATCCTGAAAATTCCAAAATTTTAAATTTTAGTCACATTGATATAGCTTAATAATCTTTTAAAATTCACCAATGAGGAAATGGAGCAAAATCGTTTGTGAGAAAGTTTTGTTGTTCCGACTTGGAACAAATTAATTGCTCCGGGTTGGATAAATATCCAGAACAATAAAAATAATTTAGAGCAAAATCAAAACCATCTAAGAATAATAGTTTCATGTGGATAAATAAAAAAAAAATTTTGACCGGAAATTTTTATTTTGGTTCATATCAATTTCAAGCTCTGGTAAGAATGCTTTTAATTTTCAATTTAGGAATAATTAAATTTTAACATTTTAACTGCAATAAAAAGTATATATTAAAAACTACTAGAATGTTTAAATATGCTATGAGTGTTTGGGAAAATAATAGTTTTTAACCTGCTTCAGCATAGAAAAAGTGTGATCACCCTTAGCGTTTACATCGGGCAAGAGTAAGTTTTAAATTTAAAACTGATTGCAATCTTTATAAATTTTTGTATGTCAATGGTATTTAGTGAATTGAATAATTTCATCATTCAAATTCTACCCTCTCAATATTCTCTCTCTTCATACTCAGCTGATTTTGTTAGGTGTTAGGTTGATCAATCACATGGCTTGATAGGTCAGAGATTAGAATACTATCCCAGTTTGGCGAGTTCGATATGCGGTCTAGTAATTTTTTCCTGATAAGTAAAAAATATGAAATCAGTCACAAATACCTCAAAAGATTTCGATTCCTATCCCGGACTTTGTTTTTGTTTTTAATTAATGAAGATCAATCAAAATACTATTGTACACAGGGTGCTTATGAAATACCTCGAAATGAGGAAAATGAACACTAAGTAATTAATGTTAAAAGTAGTGCAGCAGAAACTTAAATTTTATGAATACATGTAAAATTACATTCAAAATCATTAGATAACCCAAGGCTTTCAGGGAAGTGGTAAACCAGGTACAAATTCAAGAATAATAATAAAAAAAGAGCAAGTTAACAGCAATATTTTTGAGTTAAAGCAACGGCAGTCAGCAAGGTTAAATAGAAAACTCCCGGAAATGTTCATCTGTATTAAACATCATTAGAATTAAGAGCTTCATTGATTTTTTCTTTTCAGTGCCAAAGAAAAAGGAGTTTTCTTACTATTATTTTACCAATATTTATTCCTGCACACGATATTAGGGACTAGTATGCAATGGTCATTAATTTTATGAATAGTAGACATCAAGGAATATCAATTTTCTTACAGGTATATGATACTCATAAATTATTTCATTTCATGAAAATGAATAAGTTTTTGCAAAGACAGATACAATACTGGTCACTCTCAGATCATAAATGTGCTTTCATGATCAGTAATCGAGTACTGAAGTATGATTATGTATCATTAGTCTTATCTGTTCTCAGTAAAGATATTTTCTCTAAATGCTGGAAAAGGAAGAAAAGTATCTTGTACACAAGCATCTCTGTTTTAAGTTTTTATTACACTGATATATTACCTGAAGCAACCTAGACTTCAAAATTTGGAAAATGTACACTAAACTTCATATTAATCTCAACTGTTACACTATATAAACTAACCCACAAAAAATTTCTACCCTGAACTTCTAATTCACTAACTACTTTTGCCACATACTATAAATTTGAATTTGATATTAAGCTAAATTTTAAGATTTTGCTTTTACTTATACTTTTAACAATTGAAAATATAATTATTTATACAGATCTCACTATATAATTTTCAGGTTTTAATACCTATTGAAATTTTTTTTTTCTCTCCTATAAACATGCACTCCATTATCAAAATATTACATCTATATAGATACATATAATTTTTAATAATTACATGAGAAAACAATTGATCAAATTTAGTTTATCTAGCTCAATTTATTCAAGAAAAAGGGTTGATAGAGAGATATATTAGGGGGAGGGGGTGTCACATTACTCTCTATTTCAGATATGCTAGATCAAAAAATCTAATTCTTCATTATAAAACTTCACTGCAAATGCAATATTAGAAATAAAATATATAAAAAATAGTTCTCAAGCAAATATAATCCTGTACTAAAGACAAAAATAAATTATGTGTTGTTGTTGCTTATCATTACTTGATCGACGGCAACATCAGATCAAGTCCATGAACTCGTGAGTTTTCAAAAGATGAACTGCGCCAGGATTGGGATACAGCTGGCTCTTCTGGCAACCAATACATATCAGGATATGGGCAGGAGTGGCCTGAGCCAAACTGCACCTTGGGCAAAGGAGGTAAACTTTAAAACCTGACACAAATCGTAGAACACAAAAGATGACCACACAAAAGAGCCAGGCCAGAGCTGTCTGTTCTCCTCTACTTCTTGCCCCAAATAAAGCAGCACCAGGACGGCCACAATCATATCACTTGTGTATGGGGGCCTTTCTTCAAGAGGAGTTGATTTCAAATATAACCCAAGAAGCAAGTTCTGAGAAAGAAAGACAGCCACTGTCAAAAGAACCCTTAAGGCTGCCCTCCTTGGCCAGACCATTCATAATCTAATTACTGTAAATATCTACGTGTGACAGTACCCAATGAAAACAAATACTATTATGGGCACTCAAGCAGCCCAAATGCCAAACAATAAATTATGTGCATAAAAATACTAAACAGTCGGCTAGCTTAAAGACTTACTGAATAATGACTCTTCATAAGCAAACTTTTCATAACAGAGAAACTCCATTGCCATGCCATTCAGCATGTTTTTAAAATTTCCATTTTTAAAACATGCTGAATAGCATTTGGCTAAAAACATCTCTTTTTTGGATTTATTTATTTACATGTTTTTATTGTATTATGTAAAAAATTCTTAAAGAAAGAAAATGTGTATAGATAAATAAAATTTATTCTGTACAGGTTCATTTAGAAATTGGAATTATAAAACACTAACAACGGTTTAATTTTATAATACAGTTTTAAATTATAAATCATTCAACTTTGAATGTGTCTTACAAAAACGATGATTGACTGAGGATGAAACACATGTACAAATGCATAAAATACAACACTCAGTGATGTCATTCTGGCCGGTGCATATAATTTGTACATTATTGTGACTTTTTATAATAAATAATATATTGTTTTTCTTTTAAAATCAGCATTCACCACAGCACAATGAATAAATACAAGTGATAATGAACAGACATTTAAGGGTTTAAATGAAAGAAAAGAGACATTTCATTCAGGAACTGATTCTATACAATATATCACTTAATATCAAATAATATTTATTTATTTTTCAGCCTGTTTGCATTTTGATCATCTATAAAAATCATACTTCTGTTAATGTATCCACACCAGAGTTGTGATCCATCTCATGTTAATTTTTTTTTAAATAATTAGTAACATAATTATCTTCAAGTACAGTGTTTTTGGAAGTGGATGCAGATTTAGTTTGATTAAAACACACCAAATATTTATTTTCTGTTGTTTAATGAATGTTGTTTCATGCTATGCTAATGAAATTATTTGAGAGTTCTGACAGCACAGAAAAATGGTTTGGAATGTGCCTGTGTAATAAGGAGAAAATTCTTTTATACAACACTTGAAAAGAAGTTACAGAAATCTAATTCAGTTTTGTTCATCATGATTCAACTGATTCATACAAGAACTTATCTAATTTTCATTTTTATAAATAAATATATAATCCATTTTCTAAACTTAGCAGATGAATTAATTTCTACACATAAAGAAACAATTAGTGATGTATTTGTCGTTCTTCATTAATTTTCCCAATTCTGCACGTATAAAAATGTTTTATCAAAAAGTTACAACATAAAAAGTGTATATGATTGAAAAACTTATTTTAAAAAGAAACCTTAACCCCCCCCCCCCCCCCAAAAAAAAAAAAAAGTGATAGAGAAAGAGAACAACAAGAAGTAAATTTAGCAAAACAAGGAAAACTTGTGAAAATGCCAAGATTAAAATTTAAGTGTACGTAATAATAATAATAATAATAATAATAATAATAATAAAAATCACTCGCTTTTATTAGAAGTCAAATTTTAAATTATGGATATTGAATCGCATTTCAAGAGCATATTTTATCATTTCATCTCCACATATTCAACGATTCAGGGATAAATTTTAATTTCTGAATCAAGCCTAGCTGTCACTATCAATGAAAAATGCCATATAAAAGGGAAAGAGAACACTACATACAAAAGACAACTACAACAACAACAACCAAAAAAAGAAACTACAGTCAATCACAACAAATAAGTGGTTACATTAACATGCTAGCATTTAACAATTCATTGAGCAACTAAATACTTATTACTGCCAGTTTTCAACAACATTATAAATATATTTACAGGCTGAAAATGGCAGAAATAATCACAAATAGGGAAAAATATAAGAATATATTTGGTCTAACAATCATTAAATCACAGTGATCTCATAAAAACAAAACAACAAAAACAAATAAATTAAAATACACCTTCCCAATGAAATTAGAGCCAGCGTTCCTGTAAAGCACTTGAGAAAGGCAAGGAGATGGCTGACAAAAACACTTACAAATATATATATATTTATAAAACCCTGAACAACACCATTCTTTTTCACGAAGGCATCTGTGAAATTTGATAAATAACATCACACAAATTTCTTCCTCAAGGTGGATTTTTTTTAAATGCTATTAGTCATTAGGCAAAAGTTACAAAAATTCAATACTTTTCACCAAAGAGATATCACGTTTAGGGCAGATACAAAGGATGCTAAACAAGTATGTTTCAAGTACGTGAACTGATCAGCAATGAATTTGAAAGAAATTCATGATAACAAAAATGAACAAATACAATAAGTTAAAAAAAAGCACTTTTAAATTTATAATTTAAATAAATCTAATAAAGTTTTCAAAACTTATTTTAAGTGTTAAATTCTAGAGAATTTTTACTAACAAAATTTTTTTTCTTGTTTCCCTTTTTGCTGAAAAATATTGCAAGAGATTTTACAAATCTAAACATGTTTTCAGCATTTTGCATAGTACTAATAAAAAACAAACAAACAAACAAATAAATAAATTACTAAATCTTGCATAGTAGACACAACAATATTATTTCTTTACAGTACTCAGGATTTTGAATAAATTCAAATATATAACAATGAAAGGAAAGATTGAAAAAAGGCAGACAAAGATTTTATAAAACAGCTAAAAAGTAATCAATTACTCTAGAAGAATTTAGCAAAAGACAAGGCTTCAATTTCAATACATATAAAATCTACCTTTGGACTAGACATTGTAATATTATTGAAAAAAGTTTTACGGTTAAGGATTGATTTATATTTTAGAACTAACTGTTATGTGCAATATTATAATTTAGGTGAAATAAAAGAATTGGATTACTCTGTCAATGAAAAAGGTTTAGATTTACTTTAAATCTTCCGAAACTCATTTTGAACACAATTTTCATTTCAACTTTTTATATTTCTAAGAATTAACTACAGTTTTTCACCCATCATTAAAATGAAATTTGGAGACCTAGTGAGTGGTGCAAACCTTCTCTTAACTCATCCAGATGAAATTTTTCTGGTTCCTATAGTCAGATCAGAAATTTGTGTTTATTTGCTTCTATCCAGCAGCTGCTTTACCATGTCAACATTTAAAATAAATCTATTTCCTTTGATAATGTGCAGACTAAAGCAAATTTTTAAGAAAAGCTACACCAAATTAATGCCAAACACCAAGGAGAAAAATGCAACATAACAATAAAGCATCGTGAAATAAAAATTCTCAATCCCCAATTTGAGGCATCTAAATCTAGTTTGATGGACAGCTTCTTTCTTAACCTGGCTTGGATGGAACAAGATTTTCTCACACCAACCAACCTCTACCAAGGCATATTTAAAATTCATTTCAAATAAATTAAAAAGGTAATTAATTGCTTAACCTATTGGGAATAAACTCATTTTCTTCACAATTTCTCTAGTATATAATATCTTAAATACATTTCAATTAAAATCTAGAGAAGTTGTGGACTTGTAATAGAGATCGAAAGGGTGTGAGTGTGCACATACACATGAGTGGGGGAAAACAAGTGGGCACGCATACAAACATAAAGACAGAGGGAGAAGTCAATGAAGGCCAGAAGAATAACATCTTCTGCACTTTCAAGAGTGTACTTTGCAAAAATTAAAAAGTTAGGTTACATCAATATCAACAAAAGGAACTCTTATAAATAAGCATGTTTAAAAAAATATAAACAGATTATAAAGTCTGGCATAAACCAAGCCTCAATTTCTACAACATTAAAGTTATCTTAATATATTTTCTTAAACTTCCTGTAAAAGAAATTTTGCTCTCTGATGATAATTTGATCAAAAATGTTAACAATTTTGGATTAACTTAGGTGTTAGTTAATCTGACACACTACAGACTCTGTTACAAGAATAAAAATGTCAGCACTTATGCATTATATGTTGTTAATTTTATAAGCACAAAAAACATGCATTAGAAATAAGTAACAGTCTCAAAAAGCCATTCAAAATGAAAATGTCTTATAGAACAAGAATTCTACAACTGGCTACTTTTAATGTGAGAAAATGTTCAGTTGTGTTGCTTTAATACATGCACTTTTTTCTAGATCTCAATTCTGTTAACTTCCAGTTTTAAACATGATCTACATCTCATTTAAACAACTTCATAAAGTTAGTAAGAATAAAAAAGGATTGCCATGAATATTTTTCAATAAAAGAGATAAAGCTGTTAGTTGTATAATTCAAAAACATACAATCATCAAAAATATCAAAACCATTAAATACAATAACCCAAGCTTTGATATGTGTAGTGATAAGGACTAATACAAGATGGACTTCACATGAAATATTAGTTAAAATTAACTTAAAATTGAGGAAGACTATCCTATCAAATAAAATCCCTAACCCCCCACAAAATCAGAAAATACATACAGTTATGGTTTCTTCCCTCCGTTTTTTAAAAATTATTATTATTATGTGTGTGTATGTGTATGAACAATTAATAAATTGACTAGCTTTAGTATACTGTATGAGTGAAGTCATATGCCAATTTATTACCAAAAATTATAATGAGGAATGTAGGAACAAATCAAACTTTAATTGAAGATTACTACCATATATATTTATTTTGAATAACAATCTGATGTTTAAGTGCTGTCCATTTGCCATAACATTTTATTGAACAAAATTATCTTTGTACATTCTTACCATAGTCAGGTTTTAAGAATGAAAGTTTGTAAAAATGCTTGTAAAACTTTTTATATGCCTTTAAACATACTATTTTTTTAAAAGAAAGAAACAAAACAATTGCAAAGGTCTAAAATCTTTCATTACTTATTTCCAACCATTATAGAAATGTCAAATTATTACCACTGATTTATTAAAGTTAACAATATTTTTGATGCTTAGAATTCTAAAACATTTAACAAAGACAATTTTGCGACACAATTTTATAGGAAGTTATAGGAGTAACAATATTAATCAAACCTTATACATAAGGTGACATTTGAGACAGTGTGATGTTATCTAGTATTTTAAAGTGAAGAAAACAGTATGAATATGCTCAATCACTTAATAGTAAAAATATTTTTCCAGTAACTAACAATTAACAGTTCAATAGTTGTGTGAAGTAGCCAAAGATTTAAAGCTAATCTGTCTCATTTAGAGAAAGTAGTAAGATACATTTCAAAAGCAGGGAATGAGTAAGAGTTGATTATTTTTCTCTTGCCAAAAATAACTTCAAGCTTCAGCCACGTGAAATTGAACAGATTCTGCTAAGGAAGAAAAACAAAGACTTCAATAAGTGCTACATTAAAGAAAATTAAATAATTTTGATCACAAGAAGAAAAGTTGCATGCATTGGGGCATAACATTTAATGAATATATTTAACGTTGAAAGCACAATCCCTTTTACATGCATTGAAAGAAGTTAGCTAACAAAAATTTGATATTATAAAATGAAAAATTATGGTTTTCAATTTAAAACTATCAGAGCACTCAAACGTTTTGCAACATAAATATCATGTAACATATGGTGTCCATTAAATCTCAATCACAAAAAATTAAAAGCTGGACAATGGCTGAATGGCTAGGGTGCTAGCATTCTGTCTAGAGCCTGTGGATTCAAGTCCCATTGTTGTCATAGATATTTGCAAGTATTCGGAATTGACTTTAAATTGTAGACTTGGTCTTAGCACTCTTGAAACAAAAAGTAACCATAGCATTTTAACCATCTAAAAAATTAAACTAGTTGCAATGAATGAAATAAATTTAATTTAAAAAAGCAATGTAAAAAATCACTTGCTGCATAACATAACCCATTCACTTTATACATTGATGAAAATGAATTATGTATAATAGGTTTCCTTTTCCAGGCAGCCCTTGCATAACATAATGAACATTGCATCACTTACTGAAGAAAACGATGGCACATAATAGAGGCAAGATAATTTAAAAAAAATTTAAGATATTTGAGTTTCCTAAGCTGGTGCCTTCTTAGCACAAAAATGTAATTTCGCCTATAGGGTTATTATTCAAATGAAGAGAGTTTAACAAATGAGTATAACTTGTAACAGGAGCAAATAATTTCGAACTAATTAATATGCTACTTCATCAGGTCATAGAATCAGGTGTGATTGCTTTTCAGGACAGATCAAATATAGGAATTCACAAATGGGATGTAGCATGAACAAAACTTATTGAATTTTATTTCACACACAAAGTATAAACATAAAGTGTCCCACTTACGTTTACACAAAAATTTGTTACAAACAAGTCTTCATGCAGTTAATATAAAATCCCAAAAGGAACTTGTCATTTGCTGCAATATTTTATCAGTTAGTTGCATTATTGCAAGTCAATAACCAATACAAGTGATAAACAAGCTAAAACAAATAAAATTAGCAAAAATAGTCGCAGATTACAAAACATACAGAACATAAAATTTTAGTATTATAAAAGTAAATGCTGTATGTGGACTTGAGTAACTGAAGCTTATTCAGCTTTGAAGCAACAGATTCTCTTTAATCAGGAGTGTTACTGCCTTTCATGCAGCAGACTAGTTTGTAGAAAAGAGGAAAGAAATTTTCTTCCACAGAATTAATTTCAAAAGATTCACAATAGATTGTAAAAGCTATAAAAACAATTTCACAATAAGTAAGGCGTCAAGTAGTATTTTTGCAAATTTAATATTTATGAGGTTTTTAAACTATAAACCCAATGTACTGTCTCCAAGGAGTAATACAGTTTTCAGTGTTAAAAACTACACAACCAAAGATCTCAAACGAGCATAGTAATTTTATACAAGAGAACAAAAGCATTATTTTTCTAGCATATTTAATTAATATGAAACAAAGGCACAGTTACAAAATGGATCTTAACTGCATTTATAGAGATTTAAGAATGAGAGAATAATTCATACACTAAACTATTATATATAAACACAATTAAAGTATATTTGCTTGTGTCAGTATTAATAACTGTACATTCAGGGTCTACACTCAAGAAACAATATTTTCAAGCTTTTTCCAATTTTTTAATAACAATTTTAATTGAACATTAGGAAGAAAAAAATCAAATTTTTTAAAAAGGTACAATTATATATTACTAAGTTTTATACTTTTATTATAAAATTTGATAAAATCCATAACTACTTTTACATTTAATTAGAATTACTAAGCACTTGAAAAAAAAAAGAATTAAAAAAAATCTGAATTTATCCTTCTCACAGTATTCTTATATGTTTTGTAAATCATTCTCAACTTTTTGTGTTTATCTTCCTTCATAGTAAAATTTGCATTTTGCACATAACTGTGGAAGAATTTGAACATACTAATACAATACTTCAGTACAAGTACTAATCAATATTGGCCATTATGCCAAACACTAAATAAGCATTCAAGAAACAATGATTCCTTCACACATTCAATCATAATTAATTTCACAATTAACTTATGTTGCAATGTCAAAATTACTATCAATTTAATCATTATAAGAGCAAGATTTAATGCCTATAAATGATATGCAACTTTGGATTCAGGATCATTCATATTTTAGATAACTTTCACATTACTTGCTAAACTCCTACAATATTTCATATCATATTCTGGGAGCATTTATGCAACTTTTTCTTTTAGAGGTGAAATTTGATTCTATCAAAAGTACATAATACAATTAATAAGAAAAACTGGAAACACCCACAAAGACTGGGTTTTCGTTGAAAATCCTAGGCTTTTTTCTACTAAAGTGTGTGAATACAAACACACAATATGCATTTATTACCACAGTTGTATTGGGGGTCAGGAAATCACCTGCGTTTGGGAAGAAAAAAAAGTTCATTGGGTCACAAAATAAAAGAACAGGTTAAAATTTTCAAATACTTACTATTCATCAATTGATTTCAAATGAATAAGGCCAAGCTTCAATTTTGATTTTTGAATTTGACCCATTTCTGAAAAAAGAAACAAAAAATTATATTCTTTGCCCTTTTAAACATTTATTTTGAGTCTAAATACTAAAATGTCTAATAATATAAATATTGTTTCAGTATATTAACAATTTTAAAATTTAAGATGTGCACAACATATATACACATAAACAAAACAAATTAGCTATTATATCTCCCTCTCATAATGAACAACAAAGAAAACAGCTTTATAAATTCATATTTTTTTCAGAATCTCTTTACAAGCAAATAAAAGAAAAGCAAATTTGTGAAGTTATACAACTTATAGTCATATAAAGGATTCTTTGTTGAGTGTAAAGACACTCCACTCCTCCTTAGAAGAAATTATTAATACCAGTTCTTGAATTATGCAGAACGTTAACAGACCAAAAGAATTAAATTACCTTTCAAACCTTCATTTTGAAGAGATATTGAAATTTACTAGTATTTGTCATTAGCCATGATAAATGAATGACCCAATCACATTCTTTTCAACTTTAAAAAAATAAAAAAAACTGAGAATTATGCAGTAATACTATGAAGTAAAAATTTCAAAATTTATGATTTAGACTTGCACTTTAAATCTAACAATATCATTTAAAATTTACAATAATAAAAAAATTGTTGACAGCTGTGAAAATTAAATAAGTATCAAACCTAACAACGTTAACTTGTGAAATTTCTTCTGTTTTTTAAAGGTGTATCCATTAAAACATCTTAGCAAAATAATTAAAATTTTCTTTTGCATTTGATACTTTTCAGTATTCATTGAATCCATGATGGAAACTTCTTATCATGAAAGGAAATGGTAATTTTCCAATTTCAGTATAAACCCTCCAACCAGAAGAAAAAATTTCTTAATGATCCTCCTCAATTATTGTAATATAGCAAGATATGTTTAATACTGTTTTCTGGGGATATTAACAGTATTTTACTAATTCTAAAATGCTTTTTAAAGACACCATTTTCAAGAGAAAAGTCATGGTATTGATGTCAATGTGAACTTTGCCATGGCTGGTTTTTACTAATTCTAAAATGCTTTTTAAAGACACCATTTTCAAGAGAAAAGTCATGGTATTGATGCCAATGTGAACTTTGCCATGGCTGG
Organism: Dolomedes plantarius; assembly: GCA_907164885.2. Taxonomy (NCBI): domain Eukaryota; kingdom Metazoa; phylum Arthropoda; class Arachnida; order Araneae; family Dolomedidae; genus Dolomedes; species Dolomedes plantarius. The sequence continues at coordinate 60,717,079 of OU015495.1, read as the reverse complement.
TTTTTCAGACAATGCAAAACGCAGTTGCATGAGGCAGCAAAACTGGCTTAAATTATGCAAAAATAAATCATACACATATAATTTATTCCTACTTTGTTGAAACTAGACATGGATTCTAGACTAGGATGTCACTTGTTAAATTTTTGCTTAATAAAACTTCACCGTATTGTATATTTTACAAAAAATCATAATCATTAAAAATAATGTAGTATTTACATTGTCTTTAATATCACACTGCCAGGATTAATATCTAGTGACATGACAATAGAAAAACACTTTCTATCTTGGAATTATTTTCAATTATATAATTGGCCGCAAGTTGACCCTAACCTGAGGTTTAAATACAAGCATAATTGTTTAAAGAAAGCACAGTAACATATTCTTAATGAACATAGAATTACAAGATTAGATTATACAAAAATTTTTAGAATGATTGAAATAATTTGAAATTTTGTCACACTTGACAATGGTCATTATTGTTTTCCATGTGTGATTTCTATTGTTTTTTTTTATTTGTGAGTGAGAATCCAATTAGTATGAAATATATTTTAGCAAGGGACTTGAAATTGATCCATCAAAATAATATCCTTCCATAAGTGATAGTATTTGTGATATTAATGAATTTTGGAGTAATAAAATAATTTATTTTTCAAATAAACACTTAATAATAGTAACTTTGTTATAATTTAACTAAAATTTATAAAAGGTGCATTTACTTAGCACTTAACAAACCTACTCATCTTTAATTAACTTACCCGTGCAAATAACCCCCTTAATTCCACCATTAAACAGCTATGTCCCTCTTCTGTTAAAAATAGTTTATGATCCCTTTTCATTAACTTATGAAAATTTATTAATTAATGCTACTATTCAGAATTTATGATCAGATATGTTGAAGCCCAGCTTGACATCAAAGCTTTTAAGATGCCATTAAAATAGTCTTTTCAGGGGAAAAGAATAGCAAAATATACTACTGCATAGGGTAGCAAAATTTATCGCATTTAAGTTGGATACACAGCACTCTCAGTTTCTGTCACACCAGGGACTAAAAAAATGGTACAAAGCAATTTCTGGTCAATATTGCTTTGCAGACATAACTTACTGTCGTATTATAATCCAGTATAATTACTGGTTTAACACGGTTAAATCATGACTAACAATGAAGGGTAAGGAATAGAAGGGTCAGAAGATCATACCTGCATTAGAAGGGGTGTAGCTATAAACAGAAACTGCTTAGAACATTCAACCCTTACATGTAAAGACAAACTATTCAAAATTACGAAAATGTTGCAGTCTATACCCGGGCACGACCGCTGAAGGGTTAAATAGTAATAAATGTGTCTTTGCTGATACATACGAAAATATTTATAAATACATTTCATATAAAATATACACCACAATTATCAAGCATAAGACTAGTATGTTTTAACCCATTAAACTTTTAAACTGCTAACTGTAGAATGGAAAATATTAATCATGGAAACACTTGTAACAGCACATGAAATAAAATTCTATCCTAAAATATAATCCATTTAAAATGAGCAAGTTCCAATAAGTTATATATAACAAGTAACCAACATTCTTTAAATTAAAACTTCAGTTCAAAGAATTATTAATAGCTAACTAGTTTCAAGGATATTATTTTAAATTTAAATACTAGTCTGGAAAATTCAAAAACTTTAAATGAGAGCACAATTATTTTACACTATAATACTGAAGTTCATACTCATTCAAAAAGGAAAACTTACCCGAAGGATTAATTAAGATTTAAGATGTGGCCCAAAATTACAGAGAACTAAAGAAAAAATAGAGAAAATTGCATGAAAAGATAAGCTTGAGAGAATTTTGGGGGGAGCTACAGCTTATTATTTCAACTCATTATGTTCCAATGATTTCTTCTAGCACTTATATGTTTATTTCTTTGTTTACTGACATGGCAGTGTAGCCTGTGACTATCATCATACATTGAGATATTTTCCAGTGGCTCCTTTCCAACTTAGCATCCTATTCATTCATGGTTTTCATGGATGTTACAAAATATGATCTTATGAATGCAGTCTCTGTGACAGATACTTAAGATCCCCTCTGTACAAGACATGTCATGTGTTTGCAATTCCTTTGCCTGTTTCAGGACCAAACTGCACTGCCTCCTAGGAAAAATATACTTTCTTTAAAGCTCCAAACAGTAACACTGTATTTTAATTTTCACTTTTATAATGTCAACAATAGGGTAAAAAAGAATGAAATTTCTTGATTCACAGAAGCTGGACTGAATTCTACAACTTATGTTGGTGTTTTAAACATTTAAATTTCAAATACAGAGTTAAATCATCACATAAAGAAAAAACTAAGCCATATAAGACTCATAATTGTTAAACAATTAACTTAACAATTGAGAGTGTCATTCCAGAAATACTAAAGATTGTGCAGTATGTTATATACTTAATATTTAAAGAGAAAATTCAAATAACTTTATCTTTAACCAACATGACAAACTTAACATGATAATCTATACTTATAACAAATAATTATACTAATATAGATAATATGTAACTAAGTATAATAGATCTCAAGAATTTTCAACAGGGATGCTGAAATGATACTACATGGATGTCTTGAAATATTGGGATGGGCCCACCATAATACTTTATATATAATTTGAAGAATTAAAAAACATAACTCTAGACTGAGAAAGTATCTATATTATTTTTTCATCTACAGCCTATTTATAATACAATATTTGAGATTGTTAAACATCTAACAATTCACAATCATGCAGTACTAATGCACTAAATATCAAGAAGTCTCTCATAGTTCACAACTTCTGAGCATGTTTCCATACTGCATGTATTATAATAACTTCATATCATTCATGGGGGATCAAAAAGTTGTTTTCATGAATATAATACCTGCAGAAATACATACTGCAATATTTTCTTACAGATAATTTAGTATTAATTCTCAACTTGAATATTTAAATGAAAATTAAAAACTGCAATTGTTTTCCTAATTTTAAAATAAAAGTGACAATTGCAGTTTATTTATTGGACAAACTAAAAGAAATCTTGACACACATCCTTAAAAAAAAATAATAATAAATAAATAAAATAATAATAAAAAAAATAATTTTTAAAAAATTGAGTTGCATCAATCTCAAATATTGCATTAAATATATACAGCCATACCTCAGTACTCTTTGCATTTCAGCACACAAAAAATTGCTTCAGTATTCGTCACACATGCTAAAGCATGTATGAAACAAGATAGCACCTGCGCATCCTGTTTCTCCAGATGAAAAGAAAGACTGAAATAGGTTGAATTACAAAATTTTATTCAAAACTATCACCCTGACTCTAGCAAACTGAAATGTGGACTTGTTTAATGATCAAACAATGTCTAAATTCAGAAAATTTTGAAACATAGGCAGAATTAAGTTTCCTTTGATAGGTTTTGTGGGGAAAATCTCTATATTTGAGTCTACAACAGGAATCAATGGTGTTAAGAGACAGAAAAGAAAAAGAATCCCTGAGCAAGTGCCAGATGTTTTATAGGAAGGAGAATTCCCTTCAGAGTAATAACCCTTCTGCTCCTCTACTTTGCCACTATTCAATGAGGCTATAAACTCCTTTCAGTACAGGTTGTGTGAAGATAAATTTTACTTTAATTGTTTTCAATTATGCCTGTCTAGTTTAAGGATTTCGTATCAAATAACAACCCCATCCATTTATATATCGCCCAGTAAAATGTGAAAATTTTAATTTTCAGGCACGAATTAATTCAGTTTACATCACTTCTTATGGGAAAAATGCGTTCAGTACTTGTCATGCCTTCTGAAGCCAATTAACGACGATCACTGAGGTACCACTGTAATTTTATTAAATTTTTTAAAAAAATTTATTTCGATATTAATTTGTAATTGAAATCTTAATTATTTTTGTTCGAAAAAGGTAAACATTTTAGATTAACAATTATGTAAAATAACAAATTATACATGTAAAAAGTAAATTAAAAGGTGGGGTGTCACAAAAATATAACTTAGTCAGTAGCACTGCTATTAGAAAAGATGGAAAACACAGTGAGACATAATAATAAAACCATTATAAATTCCTTTATTCTTTAAATTATAGAGATTAATTCAAGTTAAACTATTTTTTAAAACAATTTAAATTAAAAAATCAATATTTTTGATTTTTTTCTAACACTTACAGTAAAATGTCACATGGGGGATTTTATCCTAATTATAATAGTGAATAATAAAGTTCTCTATTATGCAAAATAATTTGTTTAGAAAATTCTAAGAACACTGTTTCTTCCCTTAGTTATGAAAATTTACACCTTTTTCTAGAGTTTAACATGCATTTATAGATGTTTACTATCAAATAAATAATTATATAATTTTATTTTAAAAAAGAACTGTATACCTATTTGGTGAAAAATGTGGTTTTACTGGGCATTTTCTCCTTTTTATTAGATTCTTGAGAAAAATCTAAAGAAAGAAAAAATTAAATGAATGAATGAATAAAACTTTTCACCAATAGATAAATCACATTTTTAAAAACTTTTAATAACTACAGTTGAGTTGTTACACATCCTAAGAATAATTTCCATGAATAGATTCTGTGATTTTTCAAATGAGCATATCTATAATAATATAACTAATTACTCTATATCATTATTTTTTTATTGTTTTAAATATTTTGAAAATGCAACAATAAAAATATTTCAATCATTTAGGTTAGTAAGAGCTTAAAAAAAAAAAAAAAAAAAAAAAAAAAAAAAAAAAAAGGAGGCATTTTTATCTCTTCATGAGACTGATTTTTTAAACCTACTAGCTACAAACAGAATCAAAGAAAATAAAATTCCTAATTTGTAAGATACATCCACAATTGCGTAATTTAACTGTATCCACAGCAAGACTTGCATGACAATTGGGCAAGCGTGGACAATGCTCTGGATTGTACATGAAATTTTAACTCAAATGCTACAATCTGTTCATGGTTCACTTGGAGTTAATTCTTCAGCAATTTTTTTTACACTTATATTAAAATAAGTAAAATTAATAGTAACTACAAATTACAAACTTACCAACTACATCCTTGTTAAATTCTGGGATACTATACTCACACTTGATGTTCTCAAACCTATGAGTCACCTGAAACACTCCACCTGTATCCTTTTTTTAATACTTTTTACACCAGGGAAACAGGCCTCATTATTCACTGAATACTCTGTCGACTCATTCACATTTCTACTGGAATTAGCATTAGTCACACATAACGGAAACCAGTCTCCATTAAAAGCTGATTTCCCTACACTCTTGCATTCATACATGACTGTTTCTTTTTCACACCACAATTGTTTGGTTTGTTTATATTATTTTCACTATTTTTACTGTTTATAAAAACAACATTATTGCATCCATTATTGTATTTTCTATGAGTGTCTAATTCTATTACCACAGAATTGGTTTGATTGACCAGGTTGACATATTGAGAGTTAACAAGTGTTTTGCTACCAACTCTATCATTTTCTAATAAATTCAAAGATTCTTCACTTATAGCAGATTTAGTAGTAGAGCACTGTCTTTTAGCTTCACATGAAAGTAAGTATGAGTTAAGTAAGTATGGTTCTGAATGTGATGCAGAATGTGGAGATGTTTGAGATGCAGAATCTGGAGATGGCTGTGGTGGAGAAATCAGAGATGACTGTGATGAAAAAATTGGAGATGGCTCTAATGCAGAATTTTGGGATGGCCACAAATCAGAATTTGCAGATGAAGATGACTGTGGCACAGAATAGAGAGATGACTGAACAAAATGTGAAGATGGTTCCAGCTTAATGTTTAATCCTTTTGAGAAATAATTGGTTGGTAGACTGCCAAAGTCAACAAATTGAGAATTAGAGGCTGGTTTGCTACCAACACTATCATGCTCATTTCTACAGTTTTCATACACTTTCCTGGATTCTTTACTCATTACAGATTTTTTTAGTGAGGATTGTCTTTTACCTTCGTGGTCATAAATAAGGTACAGAAATGATGAGGAATGAGGTAAAGAATTTTGAGATGGCTGTGGTGCAGAACACGGAGATGACTGAGGAAGAAAATACACAGATGGTTCTGATGCAGGGTTCGGAGATGGTTCTGATGTAGAGATTTTAGATGGCTGTGTTGCAGAATCTGGAGATGATTCTGAGGCAGAATCTGGAGAAGCTTGTGATACATAATTTGGAGATTGTTGAGGTGCAGAATTAGGAGATGGTTCTGGTAGAGAAATAGGAGATGGTGGTGGTGAAGAAGTTGGAGAATCCTGTGGTGAAGAAATTGGAGATAGCTGTAATGCAGAATTTGGCAATTGCTGCAAGGCAGAATTTCTAGATAATTGTGATAAAGAATAAAAAGATGGTTGCAGTTCATTATTAAACACCTTTGAGAAATAATTAGTTGTTACACTGTCCAAGTCAACATACTGAGAATTAGCAGTTGCTTTGCTATCAACACCATCATACTCACTTCTACAGTTTTCAACTAGCTTTATGGACTCTTTATTCATAACAGATTTTGTAAGTGAGCCTTGCTGTTCATCTTTGTGGTCATAAATGACGTACACAAGTGATGAGGAATGAGGTAAAGAATTTTGAGATGGCTGTGGTTCAGAAAATGGAGATGATTGTGGAGCAAAATACAGCAATTGTTCAGATGCAGAATTTGGAGAATGTTGTGATGAAGAACTTGGAGACTGTTGTGATGCAGAATTTGGAGAGGGCTGCGATGCAGAATTTGGAGATGTTTGTGGTACAGAATTAGTGGAAGGTAGAAATACAGAATTTGTAGATGACTGCAATACAGAATTTTGAGATGGCAAAATTTGGATAGAATTTGGAGATGGTTCTGATGTAGACTTTGGAGACATGGAAAAATAACCAGATTCTGTCCCACATGTTGATACATCTTGAACAGCCTTTAGTTTCCTAAAAATTAGAATTTTTAGATAAATAACAAATATCAATGATATGTACATTCTAAACAACAAAATGAAATGTTAAAGTAATATAATTACTACATTAGGTCTTAACATCAAGGAAAACATTTTTAATACATAAAAAGTACTAATTATACAACATTAACCAAGCTTCTTTTAAACTTAGGTTAATATATAAAATAAACCCAAAACTTTTTGATTCTGAAATTTTGACATTTAGCAAACTTTCCTAGAAAAATAAATCAAAAAAATATTTCCCAACATCATAAAAGAGGAATTAAGAAATTAAAAAATAATCCAAGATGTCGAAATAATCTTGTACCAAGTACAGATGCAATTATTATTTGTTATTGTCTCACAGTTACACTGAAAACTAATTTATGATATAATACACATGTATAGCATGCAGCTGCTCTGAAACAGCAATCATCCAGAACAAGTAATGCATGTGTAAATATCTATATATACATTCTTAAATTAATTTCTTTGTCAGATACCAAGTACTGAAAAGCAAAAATTTTGATTTTGTGTTTGAAAAAAAAAAGGGGAACTTTCAAACAGTTTTCAACAAAAATTTATGTTTAAAAAGGTTTTATAAAGCACTTTTAAATTGCTAAATTTTACATAGGCATTTATTGAACACAGTTTAAAATTTGAATTTATACAGATGTTTCATTTGTTTAGAAGCAAATGTCTCAGGTGGTTTGAATATTTCCTCTGACTGATGCATACTCTTTTCAGTTTTCCCTTGTGAATACATCATTTTCTCTCTCTCAACATCTTTCTTAACAGTTATTTAAATATTTGATACATATTTAAGGTCTTTGAGATCCTGTAACACATATATATTAACACAATTTCTTTTTTTTTTCTGTTATAAGGAACTATTTTGTTTTCTGGTATACTGAATATAAAAAATATACAGGTATATTTTCAATATGAATCCATATGATATACACACTTAAGGTATAAAAGGTAATGAGGAGGGGGAAAATCATAAAAACAGAAACAGTCTAAATAGTAATCGATCTTAAAAATAACATGATTACATGACACAATTCAAACATACAATTTTCTTGCTAAGTAAGGTTAAAGTTTCATAAAAAGTTCTGCTATGCAAATCAACTAATGCCCACTAAACTTCTAGTAAGATACAAGTTAATTTTAGCAAACACATCTTCAATATAAAGTTAATACAATATGTAATCTATATTTTATGACAGTAATAAAATTGTTATTATGAGTACTATGCAGATCTATATAATTTACTCTTTCTCATATTTATAAATAAATAAAACCTTGAGTTTGTGAAAAAAAAAGATTAAAATATATATAAATTGTTTAATCCCAAATAGAGCAATAATAGATTCAAAATTAATAAAAAAAATTAAAAAAGCTATTTTACTGGTAATAAGGAGGATTTCATTTTCCAATCCAATGAGAAAGAAAATTTCTTCAATTAGCATTTTAAATTCATGACTAATGCTGATCATGCCTTCTAAAATATGAAATCATTAGAATTTTTTTCTCTCAATCTAAATGTATTAAATTACTTGTAAAGTTTGTTTCATAATAGTAATTAAAAAAAAACTAGCTAACAGATTATCTATTTATTACTTTTTTAAAGAGCAAGTTTCAACTAATCTGTACCAAGTCCTCCTGAATTATAAGAGGTAAATTAAGAGTCATCTTGCATTAAAAAGAGAGAGAGAGAGAGAGAGAGAGAGAGAAGGGGAAAGAGCTGGTTTCACAAAGATTACTAGTTAAAACTCCAGAGTGCAATAATTGAATGGAGGGACAGCGGGGAAAAAAAGAAGAAGCCCATCAAAGTATCAGCATATGTGTTATGAGCACAATAGCATAAAGCAATGACATCTATATCAGTAACTATAATGTTGAATATAGATAGAATGCACAATTAAAATTTTTTTTTAATATACACCCTGATTTAAATAAAATAAAAAAAAAATATATATATATATATATATATATATATATATAAATACATACACACACACATATATATATATATATATATATATATATATATATATATATATATTACAAACGAGATGCGAGTAGAGCAGTGTTGCTTTTCTAGGATGGTTTTTCCAAGGTTCTCTGAGGATCTCTCGTTTTTTCACATCAGTAGAAGAGAATATGAAATGGCAATGATATCTAAGATGGATTTTTACACAAAAAGGTTTCATACCTGATGCTTTTTCAGCTGAAGTTCTTATACATAAGAATGAATCAACATCATAAGAGGAAAAAAAAGGATAATGCATTAAAATGAATAACTAAAAAAATTACATTTCTTTTATTCTTGCATTTTCTTCAGCAATTGATTTTGTTAATGCTTGTCTTAGTCGGTAGGAACGATCACTACGCAATGTCGAACCATACGGTGACAGTGCCAACCGATTAATGTTCATCTGCAGAGAAATTTAACATTAAATCATTAAAATTTGAAGAACTATTTTTAAATGTTCCTAGGTACATGATACACTTTCATAAATAAAATATACTGAAAAACCCTTACAAGTAATATAGAAAATAAATAGTTTAATTTCCTTTCATATGAAATATAATTCAAGTCAATATTTTTTCAAACAAAAATTTGTATAATTTTTGTATGCATTTCATTTAAATCTATACATACATTAAGCCTCGCATAATACAGAGCAGAAGTATGGATTGTTGAACCTTTATCCTTGGGCTTGTCCTCTACTGAAGTACATTTAGTTAACAAAGAATCTCCCGCGGGTGAATTAGAAGAGGAACAAATACTGTGGATATAAAAAATGATATTTTTTGTTAGAAGACATTAAATATCAGAAAGAAAAACAGTACAATATATTTTTTAACAATAAAAAAATATCAAACTTTTAAAAAATTATAACAAATTATAAGCATATCTGACATTAAACATGAATTTCTTTTTGGGATTCACAAAGACAATGAAGGCTATTTTAATATAGGTGGACTTTCACTAAACATTTAAAATGTTGTTATCAAGTAAAACTGGCTATTAAAATATTGTAAAAGCTACAAAACACAAGCTAAAATATTTTACTCTAGTTAGTCTTTAAAAGAACACACAGAATAATTCAAAAATGATTTTGTGAGTTTCCAAAATTATATGAGTACCACTTCAATCATGAGCAAAATGAATGACATTTTCATTCTGAATACAGAATTAGAAGAAAGATATTTAAAAAATGACAAATCAATGCTTCATAAATGCTGCTATTGTCCAAAACAGAAAAGAATTAACACTTTAAACAATAAGTGGCCCCAGAATTATTAAATCAAATGTAGAAACAAAAATAATCCCCACAAAATCTTAGTTTGAAGGCCATAAATTAGTAACCTTGTTTAAGTCAAACCCAGATAGTCTTAAATCAATCGATTTTACTTTGCCAAGAGGCTGTTTATAAGATGCTATGTAGTTCTGCAATGCATTTGGATATACCATTTGACAGATTCTAATAATTATTCAGTATGTTTGTATATGTTCTAGAATTTTCTTAAAACAAAATTTTAAAATTTACTACTTTCAGTAGTTCCTAAAAAATGAAATTTAATTTAATTAATAAAAACTTTCATAGTTTTATATTCTATAAATTCTAGTCATGCTATCAGTAACTTCTCTATAACAACCATGGATATATGCCAGATGGATATGAACTTCCACCATTCTAACATGGATTGGTCATAGGATGTAAGTAACATTTTTATGTAGTGTTACAGCTAAATTAGATGTATAAAAATTGACTGTATGAGGAGTTCCTAAAAAGATAACAACAAGACAGTGGAAGATACACCTAATAAGTATTCAGAAAGGTTGCATGAAGTGATGAAATGTGAAAACTCCTTTATTATAAGTTTAAAAAAAAAAAAAAAAAAAAAAAAAACTTCTTTTGTGACAGCTGAAGTAGGGAATGTTTTTGGTGGTTTAATACATTCACCATAGTTCAATACACAAAGAGTTATGATAAATTAGCACAGTCTAGATTTTTATAGTAAGACAGCTGCACATATAAATAACAGAAATTTGGAAGCACCATTTCAATAGATAAATAAATCTCCAGTTTATCTAAGACTGCAGACTACAGAAAGGTTGTTCTTTTAAGTGATGAACAAAGGTCACTCTTTCAATTTTATAGATTTTAGAATTAAAGATTGGAAAATGGTTATGCCAGACTGAATTCTTCTACTTGTTAGATATAGCTAATACTTCCTTAAAATATTGTCAGGTTTTTTTTTTTTTTTTTTTTTTTTTTAAAGTTTTTTTTTTTAAGGGGGCATGGGACATGGTCTGTTGGTTATTCTATCAAGAATAAGGCTTGGTCATTTACGTGCTGTTGCCCTCAAAGGGAACAGTGCTGGGTCACCTATATGGTGCTCCCATAATAAAGTGGCCTGTAAATTGCAGTGAATAACAAAAGGTGAATGCCTAACGACAAAAGCCTCCACATTAGATTTAAAAAATCCGCATTAAAAAAAAGGCGGAGGGGGAAGGGGAGATATATTACATACAAGGGTTGTCCAAAATAATGGAAACACCTTGCAGAAGCAGGTATTACACCTCTAATATGGTGTTGGAGCACATTTCCCATTCAAAACTGCTTGAATTCTCCTTGGAATGGAGCATAATAGTCATAAGCATCATTAAGCATAATAGTCACCTTTGTCCCAGTGGTCTTTCTGTTTGAGGTAAAAACTGTCTTTAATGCCCTCCAGTCTATATCAGTTTCATTTCCATTCCACAATTATGTCTCACAGACAATGTTACTGCTGTCATGAAGTTAGACACAGTACCTCTCAATATCCCCCATAACTTTGCAACTGAGGTTGCCGAAACACCAAATAGGCAGGCACCTAGAATTTGCAATTATTGGAACTTTGTCAAGTTGTTCAGTAGATCAGGAGGTAATTTTTGCAAAGCACAGCTTAAAATGCAACCAAACACAGTCTTGAGAATATAAGATAAAACAATTTCACAAAATAAGTTGTGTCTATTGGTGTAATTAGCGTTTTAGTCAGCAAGAACAAAATTTCATTTTTTAAGCGTAGTGTTTTCATTATTTTGAACTCCTGTACGTATAAACTCATAATTTTAATTTGCATTCTAGATAATCTGACCTAGTACACATGAAGGAAGTATTATAAAAATAATCACTGTTACTTTCGTCACAGTCAAGCTCCATGAACTTTGCCTGTGGGATATACAGGGCTCATTTCTTGACAATGAAGTGAAACTGACTGTTTGCTTGGCCAGAGTACCAATTTCCATTTAATAAAATACCTCTGCTATTAATTTGAGTGGCAGAACAAAATCAAACACAAAATAACCATCTTAGCTCTCATATCAAGCAGTAGCTTAACAGAACAAATGCCAAAGTGTTCCAGTGGAGATCTATCAGAGGTTCATTGATTATAATATAGCTTGGTGCACAATTATTCCAAATGGTCAACTGAAAAATGACTAACAGACATGTTAAAGCTACTTAGCCTTGAACTTTATGGTATATGAATATTATGGATAATATAGAATATATTTATCAAAGAGTCAAATTTCATTGATCATCTATAAAGTTAGAATTGACATCTTGACAAGCGTTAGAATGATTAACACTTTTTCTCTAACAATAAAAGTGTAAAAAAAGTGTGGCTACTTCAGATGGTAACTACCTATCCATATATATCATAAAAAGATCTAAGTACATCTGCCTCACTTTTCATCCTTTTATTAATCAATGGCTTGTATTTCCTGAGTAGGATTTTATAAACACTTTTCTTATGCAGATTCTATCAAATAAAAGCAACTTTATAAAATCATTTACAAGGATTTTAGTTATACCCAAAATATAATATTTCAATACCTGGTACATCTGTTAACAAAAGCTTCTAAAACATATCCTCCTGTTATCCCAACATTTCAAAAGTATTTAGCTTCTCAACTGTAAAATATTTAAATTATATTTCTTTTACTGAAATAAACAGAAACTACTCTCACTAGATTAAATTAGAATATGGTAAAATTGTCACTATGTAATCCTACATATGAATATTGTAACTCATAAACTGTAATAAAGCATAATGGACATGAGAAAGAAAACCTTGTAAATTAAAGTGTCCACCAAGTTAATAATTCAGCTGCTTAAGCTAACATTGTAAATGCTTGTATTTATATTGTCAGTCAAATTTTTATGATCCTCTGACGATTAGCCAAAAAGAATTCAATATGTGGAACAAAATTATTAACAAGAACAAACCAATTTCTACAGGCTAACAATAAAACAATTTACAAGTTCAACTAAAAGAAAAATGCATGAATGACAGTCAAAAGATTATAAAAATAGTGAAACATAAATGCTGCCTTCAATTTATGTTCTCAAACAGACTGTCTATTCAATTTAACACTTTAAAAACTCACATTTTATTGATCATCTGTCTTGTTACAGACTTGCAAAAGCTACATGCAAGAGGAGGCAGGGATGCTTTTTGAAGTAAATGTTCTAAAGGAAAGTGCATGCCATTTGCATTAAATGTTAGGAAAGTCAAGAGTAAAATCCATCTGAGGTTTCTACTCTTTTTCTTATCGAAAAATTAAGTACTATTTAAAGACTTGTAAATGCCTCATTTAATAATTTTAAGAACCTAGCTAAAGGTCAGCCCCTTTCTTTCTGAATAAAAAGCAACATTCTATCAATGCAACTATAAATTTGACATTTATCTAGTGTTTCATAATTATTAGATTTATATGATAGCTGTGCATGTGAAATATAATTTTATTCCAAAATACTAATAAAGCCAATGGAAAATATATAAAACATTATGATTGTTATATGCAATCAATCATTCTGTACATACAAATGTGAACTTTTAAACTGTATATGTATAATTCAAAATTCATCGAGAAACACCTAATATTTCTGGTATTCAGAGAAGATTGGCTTTGTGATAATTCTCTTAGATATATTTGCAATTTATTAAATTTAAACAATACTATAACGTTAAGCTAAAATTAATTTTTTTAATAAAATGATCAACTCTTAACCAACGAGCACCAAGATTTCTTCCCTACTCTACCATAATACACCTCATCTCCTAACAATGAAAACGGTTGGTTGCAATGCAGATCTTTTGCTGGACCCTTAGCTCATGAGTGAAGAGTACATTACCTCCTCTCCAACACATCTTGAACTGATAAGGAAAAGTTTAATTTTATTTCTGATTGGGAAAAAAAAGTATGTGTGTGTGTCTTGGGGGAGGGGGAGGGGGGTTAAATGTAAGGAATTGTATTAGTTGCCCTCCTTATACAATGAAAAATTAAAAGATACTTAGTCAGAAAAGAAGTATACTTATATGAAGCGTTCAGAGTTAAAGTGAACCAAGTCCCTGAAAGTCAGTTCTGAGCAAACTGATCAATAAGTTGAACAAGTGTATTAACAATCGACATTTGCTTGTTTTTCCTGGTTCAATAATGTAACATTCATACAATAAACCTGGTTTACTACTGCATTGAAATTTTTTTTTGGTATCATGGCAGTGTCAGGACGAAATGGCAAAAAAAAAAAAAAAAAAAAAAAAAAAAAAAAAAAAAAAAAAAAAAAAAAAGACTTTGTTCACTTTAAATCTGAGCCCTCCATATGCAGGAATGCTAATTATGCAATGCTCATTTAAGTGTTGAATATTTCTTAGCATTTCACATAGAAGATCTTCACAGCATTTAGGAAGTTTTCAGATTTTATAAGCAAACAGTTTTTTAATATTTTTTTTATAGATATAACAAGAATAAAAGAAAAATGATAACTATATTCAATTTTAAGTTTTTAAGTATTAATAATTACTCTAGTAACACTTTTTAAAATATTTAAGTATTGCAGTTTTCAATAATTTGACATTCACATTGAATACATCATGTTAAAGGTGACAAATATATTTAACATTTTTCAACATACTTAAGGGAAAAAACAAAAACAAAAAAAAAAAAAAATAACTACATTTATTTTCTCCTTTTTCATACATCAGTATACTATTATTTTTGTAGAGATTAAATCACAGAAAAATTGAAAGCATGTCACCCTTGACAATTTGATGATCAAATGTGACAGAATTTTATAATACACTTCTTTTTTATTGTTTCTGATGTATAATAAGTACATTTTAGCTGTCATTCCTACTAATATTGTGAGTTAAAAAATTGTTAAGTTTTCTACTTTAAAAGCGTTTTCAGTATTTTGTTCAATAGTACCCAAGGTCTAATAAACAATAAATAATCTAGCAGCTATTTTTCTGAAAAATACAACATTATATTTGAAAACTATTTCCAATATACACCAAGAATCTTTATAGAGTTAACAATCCTAAAATAAAGGACCTATTCTTATGTCAAGAAATGAAGTGTAGAACAATAATGCTCTAAACTGTTTAGAAAAAAAATTCAGAGAGCAAGGCCACAAATGAGCTGATTAGTAATTTCTGCAATATTTCTGAGCATAAACGCGTGATGAGGTGTAGCAATTCTCTTTGTTGTAATTACAATATGACCTCTCCCCCAAATATGTGACATCTTGAAATGCATAGTTGGAAACAACAGTAAAAGAAAGTCTGTGGATATTATTATTTTAAAAAAAAAGAAAAAAAAAAAGAGAGAGAGCAGTGAGAAAAATTCTTAAGAGGAAGAGTAGTATATATTTTTTATATATAAAGCTCAGTGAATATATAGATATAAAAGCAGAATGCACAAGCCAATATCTATTTTACATTCTTTTTTTTTTATATATATATACAATAGAGAAACTATTTAAATTCATACATAATTAACATTGAAAAAAAAAATCCAAACCTTTAAATCTGTACGAATGATTAGATTCATATATAATTAATACTGAAAAACAATTACGAACCTTAAAAATACAATTAATGAAATGTATCAAAATTATACATTACTTAATAAAACCTATTACCATGCACTAAAAAATTTTCTGGGTTATTTTCTTACACATTATTTGATAATAAAAAATGCTAAGCTATATTTTTGAAAGATCTATGAAGAATTAGAAATAAATTCTTTACAATTAAAATGGCTATTCCTATTAAAATTGATTATTTACCAGAATTGCAACAATGTAACGATTTTTACTTCAATCTTTAAGAAAAATGCATAGAGTTCATTTTATAAAAAAACAGATGTTAAAATGCTGGGATGCTCGGAGATTGCACAGAAATTCAGTAAGGTTCACAGCTATAGTAATTTTTATAACAGTGTTGTGATCCAAACTGGGCAATAGGTAACCCTGCTATATAAATGACCTTCCATTGCTATTCTTAAAATCCTTAACATTCCATTTCTCATTTATTCAAGATTCAAAGTTCATTCAGGTAAATTTATCATGACCTAATACAAATATTAAAGTTGAAATTCTACATCAAAACTTCATATTGTTAAAAAACAGGCAGATTTTAAGATACTCACACTGCATATTGTAGAATATTGAGATATTTTATATTTACATTAGATTAAACAGTATACTGAAAAAAATACTGCCTAGTAAAAATATCAAACAATAATAAAAATTTATTCTAATTCATCCTTTATTATAAATACAATAAATTAAAATTACTCGAAAACTATACAGGGTTATTAAAAAAGAATGAACTGATTTCATGATGGGAAGGTAATCATTAAGGAAAGGTAATACTAAACTCCAGCCAAGTCACAAATATTCTACTCATAATCGAGTTTTATCTCCTGTCTCGCAAGTGTTCAATAAAACCACCACCTGTAGTGTGAGCAACATCAAGGTGATAGGAAAATTCCTCCCATTTACATATCACAATCCACTGAGTTGATCGCTGTTGTTATATTTGGTCTTTAAGGTCATCGAGGTTAGTGAGTAGCGGTGTAACATAAACTCTATCTTTTACATATCACCACAAGTAAAAAAAATCACAGTGAGGTCTGGGGATCTAAAAGGCCAAGCACAGAGAGCAAGGTCATGGGCCTCTTCTGACCAATCCATTGCTGGGGCACTTTTTCATAAAAAAAAACTCAAATCATTAATTGCCAATGGGGTGGTGCCACACTGAACACTTGTAAGACCAGTATTATGTTACTTCAGTGATTTTTTCCTATCATTTAACAGCTGTTTAGTAAAAACACAATACCTTGTAGTGAAAGCTTAATCATTTTCACGGAGACATAATGAAACAAATTCAAAATGTAGCTACAACGGAGGTGCCCCCATCCAGTTAATTTTGTAACATTGCCATTGCCAATACTTAAGTCATATTATTTTGCTCTTCATGAATAATTACGGAATGTAACAGCATTTGAGGGGTTACAGGGTCGACAGGGTTTAAGTAAAAAATTTTATAAGCATGTAATTTTGAAATAAAAATATCTACAAGAAACCAGTTCAATGAATTCTGATCATTTCAAGATTTGGTAAGAATATGACTTGCAAAAAAAATTTTTTTTTTAAATTAAATTATTGCTGATAAATACTATTAAGTTTTTTTCTTTTAATTAAACTTATATTAAATCAAAATTTGTTTTGAATCTTGACTTTTGAATTAAATAAAAACATGAGAAACTTAACATGGAAATTTAGTGACTATTCTTTTATACACTGAAGTGCACAGAATTAGGGATAGCAAAGCCTATGCAAATTGTGTAGTGCTGCGCATCATGTATGCACAAGTGAGGGCGCTGTGGTAACTGCATATATAGCGCGTACTGTGGTTGTTTTGAATTAGTTGTTGGAATTGCCAGTATGGGTAAACTGCCTGATTTAGACGCCTTTGATCGCGGACAAATTGCAGGTGCACGATGCATGGGCCATTCAATTTCCGAAATCGTCAGACAGCTAGAATTTTCAAGGTCGACAGTGTCAAGAGTATACCAAGAAAACATGGATGGTGGAAAAAAACTAGCAATCGGGCAAACTGCAAAGGACAATTAGCCTTGACAGTGCGTGGTGAGAGACGGCTCAGGCGTATCGTACGTAGCCAGCGAAGCCAAACATTAGCTCAAATTACCACCCAGTTTAATGACGGTGCCAGTCGTACAGTCAGTAAACGGACTGTGCAGCGCTCGCTTCACCGTATGGGTTTCGGGAGCCGTCGACCTACGAGAGTACCATTGCTCTATACTCGTCATTGGGCTGCACGTCTTGCCTGGGCACAGAGACTGGAAACGAGTAGCATGGAGTGATGAGTCTCAATTCCGACTATTTAACGCCGACGGAAGGCTGAGAATATGGCGTCAGGCTCATGAAGCCATGGATCCTGCATGCCTGGCTGGAACTGTACAAGGGCATGGTGGCTCAATCATGGTCTGGGGTGTTTTTTTGTGGCACAGTTTAGGATCTTTGGTGTGTGTACCAACCTCCCTCAATGCAATTCGGTACGTAGAGTTGCTGGGTGATCACCTCCATCCGTTTATGCTGTTCTGTTATCCGCACGGTAATGGAGTTTTCCAGCAAGACAACTGTACCTCTCACAAGTCCCGGTTGGATACTGGCTGGTTGGATGAGCATTCCTCTGACTTCTCTGTCATGAATTGGCCACCTAGAAGCCCAGACTTAAATCCTATTGAGCATCTTTGGGATGTTTTGGAACAGGGCGTGAAAGGCCATCACACAGCACCAAGAACCTTACTGAATTATGGACAGCTTTAGCCAATATTTGGCAAGCCATTCCCGTGGAACGTTTCCAGAAACTTGTTGAATCCATGCCTCGTTGTGTGGCAGCCATTATCAATGCCAGAGGAGGCCCAACTCATTACTAGGTAGGTATCCCTAATTCAGTGGCACTTCAGTGTATTAACTTACAATATCTTTTATAGAAAAATTATCTTATTTCTGAGATCTTTAATGCCTGGACTGCATATAAAATTTTTACAAGCACAGGTATTACATCCCCCTCCCCCCAAAAAAATAAAAAAAATTTCTCAGCCAAACCAATAAAATATTATTAGATATACCCTGTAGTATTTATGAATGTGAAGAAATCAACATATCAGCCACAATGAATAAAAAAATAAAGGGGAACATAGAAAATAAGTGACTCTTAGCAATATCATATCATTTAACAGCTTTCATAACTTTATTTTTTTATATCTTGAAAATTGAAGAATCAAAAGGTACAGAGAGAAAATAAACTTTAGTGCAAGCTCACTAATTATAAAAGGCTTCTTTAAGTATGGGATATCTCACAGCATTTCACGTAAAGTTACTTGTATTCAGACTCAAAAAGTTAAGATTTTAGAGAGCATAAAGAGCTTAATATTTCTTTCACAGAAAAGAAAAATTAATTTACTAAATTTTAATAGTTGTTCTAGTAACACATTTCATATGTACTATATATTATTATGAATTGATATTACATTTATTTTACAAAAAATCTATGCCGCACAGAATTAACAGTCTAATAAATCCAAATATATGATTTAGTATATTAATTAGGTCACCGTGCTTTGCATAAAAAACTTAGCACTATAGGATAAATAAAATAATGTACATCCTTGATATTAAAATTAAGAATTATGTGTGAAAAATTCTTTTTAAGAGTAGCTTAAAACTTACTGTATTGATTTATCTGATTATTTTTATACTAGTAAACTAGGCTTGTTTCAAGGTATTTGTAATTTTTGTCTTTTAACAATATATGTAAAAAATGATATTACCAGACATAAATGAAATTAATAATCATACCTGTGAGCAGAAGATTCTTTATTAACCCCTAAAAAAGTCTGGCTATTTTCAGATTCATATTGTTTACCTAAAGAGAAAAAATGTTTTACTAAACACATTATTATACAGAAATAACATTTATTGTTATTTTATCATTAACTAATAATGACATTACATAAAATCAGATTTTACTTTTTAACTAATACAGCAGATATTTTTTCTCACCGACCAAGAAATCTAAAAAAATCTCATTTCTTTACTTTACATAATATCATACTTTTTCAGTTGGTAGTATTCAAGTGCACAAAGTTTTAAAGTTAAATTTAATACAAAATTTTTCCATCAACAGTAAAAAACTTTGTAAATACAGTATTTCAAACATGTGATTCTGTTATAAGAAAAAATAAATCCAAATATCACAAGATATGTCAAGGGTTTACAGGATTACAGGATATGTCAAGAGTTTCTACTAGAACTTAGCTCTCTTCCTTTAATTTGGGAAAAAAATAGTCAATAAGTCTACTTATGTATCTACTGTAAAAAGTATTACCATTCAAGGTGAGACCTCCAAACAAAATACAAATGCACTGAGCTCAGCATAGTATACTGTGCCAAATGTAATAGCCACACATATAAAGTGTTTAGAAAATAATTTCTACTGGATAAAGTAATAGTAATGCAAATCTTATATTTTTGTGTTATATTCTAATAAAACTTCTTTCCAATAACATAACTACATCAAAATTCAATTTTAATGGATGAAATAAACAATGTAGAATATTTTATATTTTATTTTTAAAAATAACACCTAAAATAAATCTTAATTAAAAAATATATTGGGCATGTATTTTGTACTTTAATTACATATTTCAAATGCTAGCAGTCATTAAACCCTACAATAATGAAACAATAACAAATATTTTCATAAGGTCAGAATCAATGCATCTCACTTCTATGAAGGAGCCCCATCAGCGAAGTCCATGTTCACATATTTTTTAGCTATATTAAAGAGTCATTTGAAATTGCTCATGAATAGGTGAATGGAATATGGTTGTTTTATTCAAAGGGTCTGTAAACCTTCCCATAAAAGATATAGAGATTAAAGGAAAGCTGTTATGAACTCTAGAGGAACCCCTCTAAAGATTGAAAAAAATGAAATGTTGCAGTTAAATGGTAAGCAGGCTGTTTCATTTATTTAAAAAAACACTTCAAAAACCCGATACTCTCCCTATCCATTAAAAACAGTTCCAGAAAAATTTTGCTAACATTTTTATTTTTCTGTTGAACAATGGTTAAAACTTAATAGTAAAAGAGAAAATAAATAATAAGTAGCCTTAAATGTGAGTTTTTAATAAGCAAGTAATTGATGCCACTCTATTAAACATAATTCTTCATTAACATTGGGTTTTGTTTTCTCTTTCCTTTTCCGAGAGTGTAAGCAATTAGAATACCTTTTTTTAAAAAGATATATTTTTTATACCAATCAATTTTAAACATATTTTTAGCCACTAAATAGCTTATATAGAGTTATACTACAATAAAAGGTCACAGACCCTCATCCCCCTTCTGATAAATGAAAATCACTATAAGAGCAAAGTTTTTTTTAATAATCAAATATATCAATTGTACAGATTTTAACCTTCAGTTTATATGAACATTAAAATGTTAAGTCACTAAAAGGTAAACAGGTTACAGTAATTTTGTCAATTTGATGAAATCTGTTTACCAAGCAAATTCACATGAAAGTTCAAACACTTAAATAGTTAAATATGACTGTGTTTAAGAAACAGTCAAGATCAGATAAACTGAACATCTTTTGAGCAGATGAGAGTGATAATTTAGGGATCCACTGATAACTAATGCTTTCAATTAACAGCATATATCTTAATGCTAGTTGCCCATTATTTCTTTGATAAGTTTCTGCTGAATTACTACAATTCACGTGACATATTTTTTAATCACATTCTAAATTTAAGTTTTATCATTATTGATTTGTGTATCCAACAAATGTATTTTGCAACTGAAAATTAGAGGTGACTAAAATGTTGGAAACAATCCGTAAATTTACATTTAAGGGATAAAATATTCAACATACATCACTTAATCTTTCTAACTTCTATTAATGACACATATTTTCATCTATAGAATGTTTTAAACTGGCAACCGTGACTGTGTAATTTCATCACCCTTTTTCTGAGCTAAATGCAAAATGCACCCACTCTACTATCAATACTGTAACCCAAATATATTTACTATTTCAAAACTATTCTGAACATAAACTTCCATAAAAATTTAAGAGTAAATGAAGACAGTAGGGGGGGGGGGGGGGGGGGGGGGGAGATGTGCAAACTTCTTCCTTTATAAGCACACAAGCCTGAGATACTTTATGCGACAAATTGAATAATATATCTAGCTATTATATTTTTTTTAAAAATTAAATTTATAGTGTTGGATATTTTAAAAGTTCTTCATTTGGGTTTTGAGACTATGTTATTATTTCAGAACAAGGAACACACAACTAATATTCTGTAAATAATCTTATTTGTGACTGATGTATGCAGTATACTTATATTGCATTTTATCACCCAAAAATGCATCATTTTGAATTCGATAAGAAGAGTGAAAACAGGAAAATTTATAATAAACATTCCCTTTTCCCCAGCTTATTTCCAAAACCTCATTCGCGAGAGGATAAAAATAAATAAATAAATAAACAAAATAACAACACTTTAGAATTTCTTTTGAAACATATCTCAAAATTATGTGGTTAAACAAATCCCTTATACCCAGAGAGCTGTAGAATAAGACAGTTGAAGAATGTTTTAACTTTGTTACTGAACTCCTTATCAAAGTATAAAAAATATTTAAGCTATTCAAAAGAACTGCACTACAGTCTCAACATGCACACACACACATACAAAAAAAGGCAAAGTCCAAACATCTATGATGTAAATTATTCAGATAAGCTACACATGTTTAAAGAAAATAGATAAAATTTGTAAAAGAAAAACAAACTTTGGGTGCATAAAACTTAACATCTTAAAGCGTTGACTGATTTGTACTGTAACATTGTAATGCAACGCTCACCATGAGCATTGCATTACAATGTTACAGTACAAATCATTCGTTACAAATATACCCATATTTCTTCACAAATACCCATATTGAATGCTCAACTCACAAAGTCCTCCAATTCAATCAGTTCAGTGTGACCTGCACTGACTTGTAATGTAAGAATCAAAGGGATTCTCAAAAACAAGTCCTCCAGTGATGCACCATTGCTCATCTTGAGCAGCCCAGCTTATCGTTCGCCTTCAGACATTGACTACTGAATGCTAATGTTACATCACATTACATTACAATGTTATGTTACAAGTCAGTCATTGTCTTTATTAAATTGAACAGGAAATAAATACAAACCGTAAATTAAAAAAAAATACAAATGAATCACTTCTGTGTTAGATTTTTCAATATTAATTGAGTCACTTTGTACTCAAATAATTATGTGGCATATATATATTAAAAGAAAGTTTTGCTGTATATAGTGAATGAAATTAACAAATCCAGAAATATAGGCAATAGTGAAGTCTGGACTTATCTACACAACGTGTAAGGCAACTGATTACAGAATTAACATACTCTGTGATTTTTCAAAATCCACAAAATGTAAATTTAAAACCCACAGTAGATCAGAAAATTACATTAGGTATGGAATACGCCAACCCCTGCATCTTTACTTATCAAAACATTGTGTAAATACTGTCAGTTCATTATGATTTTGAATATTTCCTAGCAAATGTATTTACCTCTATATCTATTTAAATGTATTTGATTTCACTGCTTGGTTCATGTTTAGTTTTTTCTAATTACATTAACATATGTGTGTAAAGTTTCAAATAAAAAAGTTACTAAAAATACAAAGACTTAAAAAAAAAAATTAAAAAAAAATACACAATTACCTTTACCGAGTATTTGACTTTAATAAGAATTTTAAAAAAATGCTTGACACAGAAGGTCCTTCAGAATTATGCACTTAAACATTTATTTATTAGATTGACAAATTGTGCAGTATCCTTTTAATCATTTCTTATTTTTGGATTCAATATTTACAATATAATATGAGAATTACATTATTAAATTCAATATAACCAGAGTTCAGCAGCTAATCTGAATTAACTGTCTAAGGTATGAATTGTTTTCTGTAACTGAACAAAATTCTACCTTCTACTGACTGTTGTAGGAGGACTAAATATTTGATGACTGTAGCACTAAATGCATGACATGAAACTTTTCAGTGACATATAGTAATAGTAAAATATAGTTATGACTCTCAAAGCTGATCAACGAAAATCACCTTAAGGTGGTAGTGTGCATTACGGGTTGACAATTTTTATATGTACTAGCATGTTCAGCGTTAGCAACATTTTTACAATTTGCTCCAAAATTCCTAATTTTTAAATATTTTTATTAGTCTTAATTTAGGTTAATTGTTCAGTTTTGGAATTTTTTAATAAATGTTTTATCATATAACTTACCAAATTCATTAAATTTATAACTAAAAAAACCCAAAATATTAAATTCTCTTTTACTGTAATACTACCATTACAAAAAAATCCCTCTTAAGAATTATATTAATAAGAGAAAGTTAGCTTTTATGAACTGTATCAAGAACAATAAAAGGAAAATTTAAGAATATGGCAGAATTCTTAAACTTGCTCTTTTAGTGGTAGTATAAAAGTATATACTAAACTTCAATAAATGTAATTTACAGAAGTTTTTTAGAATTAGAACACGTTTTTGTAAACTATTCTGTTATTTCTATGAATAATAATTTATGAAAAATGTAATGAATTATTATTATTTTATTTATTTTTTTGGGGGGGGGCAAGAAATCTTTGGTATATTTCATCCTTCGTTACAGAAGAAAAAGATCAGATGAGATTATAAATAATACTACAACTATTAAAAGTGATATTGCTTGCAGAATACTCTAAGCTGTTGCATAATTTTGATACACACATGAGGAAGTTAACATAAATCATCAAGCTCAGATAATTTATGAAGCTTTTTCTCAGATGTCTGATGAAGCACCAAATTTTCTCCATTTGGCAAGAGAAAAAGTTCTTATGTTGCACATGCTTTAAGTGTGTTATATGTCAACTTCACTCAGTAGCTCTTGTTACACTAATATTCTTAACTGTTAGTACAACTTTTAAGAAACATTCCTTACTATTTTGTGGTATCCACAATCACATAAGAGAAATAAATAATGTAATAAAAATTGAAACAAGAACAAACTAAAGAAAGCCCTATACTATACTTTTCTACGTTTAATTCAAATAACTTGGATAAAAAATACTATAAAACAATGCATGTATGCTCAAATTTTAATTTTATTTTGTTGCGTTCACAATCAATGTTCTGTTTGGAAACTATTGTATGGTTTTTTTTTTTTTTTTTTTTTTTTTTTTTTTTTTTTTTTTGGGGGGGGGGGGGGGGGGGTTAGGGTGTTATATTGCCAATAACAACTTCTAGGAAGTTTTTCTCTATATAAGTCACCCAGCATAGTACAAGTTATAAAGTTGATACACAAAATTATTAGCATTTAAATACTTGTCCTGTTGAATAAAGTTTCTGACATAAATACAAATATTCTTACTGGCCTTCTAAAGGGCCTCAAAAAAGACCATATTGTCAAACTTTTAAAGCAGCTATTTTGTTAGAGAGATATACAAAGACTGATTTTCAGCTCAGGAGCTTATACCCCCATCCCCCCCCCTCTTTTGACAGCACGTAAGTTTCTATAGAAAGACAGGGACTAAAAAAAAAACCAAAAAACAGATAGTTGATTATCATTTTTACTTTAGAGAAATAAAATTTTTATATATATATATATATATATATATATATATATATATATATATATATATATATATATAGCTGTAATATTTGTTTCCCAATAAAAAAGCATTACATGATTTTAAATATCAATAAATACTTTAATTGTTTCAATCATGGAAAAAAAAATTATATCTTACATATCCAAGGCATGTAAAAATATACATTGGGCATAAAATTAGGCTGAACCTATCAAATTTAATTAATTTTTACATTTAGTAGTAGCTCTGGAGTACTACCAAAGTTTGACTGTACTTGTTTGACTACAATCTGGTTCATTTAAAATTCAAGCATACTTCAAGATGAGAAACATCTTTTTCAATGATGCGATTTCAACCACTTTTTAAGAAATGCAAAAATTTAATGATTCAGAGCCCAATATCTAGAGAAAAAAAGAAATTGGTACAAGAAAAATTTTAAAGGGCTTCTCACTTTCTCTCTCTTCTCTCACCTATCTGAACTGCTTGTTCTCACTTCAAATTTTTTTTAGCATTGCCCTCTTTTAATTTTAACGTTTAAGATAATTAATAACTATTTACTTCAAACTAGGTAACTCTTTTCAAGCTTACTTTTCTTCTTTCAAAACAAGTTTCCCCCCAAAAAAACTTGCCAGAATATTGATATAGTCAGCCTCAGAATAAAGGCTAATTAAGAATACCAGATAATATCTATTTAAAATTCTAAATTATTGTGACTCTTAATTACTTAACAAGTACAAACTCATTGTAATTCTGATCAATTATTGACAAAAAATTTGACAAGAAATTAAATGCCTGGTTTAGGAGGGATTCAAGTAAATTGTAATTTCATTTGTCAGCTACAGAGCTTTATAAAAGTTAAAGGCATTTTTAATAAAGCCTTAATTTTTAGTTCCGGACATGAATGAAAACCTTGGATCAGCAACTTACAATAACTAGATTTTTAAACCATAAATACAGACATGAGGATTACAATACTGTCTATGTAACTGAATGTAAACATTACTTGAAAAATATAAATATCTTAATTCACGGCTAAGTGATGTTAGTGCAACCCACAATTTAAACTATCTGTCTAAAAAACAAAGAATGAGCGAACATTAGACGGTATGTTTAAACTTTTAACTAGCTGATAAAAGGAAAAATCATGGAACAGGAAACTAACATTAAAATTCTATCCATCTTATAGATATGAAAAAATTTAAAAAGCAAAAGATAAATCTAATTATCAATAAAATTTAAAAAGCTTGAAAATAATTCAAGATAAAAATTCTTTTAACAGTGCTTGATAAGGCTGCAAAATATCTGAAAGAAGTAAAATAAAGATTGAAAATAAGTATAAAATATGTCAAGTTTTCATTAAATTAGAGACAAAGAGTACAAATTAGAGAATTTCTTTAAAAATTGAAATAACTATAGCTTTAAATTTTAAATTATACATTGAAAAATTTAAACTTTTGGCAAGATAAATGAAAAGTGTAATTTTAAAGGATTCCACCAACCAACTCAAGTAAAAATCATAATAAAACACAGAATACTTTTAATGAGACATATTTTAGAAAAAAATCTTACTAAGCTTTATATAAGAAATCATATACATACAGTCAGCTTAAACTGAATCAATAAACAATCATTTTTACCGAGTATAAATCCCAAGGTGTGCATGTGTATGTGATAGAGACAGAGATGCCCTTTTAAAAATCATAGGCATTTAAAGATACATTATCAACAGTACATTTTAAATGTGTTGGCAAAAATAAAAAAGGAAATTTTTTAATTCAGATTGTTTTTTAGAATTTTAAAATATTTTCACAATACACAATTCAAGCACGGTTACTTGAAGTTACAAATTTGTAACTACATAAATTCTGTATAGTGTTATATTTTATTTATGCCGTGGCGGCCTTGTGGTACAGTGCGCTGGTTTTCGGTGCTGAGGGTGCTCGGATCGAATCCTGGCGAAGAGCCACTAAAATGTCTCTGTTTGTTGCTTCCTTCATAGGGGGCAATGTTGGTCCGCCTATATGGCGCCCCATAATAAAGTGGCCATCAAAACTGCGGTGAATTATAGGCGAATGTCTTTGCGACAAGTGCCTCCACATTTAAAAATAAATAAATAAATAAATAATATATATATATATATATATATATATTACTTAAGTTTAGATTATACTGTTATATTATTACCGTATTTACTCGTTTATAAGCCACGTGCATGTATAAACTGCACCTGAATTTTGAGACAACATTTGGGGAAATTTTTTTCCTGAATTCCATTGTAGACTCAAAGTAGCATTGTTCTGTGAAATGTAGCAATGTCGTACATTCCCTAGAGTTCAGTGCTCCCTTAACAATATCAGATATAGCCTTAGCTGATGGTAGTGAAACTACAGTGTAAAAAAGATTATATATATATATACACTAGTACACTTAGATATTATTTTAGACTATTTAATAAAACTCTTGGGAACTCAAAAGAGTTTTATTAAATAGTCCTAAGGTATATTATATACAAACAATATTTACAATACATTGAACTGCCATGGGCATGATATGGTGTAATAGGTTGTAAGGTATATAGATACTAATGGTTTATGGTAGTAAAGTGTTCTAAACTAAAGGGTGTTTACTGAATTTAATTTAAAAATTCTGTGTATAAGCTGCATCTCATTTTTACCGACCTATTTTAAGGAATAAAAGTGCAGCCTATACATACATAAATATGGTATGTTCAATTTAGTTAAGCTTATATTATTAAGTCTGTAATGACCCCATCCAACACATGGCACTCACAGTTTTCGTAATTAAAAATAAACTATTTTCTGGGTGGTTCTGATAAACTGTGTTCAACATCTTCAGAATTCTAGGTTGATATTCAAAAACTATCAACTGCAACAAAGAATTCTACAACTGCAGCAAAGACTATTTCATATATACATTATGCTAACAACTTTTTTTTTTTTTTTTTTTTTTTTTTTTTTTTTTTTTTTGTTGATATTCCACTCATATTTAATGTCTTATAATGTAATTATGACATTATAAGACAATACTAGCTCTAAGGATGCAGTTAGGCATAAACTAGTCAATGTACATGGATAGAGCTACAATACAAAAAGAATATAAATACTGAAACTCATTTTGTGTGCCAGCTTTTTAATATTTTTTTATTTAAAATAATTACAAGACCACCCAAGACTTATTAGGTCTTCATAGGTTTGAAGCTAAATGCAATACAGCCAACAAAAATGGTTTAGTTTTTTATATATTATTTATTATTTTTTATAATCGTAAATATACTAAGATACATGTTTGCAAATTTTTTTCATATGTTCAGCAGATAGATGTCAACAATCAAATTTGAAATAACTGATCTCTTTGTCAAAACAATAAAATTAAACAATGAATATGAAATATAAGTAAAAATACCCATGACTTTATTTTTGTATTTCTGACTGAATTGAAAAAAGCCCAATTTCATTCTGTTCCTATTCTATTAATTTCTGAAGTAGCATATCTCTACAAATACAAGGTTTGGTACTGTTTTGAATAACAGACAAATTAAAAGTTTTAGAATCTGTAGATTATTATTCTATAGATATTGATCTATAGATTATTAATCTATAGATTATTATATGTTAATTATATCTACTTTTAACATGTTTTCATAAATATCTCTGGTGCCTTTCAAAATACAATCCTTTCCCAAATTTAGAAAAATGATGATGTGATACATTAAATTGATTACATTACGATTCAACATTGTCTTGTATATGCTTTTTAGATACAGTTATAATCTAAGATGCATAAATTAAATGCATGCAATAAAACTAGAACACAGATGCTTATTTTTACTTTGACAAATGACATAATTTGATCCCTTAAACTTTCAGAATAAATGTACCATGCATGAAATTTTACATAATTTTTTTTTCTTTATTGAACTTGTAGAAAAATACTTATATTTACAAAAATATATTGATAGATTGGCACTGGCAGTGTATAATGACTACTGCACATCTGCATATAACAATGTATTAAATAGGAAGCATTAATCTAATCACATTGTATAAAAAAGGAACTCTGACAACATAAATCTTGATCAGATTCTGGAATGAAATAATACATAGTTAAAATGAAAAAAATAAATAAATAATGCCAACATTTTGTAAAGAAAATGCAAAAAATACAAAAAGAGCACTTTTCTAAGTGCAATATAAAATGCACTGAATCTGAAATGAAGGGTCCTGACTTGATCATAAATATCACAAAAGAAACAATAATAAAAGCAGTCATTGTAAAATATGACAAGATGCATCACCACACACTCTCCCCAAGAATAAGAAAAAAATAAAGAAGTCACAGCTGAAAAAATATTTTCTCTTGTAACTAATTAAGACATTAAATGAAAAAAAATAAAGAAATTAAAACATAATTACATTATAAGACATTAAATATAAGTGGAATATCAACAAAACAAAAAACAAAAAAAAAAAAAAATTAGAAACATACCTAAACATAATACTAAAGTGTACTGTGTAAATAATATATAAAACATTTGTATAAGGTAAGCAAATATAATAAAATTCTACGTAAAATTTTACATTTTCTTTCACACAGAAATAAGTTTCTGTGGAAACATGATATGTATGGTTTTAAAAAACACTCATTTATGATAATTCTCACCCAGACAAAATTAAAATTATTTTAACAAGGTTTGATTTTAAATATGCACACAAGAAGAAGAAAGTTAGGCAAGTTTGAGGATACCGACATAAGAAAATATCTCTAAATATATATATTCCAATAGATTTCATCTTTTTACATTTTCAATTATATTTAAAATGTGTGCAAAAGGAAAGGAAACACCATGCTCTGTTCAGTGAACTTACACTCCTAAAAACACAAGTGAAAGAGGAGAATATATTGCCCTAAAAATACTGCATTGATCTATGACATAACTGATCTATAATTATTTTAAATATTGTTAATGGAACTGCTTTAATAAATATGGTTATGGTTAATTCTATAAAATACAGTGAGATAAAACTTGAATTTTTTGAATGTTGAAAGGAAGAATTTAATCAAATTGTTCTTTGTCCGTCGAATCAATGATTACACTAATAGACAGTAATGTGTGCATTTGAACAGTTTGAACTTCAAAATCAAGACTCTATGGCACTAGGCAATTCTATTTTTTAACCCTTCAGCAGGTGCTTGTGGCACAAAGTGCAATGTCTCTTTCAACCTTGAATATTCCTTTTGAAATATTTTTTTTTCTAATTGAAAATAATAATTCTGCTTTTTATGACAAGATATAAAATGTTGATAATACTGAGATATATTTATAATTAAAGGCCAAAGAATGCAGATACAATTGCCTTATTTCAAAACTGTCCGGTTTATTGGATCTAAGGACAATTTGTGATTCGATTCCTATTTTGTCCAAAAACCTTAAAAAACAATGAGAGAGTCCATCTTTACGATATGTGGGATACCATGTAATAGCTGCCCATTTGATATACTACATCAACTCCTGCTTTTGTCGTATTGTAATCCAATATAATTGTTGGTTTACCACGGTTAAATCACTACTAACAATGAAGGGAAAGGAATAGAAGGGTCAGAAAATCACACCTGTATTAGAAAGGGTATAGCTATAAATCGAAACTGCTTAGAACATTCAACCCCTGCATGCAAAAACAAACCATTCAAAATTACGAAAATGTTATACTCTATACCCGGACACGACCGCTGAATGTTAAAATAGCTTAGTACCTAATACCATTAATTCAGGAAATTCTAGTTTTATCTCTCTCAGCATTAAATGCTTGATTCTTAATTAAGGAAGTAACAGAAATATGACCAGGAACAATCTATCATAGCCTTCATTTACAGAGACTTGGACTAAATTTAGTAATTTGTTTCTTCCTATAATTTGAGTAAGGTTAAGCTGACTCTCATATTCAGGAGATGCTCATCTCAAAGCAACTTATTAGAACTTTAGAAGAAGAAAAGAAAAAAAAAACTTTTGTAATGACATTTGAGAGAACTTATTTCACAGTTTTAATAACCTAATAATTCAAATATATTTATATTTCATATAAAACAGTATCAAGTTACTTTAAGCAAAAGTACTTAACAATAATAAATGCCCATTACATACTGTAACATAGTGAAAAAATTTAACATAAAATATCAAATAAGTAAAAAAAAAAAAGAAAGAAAGAAAGAGAGGAGGAGACACAGAAAAATATTTTGCTTTTCTGCTTTGGAAAGAATTTTTTTAGAACTACAGTAACAAATCTTCGTGTTTCTGTCTTTTAACATATATTCATTTTGAGTGTATCCCTTTTCTTGTATATAGAATACACCTGTAAATGACTTAATGCATTGCATTCATATATCAAACTAATAATAATAGTAAAAAGCGATTCTGATAATTTCAATGATTTAAAGCTCCCCAAATAGAAAAAAAACTTATCTGTACAGAACCAGCAACAACAAAAATCTTAATGTATGTATGTATGTATCATGAAGTGATCAAGCAAACATGGCCATCTGTTATTTGCTTAAAAAATCCTCAAAGCTTCAAGGCCCTAAATACCAGTTATTTAAACAAAGCCTACCCCATAAATCACTTCCACTTGCCAGCAATGTTAATATATATATATATATATATATATATATATATATATATATATATATATATATATATGCGCTACATCAATAACTTCAAATTTGTACATGGTCATCTGCAAAGTGTAGCAAAATGTGTCTTATGAGATCAGAATACTATTCTCAATAATCTATCATACAACTTGAAAACTCTTAGCAACAAGAGAACATTTACATCAGAGCATGGGGTGCAAGGTTATACAAAAATATGCTTCAGGTTGTCCTAATCTTGTATTGGATCATCAACGGCTGAATATGTGAAGTGCCTAAAAGTCCATACTAATCCTACCTCTATTTCTAGTTTTCACATTATTTATCATGGGCGCGGTAGCCCGGTTGGCAAGAGCAGCGGGCCAGTGATCTGAACATCCCTGGTTCGATGCTCGTCGCTGCAAATCTACCGCCGTGTTCACTAATGGTGGCCGGGACACGTAAAATAGGGTGTGGCTACAATGTCCTCCATGGTCTAAAATTTACCTCTGGCGGTGCGGGGTCAAGTGTTTCGGTCTTGTCACTTGACTCTGTTCAAAATACGGGACCGGTCATTTAGCCAAGTCGGACTCCGACCCTTGCGGTGCTATTAAAAACCGGAGCTGCACCATCATCGCCCATAGCCTTCGGAACTTGACCTGATGTTACATGTCAGTCAAGGGGCATAAGCAACAACAACAACATTATTTATCAGTTTTCTCAGAAATGAATAGTTTTAATTTTTGGGCATCAATTCTGGCCTACATCAACTACAGAAGCTCTTCATCAGCAAATAAGCAAAGTAGTTTCTGAAATTAAAATTCTAGATCTTTGTGCTCTTACAATGTTTTTTAAAATTAGATAAACTTTACTTTTCTCCATTTCACTTAATACTAAAACTAACACAAGAGTTCTTTCGATTGGTATCAGCATAGGTAGAAGAGCTAGGGTATAGCAGTCACCAGTTCTGCCAAATAGAGCAATAGTCATTTCAATCTTGTTTTTCCCCCTTTTGTACTTGACTACGCATAAGAACTTGGCTTTTAAAATATTCTTTAGAAAAATAACTTTATTTAAAATATAAATAAACTTTTTGACTTTCTCGAGATGGTTTTTATCAATACAAACATTTAAGAAGATTTTAGACTTTATATTTTGCATTGAAATACATACATTATCACAAGCAGAGATTTCGATTGTAGAGAATGTAATTCTTTTTCAATTGAAGTTAGAACTCTATGTAATTTTTATTGTTTTTGTTAGAACTTTATGTAAACTTTAATATTTTAGGGTGCATTTTAAAAGAATTAAGTGCAAAAGCAGAAAAAATTATATCTAAAGAATGGAATAAAAATAAAAACTATTTACCATCTAAACCAACCTCTTTTTCTATTGGGCCACATGCATGTTTGCTATATTACATGGGCCACAACATATTACACTATACATCCTAATATAATAATGTAAAAAATAAAACTCAAAACCTAAATGTATTCAAACATTTTAAAATGAGTGTGATTTTTTTTAATGTTGAAACAAACTATTGACCATTTAAGACAAATCAGGTTTATACATGATACTCTAAATACATCATGAAGGTAAGAATAAGTAAGCCGATTTCTATATATATTCTTAATATATTTCATTCTGAATTTAGAATGATTCACAAGGATACGTTGATATGAACAGTGTGAGAAGCAGGTGGCACATTTTTGTAAATTCTGTGTTAATTTCTTTAAATAGAAAAACAAACAAATTTGACTGATGTCATTTATGAGTAAGGTTCAAAAGTAGTCACCGAGCATTTGGAAGGTAAGGTGATAATTGCCCCCCCCCCCCCCCCCAAAAAAAAAAAAGATTGGCATGGATATTATAGCCAAATTCATGGAGATAGGTATTACCCTTTATTTTAGAGTTAATATTTTTGAATCTTCTGAACTGACTATCAATGATTACATGGTTATATTGTATTTAAAAGGTTATCTTTGTATAAGGCTTAATCTCAAATCGATTGCTTGGTGAATAACTTATGACTCACTAACAGAAAAATTCAACACAAAGTTTGCCAAAATAGTACCTTTAAATTTCTTAGAATTTCTAATGGCTAACATAACTGATTACTACACAAAGTAATCAATTCAGATACATATTTCATCAGAGTCAAGATATCTTCAACTTGCATATACTTTCTTCTATCAAAAACTGCTTTTCTTAAGCCTTTTCAGATCAAAATCACAATAAAAATTTTTGAAGTGAAGAAGACATTTAATTGAGCATAAATCATACTAAACCATTTAAATGATATATTTTTAGGAAACATTAAAATGCATATGTTTAAAATAATTAAACATGTAATGAAACTATATCAAAGCAAAATGTTAAAAGGAAAATTGCCAAAGGTGTTAATAGGTAATAAATAATGTTCCAATGACTATAGTAAATTTTAGACTTAATAACAAGATTTACATGTAATACAGATAAAATTTGCTTATTCATACAATGGTATTAAAAAAAATGTTTAATGCACAGGAAACTTTTAAATGTCTCAAAGTAAAAGAAACTATAAAGCAGGAACCATCTCAAATAAATGAAAACTTACATAATCAGGTGGAAAAAACTTATACTAAAATATTTTAAATTAACTAAAAACTCTTAACAGAAAATATTATCTAATCCATAAAAAATTCATAAATAATTAAATAAAGTCAACTTTATACATTAAAAAAATAAAGGATTCTTTATATACAAAAAATAAAGTCTCAGTTAATATAGTTTTTATTGCAATCAAACATGACAATATGTATAATGGCCCATAGGCTTTTTGTTTTATAAATGCAAATATTCCTATTAATGCTATGTAATTTAGCTTTTAAACCTACACGAGGTTAAATTTTTTTTCTGCTGATTTTTATACTTTGTTTATTGCTGTTTACTATGCAATTAAACAGTAAATATTCAAAAATAAGCAAGAAAAGATTCTCTTTTACAGATCTAAATAACAGGAGGAGGAAAAAGGAAAACAGTATAATTAAATCTCATATCAAGCAAGATGTTTCTAGTTTTAGGTTAAAGACTTCATTATTTAATATTGTAATGTTCATTTATTTTAAATGTTATTTCCTTTTTTTATAAAGTGGAGAAAAAAACTAAGGGGAAAACAAACACACACACACACAGGTTTAATAATTCATAGAACAAATAAAATGTTCTCCATTTATGGAGCTGACTGCTTCTCATTCATATGGCAGGAATTTTATGTAACACATACAGCATAAAATATAATCAAGATATACAAAACACGAAAAACTAAGTTTTTCAGCAATTTTTTCCCTTCCTTTTTTATAATCTTTAAATTCATAAATGTTTCTAATATACAACATATTTTAATCTCTATAAGATCACAAATCTACACATACATACACAGATATTCATGAAACATACAAACAAGGTATAGAAACATCTTTGTATGAATTAAAATTATTAATGTAAACAGTTCAAATAAAAAAAAAAATAGATTCACAGTTATTGAACTTAAACTTATATCTTGTTATTCGACATCTTACAATAATCCTTTTACACACAATGATCACCTATTTTCTCTGACCTGACCTGACCTATTAAAAAATATTAAGCTCCTAATTAAAGCTCATTCTTTCACGCACCCTGATTCTTTAACACTTTTAAATTTAAATTAAGTAAGATTTTTTAAAAAATTGTTTTTTTTAACAAAAAAAATTTAATTTTGAAAATCTTCATTGGAACTTGAAGTTAAATGATTTCACATTCAAAATTTTTCAAGTGAGACATTAAAAACTGTATTAAAAAAAACATGAATATTCATATTTTAATTAATTATCCCACAGTTGTTTCTAATGAAGGCTATTTATTCTTCTAAGATTTCAGAATGTGTTTCAGTCAGCTAGCAAATGAACTTACTAAACACAAATGAAAATCTTGAGTTAACTTGAGTCAATAAGATATCAATAAACTGAAATTATCTAACTATAAGAATTTATACATACATCAATAAATGAAAAATATTTTAAATAGCTTTTCATTGCAGGTAGTCCTACACTGGTAACACTAAATAATGGCAGAATGGAGTGTCTACAGTCCGGCAAATAAGAATGTTGATGGCTGTGCCATATGACTGAGTTTATCAGTACTTTGGTTAAATCATTAATCTAATGGTAACCATTTATATGACTATAGAATTAAGGCCTTAGTAGTGTTAAATAACACCAGCTAAGGTAGAACCTAAGTAATGGCCAGAAGTCTGATAATGATCAGCTATGGGACCTGCAAATAAAAGTTAAATACAAAAATTCAAATAATTATGCTAATTGCAAGGCTCAAAGCCATAGATGATTTAAGTTCCACATTGATGTTCCAAGCGAAAATGCTTAACAAGGTATGATAAAATATTAAATAAAACATTGTAGTTTGGACAGTAAAATTAGGTGCAATTAACATTCCTTCATGCATTCTAGACATAAAATTTAGAAAACTGTATTATTAACATTTGTCTAAAACAAGTGCACCTAAGAATGATGCAGTAAATTGTGATCTTCTGAAAGAGAGGTACCCAATTAATTTAAATTTCAAAACCCTTTTTATGAATATAAAAAATCTTGGAATCTTGTGGATTTTTATTGATTATAAATAAGAGATATCTGTAAATAAAAATGGTAATGATGAAAATGTAAATATCATTAATTAAATCTGGTAACTAATCTGAATTGTTTTCTTTAAATACAGTCGATTCTGGTTAATCGGCACTTTTGATGGACTACATCAACTCCTGCTTTTGTCGTATTGTAATCCAGTATAATCATTGGTTTACCACGATTAAATCACAACTATCAGTGAATGGAAAGGAATACAAGGGTCAGAAAATCAAACTTGCATTAGAAAGGGTGTAACTATAAATAGAAACTGCTTAGAACATTCATACCTTACATGTAAAAACAAACCATTGAAAATTACGAAAATGTTGCACTCTGTACATCGGCACACCCACTGAAGGATTAAAAGAATTTTTATGATCTTTCTCATGATATAAATTTTATAATCCCCAGATTATATTAAATGCAAACTTTAAAGAATGTTAAAAACAGCTTAAAAATTTAATTTTTAAAAAAATCTACAAATTTTTAAAAAAATTTTCTTAGTGCACCCCCACACTATAAGAATTGCCATGCAAAATTTCAGCCCTTTAGGTCCAGTGGTTTGGTCTGTGCGTTATTTGTCAGTTAGTTACGGAACTGATTTTTATATATATATATATATATATATATATATATATATATA
Organism: Dolomedes plantarius; assembly: GCA_907164885.2. Classification (NCBI taxonomy): domain Eukaryota; kingdom Metazoa; phylum Arthropoda; class Arachnida; order Araneae; family Dolomedidae; genus Dolomedes; species Dolomedes plantarius. The sequence continues at coordinate 60,679,561 of OU015495.1, read as the reverse complement.
AAACATTTCATACATTTTATTTTCGAGGTAAAATAATAATAAAGCAAACAAGTCCATAGAGAATGATTGAAATTCATGGAAAGATCAAATAAAAATTGGAAAAAGATCTTATAAAAAGTTTACATGATGCATATCAGCTCTTTAAAACTGAAAATTGGCACTCACTACTGGAGAGTTAAAGCTTTTAGATTCTGAACCAAATGAAGCAGAAATTCCTCTTACAGCAAATAAAAATTATCCGAATTAAAACTATCAATTATCTTGTACCCGAAGCTTGTTTAGTGTAACACAACCTCTTCTGATTAAATGAAAGAAGCTTTATCAAAGTTTCATGAGCACATAACAATGCTGAAGAGAAGTGAATTGTGATACTAATGTAAAACTGGTGAAGGGCTCGCATTGAAAGGTAAGTGTTTTAACTTAATATCCATTGCAGATAAAGTTAAAAAGCACTACCAAATGTTTCTTACATATTTATAACAAGAAAACACATGCCCCCACCCCCCACCCCCAAAAAAATGAAAATGGAAGATACCTCAGGAGAAAGTGAAATTCTTACACAAGTAGATCTTAGCAAAAACTTTGAATTAAGACACTAAAATGATGCGATAGCTCTGCATTGAGGAAAAATGACTTGTAAGGAAGACAGAAATTGTACATTGCCATTTATACAGCAGGAATTTAAAAGAAAAAAAATTAGTCCATATCAATATCAAATACATATATACACAAAAATAATGCACAATGTAAGACTCTTCCTTGAAATTTTGCAAACTTTCTTCTTTTGTATTATTCTGAGGTAACTCTTGAATATTAAGAAAATCTCCCATCACTATTACCGCTTAATTCTATCAAGACATAGTACCAATATTTTCACATTATCCTATTAGTTCTATCTTCAAATAAAAAAGGGGAGAAAATAATCCAGGCAGTTTTAAAAAAGGCTTATAACTCTTTTTCACATTCACAAAAGAGAGAAGTAATTATTTTTTAGGGCATGAAAACTGAAAACTTTTGTGATCCTGTCCCAATAATTTTATCAATTTACTTACAAAGAATTAATTATGCAAAAATTATTGCTAAGATTTAAACTCCAGCAAAATTTAATAAGTATCACAGTTTACGAAACAGATTACTAAAATTCATAGAAGCTTTGTAAAATTTTATCAAAGTAGTTTATATGAAACACAGGCCTGCAGTATATATATAGTCCAAAATTCCACTAATATTTTTGGAAAAAAAAAAGTTAAGATAACTATGTTATGCTAAAAATGGAAATAAAAAAGAATATAGAAAGATGCATTCATTATACCAGCCTTAGAAGTCTTTAAAATTGCATTCAGAGGATATTATTCAGTAATTTATGCTTGAGTAAAAAAAAAGATAAGAATTACAATGGGTAATTCGGAATAAAATACTAGTCAACAAGAATAAAGTTTAAAAAAAGGAAAGGAAAAATTAATTTTGCAGATACAGTATTTCCAATGGGCAGAAATAGTTTTACATTAGGAATATAGATGAACTATTTAAAGAAATAATGTATAAACACAATGATACGAAAACAATGGGTGTTCGACAGAATTTATTGTCAGACACAAAATAGTTCCTACAGCTAGTTTAAGATCGATGAGCAAAAATACTGATTCTAGTCATAAAAGAAATATGCTGCTTCCAGCTAAATAATCTATTCTGCTGAATTGATATATATTAACTGTGTTGAAGAAGCTTGCCAACACATTGAAACCACAAACCCCCTCTAATAACACCGAATATCAGAAAATCGACAAACTTATATCACCTAAAATTGACGAAGATGACAAAAGGTGAAACAAACTGCACTACTGAACTCATAGGTGACATATGCAATACAAACTTCAAATTTAATTTAAGTCAATAAAAAGTTTGAGATTTATGGAGGTAAAGCCGACATTTTATGAGGAAAAAAGGCACAAAGTACAACTTGGAAAGAGAATTATGCTAATATTTTTGAAATTATACTCTTTAGCATAAATAATTTGAAGTAGTATTCTTCTAATTATTCAAGGAAACAAAGACAAATATATATGTGTAATTTTTAAGCAGGAATTGTTCAGTTTTACAACCCATTAATAAAAATAAAGATTACAAATTCACACCTACAGACCAAGAGCTATGAAATATAATTGTATTTTAAATTACCAATAAAAGTACTCATATAAGAAAATAAAATTCGGTAATAGTTCAAGATAATAAAATGGCATTTGCTATCAGGACTAGGAGAATGTAAGACTGCTGAGAATAAAAGACTAAGGGATTTTATACATTTTATTGACATAATATGGATAATGAAGATATAAACAGCAGTATAGAGATCTGCAGACTAAACACCACCCAAAAGCTGACCCTATTTTCTCTCTTATGACTTAAGCCAGCCCTGGTTTTCTTTTCATTAATTCACATTAGGACTACATTTTTCTTGAATTTTAGGAACTAATATTTATTGATTAAAAGAAAAAATTATTTTTTGACAAAGCATATTAAACAATAATCTCAAGAAAATAAAATGCTAATTTAAATTACTTCAAGACATTTCATTCCCATTGAAAAAGAGATTAAAATAAATATGCTTAGTTTCAACTTTTGATTAAGAACTTATTAATATATTTAAAATTCAATTATTTTGTTTCAGAAACTAAGAATTTCAAGCTTATTTTATTATGAAGCTATTTTGAGTACAAATCAACAGAGCAATTTACTTGACTTTTTTCTTCCCCCAAATCTACCATCAAATTTCTCTCAAACATGTGATGCCTAGCAATCCAATCTAAAATAGAAATTTCCCAGAGGGAAGAAGTGTCCTAAAACTGTCCATAGAATGAATGTATAGATATAGTTGCTCCCCAGTCAAAGGAGTTGAGGAACAGAGAACACATAAAGGAGATCTAGAAAGTCCAATGCGGAAAAGATGGGCCTATAAGTAATCATGGCCAGTGAGGACACTAAAACAGGCAACATTGAAAGCTTTGGGAAGAGATGGATGCATTTCTTTCTTTGGTTAAGGATACCCAGGATTTTCCCCATAGCCTCCATTTTATGAAGACATTTCAGTGTACTTGTTTTCAGTGTTTTCTTGTTAAGTCTTTTAATGTTTCTCAGAAGTACACCAGAATCAGAAGAAATTTTCCTAATATACATGTTAATATTAAGAAGGATGTTATTGGAAAAATAAAAGGGAGTAATTAAATATAATTCACATATTCTAAATGAAGGATTGAACAATATCTGCTAAAACCAGTTCCTACTTTGCTTGAACACTGCAGGATTGACTACTTGATAACCAGAATAACCAGCAAACCCTTCACTCGGGTAAATCAGATGATCAATCAGATACAGGCTGGTGTAACATAAGGCCTCGTACACACGATATGGTTTTGGTTTTATAATCGTTTCGGTGTCAACCGAAAGCTGTGTTCACACGATTCAATTTTTCTTTCGCCGTATACGATTTTCCCATCTACACAGAACCCCTTTGCAATTACTGCAGTGTAGTTCACATTGCCGGATGGACGTAAATACCTTTCTTGTAATGTTCTGGTATCGACGTCGTCGAAGCAAAATTAAAAAAATTAATAGAATGTATAGGGTACATCCTATTGTGAGGGACAGATATTGTCTGCGATCTTTTTAAATGCTTGAATTCAAATGATTCTTTTCAAATGATTGAATTAAGATGAGATTAATTGAAATTTTTCCAACTACATCTGAATGACTATACATACATTTGATAATCTATTAAAAAGAGTAGAAGAAAATTTGGGAAAGCAGGATAAAACTATGAGAAAAAGTATTAGTCCAGAAGAAAAACTAACAATATGTTTCAGGTAAGTACATTTTATTCACATTTAAGGGGCTCCGGGACACATTTTAATTTTTTTTTTATTTATTGAGTTGAAACCTTGAATTTTTTGTGATGGTTAGCCATATAATTTGCAAACAAAATCACATCATAAAACTTCTTAAAGTTTTAAAAAAAAATTTTTATTTTAAATTTTAAAAAAGTGGGGTAATTTAAAATCATTATAACTTGAAATATTATCTGTCGAATTTCAAATTTTTCTTATTTAATTAAACAGAAATATATGTTTTAATTTCGATTCAGCATTTTAAAAAATATTAATATTTTTAAAAATCTATATATATAAAACGCGTAGGTATGCGGCACAAAAATCGGCGATATTTCCACAGTCCGAATGGCAATGGCTGGAACTACCAGATGTAAACATTAGCGGCCAACCGCGTGTGTGTAGCGGTTCGACGATAGCACGTAATTTGGTGCAATTTAATTGCTGTATTTTACACGTGAATAATTTTAATTCACAAGATAATTTATTCTTTTGTTCCATCGGTTTTTCTAAATGTATGTAAGAGGACAAACTTTTGACAAAATATGCTTAGACCTATCAAATCCAGTGTTTAGTCCTGGACAGTTGTATGTAGGTTTACCTAGAGTCCGTTCTTTTGATTCTGTCACTGTAGTATCTCCTATTTCTGAAATACTCAACTGTGTATATCAAGAAGTTTGAGGAAAATCATAGTAAAATATTAATAATTGCATTATAATATCTTAATAGTAATATTAAGTAAGAGTAATTGTCTACACTTTTTTTAGTAGTACTTGCTGAATTTTTACTCCATTTTATAAGTTAAAAAATTTTCCCAACAATTTTTTATTTGGTATGATTAAGTGTAGATATCTTAATTGTGAACAATAATACATATAGAGAGTGATGTAATCCACACTCTCTATATGTATTATTGTTCTCTATATGTATTTTAGATAATACATATACACTCTCTATATGTATTTTAGTACTTGCTGAATTTTTTACTCCTTTTTTAGTGAAAAAATTTGTAACAATTTCTTATTTGATGCAATGATAAAGTGTAGATATCTTAATTTTGAAAAATATTACATACATAGAGGAATGTAATTTTTAAAATCTTTGTTGTTGGTTTCTCAGTCTTATCTTTAACTCTGTTCTGAAGTAATGGAAATTCATTTTTTTTTTAATCCCGATGTTTTAGAATCAGCCTTATAGAGAATTTTGCAATGATTATAAATTTTTTGGCTGAGATCACACTACCACTTAACAACGTATATTTATGATGACAGGTAATAGTAACATTCCTTACATACGTTTCTTTCACTTGAGTTGTTTTGCAAAAGAAAATATAATACTAAAAGCGACCATGCTGGTCGCGCAGCGACTAGTTAAAAATATTTAGAGAATTTTTTTTTAAAATGATGTAACTTATTTTTTAAAAATCATATTTTCAGAAGCAAACACATTTTTTAAATTTGCTGAATCAAAATTAAAGTAAAATAATTGAAAAAGACATGTTCCAAGTTTGAACCATTTATCTTTAACGGTTCTTGACATATAACAATTTAAAAATGAGAAATGGTGAAAAAAAAAACCATCATGAATAAAAATGCATTTACGGGTTTAAACAAAGATTTTCTGCTATTAAAATGTTGCAAAAAACAATAATAATAATAATAATAATAATAACTCCTGTTCTAATTAAGATTTAAACATGATTTAAACATTGTTTAAAGTGTGATTTAAAGTAAAAATTATGTTTTGTCCCAAATGGTCGATCTTTCTTCAACCAAAGAAATTAAAATTTCTGTTTTGATTTAAAAAAAAAAAAAAAGAAAAAAAAAGGGTAAAAAAATACTTCAAAGAATCACTTCAGTAGCTAGATCGGCACTAGTGTACGTTTCCTTCAAAACAACCGAATTGTATGTACTCCCCCTCTCAATTCTATACGCCCAGACCTGCCAACCTCAGTAAGAACAAAATCCTGCAATATTCTACCGTGCATAAAATAATCGACATAACACAAAACAGTATAGTAAAAAATTATAAGAGAATTATACTATATATTTACTTATAGTTTATAGGATCTCTTTAATAATATTACATAGTTCAAAATATTTCCTTACTGTTCAACTTGAAATTATATTAATCAAAAGTTATATATTTGAAATTTGTAATCATACATTTTAATGTACATCATATTTACACTAGCAGGGACCCCAGCAGTCTATATTTTGAGTACTTCTATTTCTTTATAATGTTTTTTTAATAAATTGCAGAAAATCTTTGAATTTTTATAGCATTTACTGTAGCTGATTTTGCTTTTTTAAAAATTCATTGTCAAATTGTTCTTCATAATAGTGTCCTTGTGGGTTCGATTTGCATATTAGGAAATTTTCTGCGGTTTCCCTTGACATAGATGACCTGAACTTAGTAGAAATTTTTGTTATGTATCTAAAAATCCTCTCACACTCTGCATTACTGTGAGGGAATGTTAAAACCAGTTATTTTTTTACGTTTCGGAATCCGGTAATAGTAGTGTCCATTCCGGAAACCCGGAAGATGCATTAAAAATCCGGCATTGCCGGGGTAAATCCTGAAAGTTGGCAGGTCTGTATGCCAATGGCAAACGAAACAGCCCTACAGCGGTTTCCTCTATCCGGTTTCAGTAGACAAAATCGAACGACGCCTGCTACCGATTCGGTTGTTCTCCCGTTTGCGGTTTTCGACCACAACGTGTGAATGTACAAAACAAAATATATTGTTCACTGTAAACCGAATGACAAAACTGAGACAATCATAAAAATGAATCCGTATTGTGTGTACGAAGCCTAACAGTTTCCTCCTTTACTCAATAGAGGTGAGGTGGGGGGGGGGGGGGGGAGAGAGAGCTTGTGACCCCTTTGGACACACCTGCATCCTAACCCCTATACTCCACAGGGAAGTTCCAGTGTGGGGGTTGGACAAATAAAAAGTGACTCTTGGCGTCATGCCAACATAACATTGTACAGTTTTTTCAGTTTTCAGAGGGTGACCCCAGTGTCGGCAGAGCAAGCTGCCCCGGGTGAAAATTGTTGAGAGTTAAGGCTGCTATGTACTAAGAAAAAAATAGTATTTCGCTTTTCCTCTTCTTGCAGACTCTTGTGGTGGGAGGAGTCCAGTTGACAGTTCGAGAATTCCACCCCCTTTAGGATTGACATTTTGAGGGACTGTAATGACTATCTCTCTCTCTATAAGGGGATTAAGCACTGCACCCAAATTTTTTTTATTTAAAATATATTTTTGTCAACTATTTACAGGTACTTTACAGGTACATGAACTTTTCTGCAAAGCGCTACAGGATTCATTTTATAAATTTCGTCCACCGAAGGAATTTATGAGCGTTTAGAACACACTATACCAGATTTTCCCCCCGAATAATTTAAATTTTAAAATATTCATTGCATTAAAAAAAATAAATAAATAAAAATGTACACAAATGTAAAATTTCTTTCTCTATGACAAAGTACAATTTTTGGAACAGATGTGCCAGACGCACCTCCCTTGGCGACAAGTAACTTTTGGCGACAACTAGTCGCCAAAAAATTTTTGTCACCAAAACAGGTCTACATTTTACGCTTAAAATAACAAACATACACAAAATATCAATAACAACCCAAATATAAAAATAAATTCAAAACAAACTTACCAATGGCAATAATAAACTTTCAAAAACATGACACAAATCCACAACAGCTACTTTAAAACATACACGAATATATCTAAAAACGGCTGTATTAAAATTCAAAACCTAAACAGAAATGCTCAACCGCTACTTTAAAACATATGCAAAAATATCTAAAAAGGCTGTATTAAACTTCAAAACCTTAGCAGAAATGCTCAACCGCTACTTTAAAACATACACAAAAGTATCTAAAAACGGCTGCATAAATACAAAAACTAAAACCTTAAATTTAATGAGAAATTTTTTAGCGCCCCGCCCCCCCTAAAAAAGTCAGTATAATACAACTAGTCAGTCCAACTAATAATAACTAATTTAAATAAACATAAAAAACGCCTTGGTTAAATATATATTTCTTCATTAAACATATATTACAGCACAAATTCAAACGATCTATTTCCATTATATCGCCTCTATTTTAGACACTAAAATCCCCTGATATTTCTAAATTACACTAAATACTGAACAGATAATAAATAAATGAACAAAAATAAATTGAAATATATAACCAGATTATTGTATCCAAGCTGAAACTTAAAATCTGAATTCAAACATAAACGAAAAATTCAAAAACTGTTGCCACAACATAATATAACTACACTAAAGAACGTTAAAAAAAAACCATTCAATGACGCAAAACACAAGACACACCCGAATCTGGCAACAACAAAATCCTAAAAGCAACAAAAACACAAATTGGCAACACCAAAGTAAAATCTACATCTAATACTATCCAAAATACGTCATTAATATTTCGCAACAACATGGCCGCCATACTATATCACGTAAACAAACACACACAACTAGCCGTTCAAACTGGGTTGCCACAAAATAATAAAATTTCGCCAAATCGCATGGCTGCCACACCAAACACAAAATCGCCAACTTGGCAACGAGGTGCGTCTAACAGATCTGTACCTAATTTTTTTTTTTTTAAATCTTTGAATCCAAGTCGGCAATCTGTGGACAAATTTTCTCCATAGGTTAACATTGAGGTGAGCGAATCCAATGGGGTTAGTACATAGCAGCCTTAATCTCTCAGTTTATGACTAGAAAGTAGTCTTGATATATATATGAAGTATATTATAATTCGTATCTAAAGGCTGTATAAATTACATGTTTTCTTGTGTTCTTATTGAACCAGAACATTACACTGGATTATGCAATGAATTTTGGGAAAGATTATCTGAACTTGGCACACCTAACACAGGATCCATATTTTTTTTTTTTATTTATTTATTTATTTTTTTTTTGGGGGGGGGGGGGCACAGAGCTTCAAGATATTTCTATGGCCTATTTTTTTTTACCTATACATCTCATCTCTGAATTAGAAATTATAATCATTGCCCAGATCTCATTAACAAGAAATATAATAAGCATCCCAACTGTTTTCCCATTGTAACACAATGTATAGGAAAAGAAAAATGAACTTAAGAGATATTTAAAACATAATGGTGCAATTTTAATTAAAAGCTTAGTTTTTCTTTAGTAAAAGTCAAATCACCAATATGGCTTTCATGTTTGCAGCACTCTCATTCTTAGTTTCATGAACACACCTTGCTAGAATAACTAATCAATTTAAACTTTAGAGTGTCTTTAGTAAAAGTTTAAAAGGAAGGAAAAAAAAATTATTTTCAGATGCTTTATGACACTATATTTCAATCATAGTATTGAAAATGGGTGTCACAAATAAATTATGTCATCTAGTCTCTCAATCTATATAGAATTGTTTTCTTAATGTATAATGAAGTATGCATAAAAATAACTTCATTTTTTAAAAATTTTATTTATTTATTTATTTATTTTGTGTAGATGAATTTAGTATTCTATGGTTAATGTCATTAATCAAGTTTTCAATCAGTTTGAGAGACATGTTTATACTATACAAATTTTTCCATGGATGTCTCTTATTTTACTTTCATATTTTTAACTTCTTTTTGTACTTTGATATTTATATAAACACCAGTATGTCCAATAGGACTAAATTTTATGTTTTAGTTATATTATTTAAAGGGAGATATTTAAATAATAGTGATACATTAAAACAAAAGATGCAACACATTTTAGGCTCTTTGACTATCAAAATGAAAGGGAGGTGGAAGTTTCTCTCACACTCATACACACATACAGAAAATGATTCAGTGAAAAAAACTTAACACTAAATCAGTATATAACAAGAGAATTTTATCCTATATTCCATCTGGTTTCTAAATAAATTTATAAATGATTTTTCTCAATATAATGTTAATTTATATGCTTTTACTAAAAACAGCAATTTTTCTTTTGCTAGATGTCCCTTTATGACATTTGCTTTAATATAGACATACAGTGAAATAAAGTCTAAAAATATGTATATGCAACTTAAAAAAAAAAGGCAAAGTACAAATGAAAATAGTACAATACAAATTCAACAATAAAAAAAAATAACAAATTACTCAGTCAAATCTGAGGAGTAAACATTTAAAATGCCTGAGCATATATTTATCACAAGCTTCTCTTTAACATATTCTTTTGATATGAGAGAATTCCAAAAGCGAAATTTACAATATAAACCAGTTTTTATATACATATATACAAAGTACCCAACAATTTTTCTTAATAATTAGCTGCCCAATAAATATTCAAGACAAAATTAAGATATCACTTACTATTTGATATGGAAGTTTCTGGATACGGCCTTGGCGGAGATTTCACAGGCTGTTTATTTTCTATGGATAAAAAATGATCTGTATACTCTGTGTCTTGTTCATTATTACTAGGAAATAAAGACGTTGCACTCATTTGCACAAAGCTTTGATTAGTAGAAGTTCTCATCACTTCATCTGATTCTAAATTATTTGTGCATAGCTGATGCTCTGAACATTCTACAGGAATATTGAGCACAGTGGCTGAACTTTGATGAAAGTAATTTGGCTCAGTAGAATTTTCTTGTCCTCTTTCTTTTGATTGAAAATCAAGAGCAGTAGACTGCCTTATAGATTTTAAATGATTTGAAGGATATAAAGTTGAACTAGCTAATGTTGCTGAATGCCCACTGTTAACAGAATGATTTGAGTCTGGACTTGCATGATTAGAAAATAAAACACTTTCTGTCCTATGCACACTACTAGTTGACTGTTCACTATATACACTATTAGACAGATTTGTGACAATTTCCTGTGACTGACAAGTGACTGTTGCCTTCCCCTTTTTAGGTTTTCTTTTGTTGAATTGCAGCAAGCCTTTTTTCCGTTTCTGAAGGAAAAATAACAACAACTCAATACTCTTACGTAGAAAAAAAATCCAATACATTTGATAATTTTTAAATTTATACATTTATAATAGTTAGAAATGAAATCTGTCACATGAAAGAAACCCAAATTTAGAATAACTTAAGTTTAAATGTAACATCTCTTTGTTAACATTGCCAACATTATCATAATAACGAAAAATTGTTTTTGAGAGATGAAGTCTTGAAGTTAAACAAAGATTTAATTAAACAAAGATTTTAAAAAGGTTTTCTAAATTTCCAATTAAAATTTAAAACTCTTTTCTAAAACAATGTTCTTTTTAAAGTTTTTCTAAATTTGGATTTCTTTCTTACAGGAAAGAGTCCACATAGGGGAGAAAAAATTTCACCTGCCTAAAAATATGTGAGAATGGCAGTATATTAAAAATATGGCAGTATATTAAAAATTCATACCTTTCAGCTTTATAATTTGATATGTTAATTTCTAACATATATGTATATTTATGTACATGAGGGGGTCTGCGAAGTTTCCAAGAACCTGTTTTATGACTTTCTTACTGACTCTAAAAAATTTCCTGGCTATTTTAAAAAGATGAAGCCTGTGCAGAAAATATAATTTTTTTTAATTTAAAAAATATTAATAACTATCAACTTTCGGGTTAAGATTGTACTGTATGGAATATAGAATTAAAACTAAACGAAATATAGAATTAAAAATAAATGTTACAAAAACATTTCAATTTTCATTTTCAAAAAATGTAAGATATCAATAAACATTATAGCTACATTTTTAAGTAATATTAAATTAACATATTTTCTGCAGGTTTCAATAGATTCCAATAGATATTACAAGCCAGCAACCAAAATATTTTTTTTTTAATTTTACTGGCAATGATTTTCAGATATTCCCAGTACAAAATAGTAAAAAAAGGTACATTCGAATTTTTACCGATTTAAACCGATTCCTACTCCTAACAGAGCTAAACACCAGAATAATTTTTAGACTGATCATTTTCAGGATAGTATGGTTTTCTCAATTCATTTTGAAGACATTGATATAAATCGATATTTGTAAACAAAATTATTCTTTTACTGATCTTTGAAATGTTAGAAAAAAAATGAGTTATTTTGTTTACTGGCATTTTGAAAATTTTAATAATGCACTATAGATGAGAAAACAATCAACAAATTACGAAGTAAAAAGGTGGAAAATGATAAAAATTGCTGCAAAGTGTCAAAAATATTAATTTCCCAGAAATATTTCATGAAAATTTTACAGTGAAATGCTTTATTGGTAAATAAATTCACATGTATTATTGAAGAAAAGTCAAACATATGCAACAATGCAGGGTGGTTCCCAAGAAAATTTTCTAAATCAAGAAAATTTTATGTAAATCAATGGAAAATAATTGGCTTTAATACAGAGATTTAACAAAAATTTTTACATTTTATTTGCATGAAAAAAGTAAAAGGAATAGATTATATTAGAACTAAAATCATCAAATAATTAAAAGGTTAAGATTTTACTGTTTGCCGTGAGAAATTTCTAACAAATTTTCTTTGAAGATAAATAAAATGTTTTCAAATACTGATTTTATAATAAATTTCTGAAATAAGCACCAACACAAATACTGCAGAGTATGAAGTATATATACACACACAATATATATATATATATATATATATATATATATATATATATATATACTGGGTGGCCATAATTAAACTGACAGTGCTCACAGTGTTCTGTAGCGCGATCTATTTGCGAGAATGACGGCACATTTTGTAGGAAGATTAAACAAGACGGGGGATGAAGGATTCTGCGAAAAAATAAATTAGTTCCAAAAGTCACCGCTAGGGGAATATTTGGCGCTGTGTAATAGAAAATAGAGTGTTAACAAATGCAAATTAATACGGAATAAAATTACCTTTCATTATGCACATTTTCTTATTTAGTTCAAGTGCAATATGGCAACACTTTTAAAAAAGCGTAAAATCTACATAAACACCGATAAAGTCTCGTGATCTGCAATATCGCGTACGCTGAGCAGAAGAAGTTCTTTATTCAAATTTCACGTTACATCCATTGGCACAGTGCCAGCTGCTTGGGTTTTAAAAGGCAATGTGTTATGTTTCGAATCAATCGGATTGAAAGTTTATGTGCAATGTCTCCTTCTTTAGTCGAGCGTGCGTTACAGGTCAAATTCTTTTACCTCAACCAGTGCAACGCGTCAGCCGCTCTTCGTGCTTTTAGAACGCACAAAAAATGCATAAAGGTAACGGTCCTGTGTCAGTTAATGGGCTAAAATCAATGGTTGCGACGTTTGAGAAAACAGGTTCTCTGAAGGTTCAGTCAGGCAGAGGACGAAAACCTGTACCACAGGATACAAGAATGGACCTACGATAAATTCCGCTGTGAACCCACACCAAACAGTTACCTTTGGTGAATGTAAGAGAATTTTTGTGACTGTATGTGGTGATTTGTCATCCCAAATTCGGCAGTTCTGGGTATTCACAGTTCCATGCAGGTAAAAGTGGGCCTCGTCTCCCCATAAGATTTTCCACGGCCAAGCATCATACAC